>VZRV01004805.1:935649-1209482 GCA_013398115.1 Falcunculus frontatus | reverse complement strand
GGAAGGAAGGGAGGAAGGAAGGAAGGAAGGAAGGAAGGAAGGAAGGAAGGAAGGAAGGAAAGAGAAAACAGTTGGCATGTTTCCTTCCTTAATTTTCTGTATCACAAATGCTCAAAGGCCATGTAACTCTTCTCATTTTTTCAGGACTATTTTTCCTAGAACACAGAGCAGAAATTAATATGATCTGAACTATTATTTCTGGAACAAAATTCCAACCCAAAGAGAATTCAAATAATATATCATTAATCTGAAGAGCATGCTGCAAGTGATGTTTGAAAAGCACAGAATTGCCAGTGGCACAGAGCCAGGTAATGTCCTTTGCTCACTGAAGTCATGGTTGTTGCTAGGATGTTTTGGTTTTGTTTTGCTGGTGAGTTGGGGCTTTTCTTCCTTTTTGGCTTATTTGATTTCAGAAAATGTTCTCAATTAATTCTTATTGTTGTAGCATATTTTTTTCTGTTGGTATGTATGTCAATGTGTCTGTATATCCAGCATTTTGGGATTGTTTTGTTGATGATTTTTCCCTTTCTTTTCTTGGTTTGTTTCTTCTTTTTATAGTAACGGTTTAACCAGACTCTTTTGAATTCAAAGGTCAGTTGGTGAAGTCTGAGTAAAGAGGTGCTCTGATACCGTTTCAGGAATATCATGATCTACTGCAAAACCAATCAGCCGTGTTGGACAAATGGGTGCAAATCATCAGTAGTACTGAGATTCTCAAGCTGCTTCTTTCTCAGGGCAGTGCTGAGTGTAGTAGTTTATTTGTTCTTTAACCCACTCAGGAAACCAGTGTGAATTGTGTGAAAGCCAAGCTAGACTGAGAAGTTCTTACACAGGATCTCACATGCCATAGAAAGGAGGAAACATGGATATGCATATTGAACAAGACATGCCAAGTAGTGTGTGCAATAGAAGTGGAAAGGAAGGTGATAGTTCTTGCTTATTTATTTACTCTGCTTTCTCTCTGAATTCCCTACTTCAAAAGGTGCCGAGGCTATATAAAAGCCCGTGGATCTTGCACGCATTCTTCCCACAACCTAGTCTCGAAACTTTATATTGTCAGCTGACTTTTTCACCTTAAATACTATATGGCTGTTTCTGTGAAATTATGTATTAGAAACACACTGTACATACAACTAACTGCTCTTAACAACTGCTATGCATCTCAGTCTGAGTACCATATAGCCAGGACCAGCACATTAAGAAATCAATACATCATTAAGATACATGTACCAGACCTGAAGGCCACTTACACAAGAGGATTTCGTTGAAAGACAATATAGATAATGTAGTATGGGAAAATACTCTGAGAGGAAAGAAATTGGAGCTTATGATTGATCTTTGCAAGATCAGAACAATCTGATGATTAAAAAAAAATGTCAGTCTAGCTTTTTCTTTGCTTATGTTTTTGCTTCTTAAGGTAGAAGCCAGAAACCGTAATAGACTATTGTTGAGAAAATGATGTTGATGAAGAAGGCTGGAATATTGTAGTCAAGTTACAAAGAGAATCACACTCCCTGGTTAAGTTGTAGATGAATGTGCAGCATTCACTGAAACAATTAACTGATGCAAATAAAAGATGCATCAGCTCTCGGTATATATTCTGTTAAGAGCCAGAAAAAACATGTTCATGTCAGTGTGAACCACAGTTCAAAGAACTGGAAAATTCAAGAGACTTTGCCTGATACTTTCCACTATTGTTTTTGCTAAAAATACTTTCATTTAACCTAGCAGTGTACCTTATTCTAAGGTACACCATTTATTTTTTCTTTCTTTTGATTTAAGAAAACAGATCTAAATGCCATATCCTTCTGTTCAACATTAACATGCAGTAAAATAGCCAGTTAGATAAAAGACCATACTTAACACTGATCTTTTTTCTTGAGTTTACTAGCTACCTTTAAATCATAAATATGTATTTACTGTCATGGTTTTAAACACTCAACTATGAAAGTTAAATAGAAGATCATAATGCTTTTTAAATTAGCAAGAGCTTTCACTGCTTTTAGAGAGGCTAAGAAAGAGCTGGAACTGATTCCTCCTACTCCTATAATTGAAGAAATAATGCTGAATTCTTGTGTTAAACTTCATGGGTCTCGCTAAAAGCTATTAATATCATAGTATTTTAAAAAGGTTGATTTTTTTATTTTAATGTTTTCTTCAGATTATTCTCCACTTGTACTACATGTACTACAAGTATAACTGAAAGAGGAGAACTTTAAGGTCTCATTGTTTTTTCCACAGTTCTTTACTGAGGGTTGTAGGTTTTTTTTAAACATACACATTTTGTAGGAAATAATCAATGTGTGATTTACTCTGTGTTTTGAAATGAAGTCTTCCATGGGCATCAGAAATTGAACAGCTTATTATTCAATGCGCTCCACATGGTTTCAATGGATTTAAATGACGTAATTCTCAATAAGGATAGAGGTACTCACTTCTATGGGTAGAATATCTTTATTTGGGTTTTTTTTGTTTGGGGGTGGTTTTGGCCCTAATATCTCTATTCTACCCCTCACCTTTTTAATGTCAGTTTTGGAAATTGTTCATCCCACATTAGATGTTTGAAAAAGGGAGTAATTCTGGAAAAGGCAGCTCCTGAGATGAAAATGTATATAAAACATGGAAGAAAAATCTGTATAAAGATGACAATTCTCATTTATTGTGATTTAAGCTCCTTGCAAGGGTACAAAACAAATGTACTGTAAGGAATTTAGGGAAAGCTTAGGACACTAGTGAAACTTGAAGAAAAATACCCTAATAGCAACTAAAATAAAAAATACATCTGAGTGCATATGTGCGTCCATTCTTGTTTGCGCACATATTTCTTTATGTATGGGAGAAAATGAAGTCTAGCTCTCTATCAAAACTATGTTTTGGAATGAATAATTCTTGTACGACATTTTTTAAATTCTATATTTTTAAATAACTTGTTTACTTCACTTTATCATGAAATTGTCAGTGAGTCAAACTCATTAGGAAATTAATTTAAGTACTCATCCAGAGTAACTGATTCAATCACTTAGAAAATGGGAAAAGGCCATTTTATTTTAACTTTTCTTTTAGGATAAAGGTAGGAATAAACATTCATCTGTGAAAAATAAAAATTTTAAAATAAATCCAAATGCAATTAATTTCTGTAAGCACTGTAAAACAGGATCCAAAAGTTCAAATTCCAAATGTTTAAATAAATAACAAGGATTGTGCTGAGCTGGGTAAACACAAAAATATTTTAATTTAATTCTTTCCAAATTCCTTTGACTTCAAGCTCCAAATGAAACTTGAATCTTAAAAAACCAAAAACTATTTTGCAGGATTTTGTTACTGGAAATTGATCAAGAGAATGTAGCCTACCATTAACAGGCTAAGACTGGCACCTGAGGTTACACCTTCAAAGAATAAACTATTGGCAATGACAGCAAGAATGCAAAAGTGAACTGTCTAGCGCATGGGCTTTGGATTATAATTATTTCGTAAGTATTTTACTTAAAAGAAAACAGAAGAAAAATAAAAAATAAAAAAATGTACTTAGTGGACACTTTCACATGTATGGCATTTCTACTCAAATTTTTTTTTTTTCTTTTATACTTTTTTTTTTTTTTTTTAACTTAAAAGATTAGAGATGTTTCCAAACCTGGAAATTTAGGAAAAAATTTATGCTGTTGGCATTTGTTTGCTTTCATTACTAGCTTATGACCTCAGAAAAGATAAATTGTATGTTTCCTTGATTTTGCATATTTACTGAAGTTTATTTGCTTCTCTTCTACATACAACTCTACTTCAGGCACTAATAAATTCAAAGAACGATGGTCTTGTTTTACATAACTAGAATATGTGCTCAGCAATGTACTAACTGTAGCTTGCCCATCATCTGAAGGCATTAAAGGACACTCTTAACTACTTGTGAATTATTTGTGGCTCCCTACAATTTCGTAGAATCATAGAATAGTTTGGGTTTGAAGGCATCTTAAAAAACATTCGGTTCCACCCCCCCTGCCATGGGCAGGGATACCTTCCACCACACCAGGTTGCTTAAAACACTGTCCACCCTGGCCTGCAACACTTTCAGGGATGGGGCATTCACAGCTTCTCTGGGCAACCTGTGCCAGTGTCTCACCACTATCATGGTGTTATATCTAATCTAATTCCCTAGCTCCTCTCCAGCTTTCTTGTAGGTCCCCTTTAGGTACTTGAAGGCTGTTATGAAGTCTTCTGTGGAGCTTTCTCTTCTCCAGGCTGAACAACACCAAATGTCTCAGCCTGTCTTCGCAGCAGAGGTGCTCCAGTCCCCTGATCATCTTCATGGCCTTCATCTGGACCTGCTCCAGCAGATCCACATCCTTCTTATATCGGGAACCACAGAGTTGGACAAAGTACTCCAGATAGGGTCTCACAAAAGCAGAGCAGAGAGGGAGAATCACCTCCTTCAACCCACTGGCCATGATGCTTTTGATGCCGCCCAGAATATGTTTGGCTTTCTGGGCTGCAAGCGTGCACTTCCAGCTCAGGTTGAGTTTCTGCTCAATCAACACCCAAGGCTTTCTCCTCAGAGCTTCTCTCAATACATTCCCTGCCCAGTCTGTATTTGTGCTTGAGATTTCCCTGACCCCTGATGCAGGACGTTATACTTGGCCTTGATGAACTTCATGAGATTGGCACAGACCCACCACTCAAGCCTGTCAAGGTCTCTGGATAACATTGAGTCATTGACCACAACTCTTTAAGTGTGATCATCCAGCCAATTCCTTATTTGGTGGGTGGTCCATCCATCAGATCCCTGTCTCTCCAGTGTAGAGGCAAAGATGTCATGCAGAACAGCGTCAGATTTCAGGAATGTGGTCAAGGTATACCACTACTGTGCATCACATTAATTTTGCTAATTTTTATGTTCTTCATCTTTTCTTTGTCATTTCTGCAGTGCTTGTAGTGGAACATGTGGAATTTTGTACCTGAGGATGCTCCAGAAGCAGTACACTCCCAAAACACCAGGGATCCTCTTCTGGTTGGAAAGCGGTGACAATCCAAAATATAGCAGCTTCTTCAGTCTGAAAGTAGGAAGCACTTTTTCCTCTCTATTCCATGAAGAGATAGAGATGGGAACAATCTTGCATCAAAAAGGTAAATTACAGTAGATTCAGACAGGGGATTTGCTCTGTGCCTTAGCAGTCACTCTTTTTTCCCAGCATCTCAGCTGGACAGCTTAGATGGGGAGGTGTGGATGGCTGATGGTTTTTGGTTGTAAGGGCTCAAGGTGAAGAAATAAGGATACCTTTGCTTGTTGTTTTCAGAAAAAGGTGTATGGTTAAAGCCAAGCTGAAACCTTGCAGCACACAGAGGTAATGGGAAGGCACAGTTTTTTGAGACTTAAAATATGTTCATGTGCATGTCTTTCCACATGAACATTCCCCCAGGTAGTGATGAAAATTCTCCCGGGATCTTTGAATCCGGGGATCACGGACTGATGGATGATGATCCATGGATTGATGAAGCTGCTGCCCATTTGAGTAGTAGCTTGAGAAGCTACTTTAACTGCAGGTGATGTCCGTGTATTTTCAAAAGAACGGAGGGAGGAAAAGGAAAAGAACCTAGTGTTTCAAGACTTGTTGTTTCCAAACACTAGAGTGTTTGGAGACTAGTCACCTGTTATAGATATGAATCTTATGGTTCCCACGGGACTTATGTCTGAACAACACCTAAAATCTAGAGTCTACTCTAATATATACCCACAATTCCTGAATGGCCAGGAGCTTTGCTTTGAACTTCTGTTTGCTTGAGCCATAACTTTTCAGACACTTGTAATACAGAGCAGTATAATATCCTTTGAGCTGACTAAGACACACCAGTGACTGAATTCACACTGTAGATAGAGGTTCAGTTTCTCCTCTTCTGCCACTTTCTTTCAGGGACTGAAAGCTCCAGCCACAGTGCAGTAAATAATAGCTGAAAGGCAGAAATATCTGAAACTGCTCCAGCTGTTTTCAAAATGATTGTGTGACTATGCCCTGAGAGAGCTGAACACATGATGGCAGTAGGATGCTACAGCTGAGTGTGGATGGTGGAAATCCTGGACCATAACAATATGACTATTTCCGGTAGTTTAATTAACGTATAAAAGGGGATATTTGTGGAGATCCACTATCTTCTAGGAACTGCTTCTAGTTATAGGTCACAACAGTAAAAATTCACATTGAGTTCATTGCATCCATGGAGACTTACTTGTATGCTTGCCACCATGTCCAATTTACATTTGGGACAGGAAGAAGAAACTTTTTTTATCATAAATAATGTGAGGAATCTGATTTTAAATATTA
The DNA here is from genome assembly GCA_013398115.1 of Falcunculus frontatus. Taxonomy (NCBI): domain Eukaryota; kingdom Metazoa; phylum Chordata; class Aves; order Passeriformes; genus Falcunculus; species Falcunculus frontatus. The sequence goes on along the minus strand of VZRV01004805.1, from coordinate 1,203,174 downwards.
CCTGTGCAATTTTACAGGTGCTTCTCACTTCTTAAGGAAATTGTTACAAGAAATTATGAAAAACTACCGCTTAAATCACCTCCCCCATCAAGCATTAGTGCTTTCTTTGACAGTCCTGAGGAGTCCTAGGCAATTTAGTTGCATGTTATAAAGCATCTGAGGTTCTTTACACCTCAGAATAATTTTCAGATCTTTCATTCTATCCTTTTTCCTATAATTCTACTTTACAGAAAATTCACCTCTTTAGGGTAGAGTGAGCAGCCCTGCAAGGAACTTTCCACTAAAATTTAAAATCTTATCAAAATTTTAGATATAAAGTGATGGCTCACCATTCCAACTCATTACAACTGAAAACCAGTCTTAACAATAGTATTTCTTAATCTGTAAACCACTTATGTCCTTGCAAAAAAGTTTGCTGGAAAAGGAGGAATCTTTCTGCATGCCTCCAGATTCAAAATATTCAGCATAAGGTGACTTTCAAAAATCAGATAATTCTTTGCAACTGGACTCCTGTCACTTAGTCTGTGGGGCTCTTAACCATAGATTTGCTGCCAGATGCAGGCATATTTGTATTACCTAAATACAAAGACAAGGTCAAATTTTCTCATATTGTAAACTTTTTAGACTTTTACAAGGCAAAAGTTTAATATTTCTACCTACCTACCTAGAAGTCAGCTGCAGAGTTTTGATTAACCAAATGATTCCATGATATCTTCAATTGTAGACCACACAGAAGAAGTATAAACTTTGAGGTAACAAAAAGAAAATATCAAGAAATATAGAATCATAGCATCATTAAGGTTGGAAAAGATTTCAAGATTGAGTACAACCACTAATCTAACACTGCCAGGTCCACCACTGAACCATGTCCCTAACCTCCTCATTTTCACGGTTTATTGCTCTACAGAAGAATCTAAGGATATTGAAAGACTTTAGGATTTGTAAATCTGAGTAAGAAGTAGCAGGTGTATACTACCAGATAACGCGGCTGATCTGTGAGGAGGAAACCTGTTGCTTCCTTAAAACGATTGCTTCCAACATGCTCAGATAAGCTCTAGCCACCTAGTTTTGATCTGAGACTTGGCATCCCACAAACCAGTATATTTCAGCAATAAAGCCAAATGAACGCTGCAGCACCCATTATAAGGAACTGTTTGATTTCCTTCTAATGAACTCTGTAATATTATCGGCTCATGTAAATGTCTGCCCAAGAGGTTGTCATTCTGAATGGAGAAATAGGAGCTCCTAGTTAAAAATTTTTAGCTCTCGAGCAGATGCATACATCACCTGGATGATACACAAATATACTGACTTAAGGAACAAGTAGGTCCTTGAGGACTGGCCCTAAGGAAACTTAGTTTCCTGTTAAACAAAAGCCTGAGTAATGCTTTCTACATTTACATAGTTTGTTTCAAGTAGGTACTCTCTAGTGCCTAGTATAGAGAATGGTCCTATGTTTGCAGGATTTGTAAGATTCTCCCCCTGGTGCCTTATTGCAGTCTTTCCCACAGTTACAGAATAACCAGTCTTGCTTCTCTCTCCCAGTTTATTTATGGACAGGTAACGGGTAAAAAGAGTTTCATTTTCTTCAAGATTTCCATTGTTACAGTTACAATTTGGTTTAAAAGTTACCAGTTTTGTTTTAAATTCCTGTTTTAAAAAAGTTTTTGAAGGCAAGCCAAGTGATCATACGCAACTTCTTCCCACAAAATAACAGAATAAAAATAGCTTTCCTTTAAGTTTTAATTTGTGTCTTAAGTAAACAAGACCTGATACTTACACAAAATAATTTTCTAACAAGTACAAGCACTCTGCTAAAGATTTGTACTTGGATTTCAAAAAGCTTTTGGAAATGTCCTTCTCTAAAGGCACTTGAAGGGAGCCAAATCACCACAGAATGGTATTTTTTTTTGCTGAATAACAAAGCAAAAAAGAGGAAATAAAGGACAGTATTAAAGATACCTGGTTTTAAAGTGAAATGTTATCCCAGATATACCCCAGGAATCACGGCTGAGACCCAGACACTTGAATTACACATACACAATCTGAAGTAGTGAAGTGACAAATTTTTCAAGTTATGCAAATTATTCAGACTTGTCAAACAAACTGATCAAGAACTGTGTGGCAATAATGAATGACCAGGCAATGGAATGGCAGGTACAACCTGATGGTGAAAAATCTAAAAGAGGGTCATAATCCTACTTATATAATCCCAACAATGGGCTCTATATTGTTTAATTACCTCTCAGGAAAGAGACCTTGGTGTAACAACAATGATATACTCATTAAACCTTACGTGCAATGTTGGACACTTTGTCCCAAAGAGAGGAAGTTTTCTTCATAGAAAAAGGATAAAGGATACAGAGAAAAGATAGTGACTTGACAACTTACACTCAAAAGAAATACACAGATCTTCATGTGATTAATGTACCTCTATTGCTTTTCATGTCACTAAGACTCTTTAAGAACACTTGCCTGATTTCAAATGCAAGCTTATCTTCATTTTTAAAAGCCAGATAAATTCTTCTCTCTTTTATTGATATCTTCTGAACTCTAATCTCTTCCTACCACACCAAAACTCACATTGGGCTCAAGGAATATTCTCACCATAAATGATCTAAATATTATGCTTGATGACTCTCAAATCTAAAACAGGTTTTTTCAAGAGCAGAAACTTTGCACCTTGCTTTAATATATTTTAAAATACTTGACTGTGGAACAGATTACAAATGTGAGTTGCATGCTCGGTATTAAAGTGAATTGTATTTGGAATGACAGATTTGGCTGCACAGGAAAGCTGTTAGTAATGTATTTAGTGCCTTTGTTTTTCTCAGGAAAATGAGATAGGGCATAACACAAGAGTGAGGAATAATCTTGTCAACAAACTACTTAAAATTCCAAGTTTCTTTACCTTATTTTCCTGATAACTTTTACAGTTCTTCTGGACAAGTAAGACAGATTTTGTTCATATGATCAATAGGGTTGAATACGAATTTGTAGTTTCAAATCCTGCCTTTCCCCACTATTGTTATTGAGACTTTTGCACAAAAGTACAGAGATAATACATTCTTCAGGCAACAATCATGTGTTACCATTTACTTTGGTCTTTAGAGCTAGGCTTCTCACACGATTTTAGAATGGTGAATATGGTATATTCAATAGCCAAAGGTTAGACACAAAGTTATACACACTGGAAAAATCTTTATTTGACCTATTTCAGCTGTCTTCTTTTGTGGGATATATATTGCTTCCTGGAACTGTATCTTTCTCTCCAGTCATTATAAAGGAATTATAATTCATAATTTACCATACCCAGTGCTGTTTTCTACATTTGATCAGAAGAATACCATCTTTATTGTCACAATCCCAATTACTGAGTGAGACTAAGCAATTCGCTCTGAATTTCCTAGTTGTTCTTAACTTTGTTTCTTCTTCCTTTCTTTTTCTATTTCTTCTTCTCCATTTTGCTTGGTTTTTTGTCTCGTTTCTGGCATGTCGTGTTACCAGACAATACTGTAGTGCTATTAAATAATAATTAAAAATATTTTCAATCCCTTTCAATGTATGTGGTGGTCTGGAGCCAACTGGCTTTCTAAATCAAAATAATATTTTCAAAGGAGACACTAAACTGAGTTTCATTTCTGGAGTATAGCAGCTTTTCCTAAATTCAATCAGAGAGTCAAATCTATTATATCTTCAAGTGCTTAAATAGTTATGTGAGTATAATTCAGTGGACTTTTATGAATCCTATCCCTTCTGATTAAGTAGCATCCTATTCTCTCTCCACTCTAAGGTGGAAACAACATCATCAGACCTTTAATCTATAATTAAAGTATTCCAAAATAACAAAAATGCTACCTAGTCCTTTCTCTAGTGTACATTGTGTAAAAGGCTCACAATGTGATTTAAGCTTTATAAATAATTCAATTATGCTGACTTGCTGGCCAAAAACTAGCATATTGGATCTTGAACAGTGTGCTTTTGTAAAGTAAGCATGCTTAGTCTGACCATCCTTTACAGAGATTTACCAGAATGCAAGGACAAGCATTATTGCTTTGGAATACACAATGCAGAAGTATTTGATGGGCCTCACCTGGAAATACAAAAATGTAATGACTTTTCTATTTTCCTAATAGAAATTATTTCCTAGTTAATTTTGTATTCACCATTTCACTTGCTCTTTGCCTAAATACTTTCCCCTATAATTTAAAGGGAGCATTACAACATCTAATTTTCAATGTCATTTTTGGAGCAAGACTCTTATTGCTCAACATTTCCTGTCATTAGTGCGGAAACTAGCTCTGGCTCTAAGTATAGTACAAACACAAGGGCCTTCCTGTTTTCTATGCTGTGCCCATTGACCATGGACAATGTCCTTATTCCCAAGACTTGTGTACTGTACTCAGTACCTTAAGAGGAAGTAGCAAACATCTTACTGAGGCATGTACTCACAAAACGTAAGAATCTACATCGTGACAGCTCCATATCCTTTGGAATAAAGCTCTTCCGTAATTCTTACAATTTCTTTACATGCATTTGCTCTGAGGATTTTAAAGATTACTGAGGAACAATATGAGCAGATTGAATACGGACAGAAGCTATAGCTTCTGAGGTACTAAGACATCTCTACGGCAAGTTAAGAAAGATACATATACCTCTAACAATCACTAGGTAGTGAGGTTCAGAGACAGAAAGGTATGTCAAAATTCCTACCCTCACCTGCAGGGCTTGCTTTACAAAACAAGATTTAAGATACTATAGGAAGAACATAACAGATTACTGAGGCTTATTTAATTTATTAATAGCAACCATAGTATTATCAATTTTTCACTTATCAGCTTTCTAAAAAGAATACAGCTTCCATTCCCATTTGAATTTTGCATGATATTTTAGTTAGAATTTGCAGACTTGCTCAGTTGAAGAGGGTATCATAATTCAAATATAATTTGGACAGAACTGAGGTGTAAAGTAACCTTTTTCTTAAAACCTATCGTGTTTACCTATAACATTCAAATGCTTTAAATTTTGCAAGAATGTTTTCAGGCAAAGCCTAGGAACTTAGTAACAGCAGTAGGAAATGAAACCTAAATATTCAGTCATGAAGAACTGTTTAAATTACCCAACGACCTCTCAGCAATAAGGGTCTTTTTCTCCCCACAAGGCCACTTAAAAAGTTGGAAGGACTCTTGCTGGATCTTCTCCAGCTTGAAGGAAGTAGGGTGGGGTGAGGGGATTTTTTCAGAAAAAAGACTAATTATTTGGATTATATACTGCAATTAAAAGAAGAGATTCTTGGGAAGTTTGGGCTTTTCCACCCTCACAAGGAGACAGCCTGTTCTCAGGGTTCCTATTTAGCCGGACTGTTATGTGGCCAGCAGTTGACCGGGCAAACTGCCAACAATTCTGTTCATTATGCAAATACTGGGAAGGAAATGGGGATTTTCAGAAGAATTTGAAAAAGGAAATGGGTATTGTTACTTCTCATCCGAATCCAGGCATCATTCTGTGGGACAAAAAAGGAACACCTCTGAATATCGGTTTTCTATCTGCCAGATTCTAAAGCTTCTTTACACATGGAGTGATCAGGTTTATTAAATGAAGTTCAGTGGGATACTTACGCTGGCTTATCCTAGAAAAAACAAACAAACAAAAAAATTAGCATCCCTTTGTATATATAATATAAGAGGCTGTGTTCAAGTGGATCAAATCAGCAAGAGCTGTGGACAGCTCAGAAGCATTGCCAACTGTTGTGATAAAATTCCTGTGATATATGTTGCTTTTTCTTTCACTTCATTGCATGGACTCATCCTATTATGTGAAGATGTCAGATTTTGTTTAAAAACAAATAGGTCTTGTCATTATAGCTAAAGGGATTAAGTATAAAATATAGCATTCAAAAGGCCAACATTAAAAAAAAAGGCAAATTAAAGAAACATTTTTTATTCACTGTAACCCTATAGATTGTGAAGAAAGAGGCTGACTCACAATTTTTCTGTACATAGAGTTGACCATCCTGTTCTGAGAGAATGCATTACATATATTCAAATACAGTGCACAGAGAGGAAAGTTCCAGGCTTTTGTCTACTGCTGGAAGGCAACAGTATGGATCAGAAAATTGTGCCTGCTTTGTTTTGAAGCTCTAGTTGGAATCCCAGGTTTGAGACTCAGCTTACTTTACACTTCAACAAAGCATTAAAATGATTTCTTAAAACTCAGGCTGAGATATACCCCTATGCAGAGGGCAAACAAAAAGGCTTATGAGTCTCTTTGCAGGTGCTATGCTAACAAAAATGTTCCAAAGGAAAGGAGTAGTAAAAGCTTCCTGTGGTTAATGTAATTCAAAATACTCACAAGTTTGTTTCTTAGTCGTATTTGAAGAAGTTTTGAGGTAAGCATTGGTACAAAAAATTATGCTGCATATCATAAGATGAAGTAAGTAAGAGATTTGCCATTGATTTTGAAGGGACTGTGCTTTCTTTCCTTATGCCAATGGAAAACCCTTTCTTATTGCACCCGGCAGTATGAAGCAGGTGGTGTTTTTTTCCTCTTTATACAATAGAGACAGTACATAGTGCAACTGGTTGAGAAGTTGGGTCCCCAGTAATCCACCCCCTCTCTTTATTAATACTGCATAAATGTTTCTGATTTTCTTCACGTTTAGGAGCTTCTAAATTTAGAAAAAAACCCCCTAGTAGTGACAATACTTGTCAAAGATATCAGGAATACTGAAAGGGTTACAGGTTTCTTCTTTTGCACCAATAAGAGATTCAAGCCTAGAAGGTGAGGTTGAGAACAAGATGGTCTTCATTTCATAGTAGCTCTTTTAATCCATTAATTACTCAGTTCAGAAACTGTGGTAAAATACGTACTTTATATATTGACATTGGGCATCTGCCAGTTAACATGGACTGTCTGAGTAATAGTTCTAAGAATCGCATGAAAGAAATCAATAGAGGCCAAAATGTTGAAACCTTAATAATACCTTGGGATCAGAACTGCCTTTGGCCTAACACCATGTACTGTACTTCTTGAGATGTCATCACATTTTGAGTTTAATGATCAAATGAATATTTGTTTTTCTTGGTGTACCGAAAAAGCGTGGGGGCATTCTTCTTCCAGGTGCAGGTAGTTTGTTCATTTTCCAATGGTGTCCTGTTACAGTCTCAGGGCTAGATTTCGAGGAGTTATTACAGTTAGGCACCTAAGCCCCTTGAGTGGAAGTACAGCAGTCTGTGTTAAGCCTGTTTGCCATACTGCAGCAGCTGAACTAGACATCTTAGAATGGGGGCCAAAATTTCCTAGGAGCCTGCCTGGAGGAATCAGAACTTTGAGCCACTAATACTAAGCCAGTAAGAAATACTGAAGACTGAAGTAGAGAGGCAACTCAGGATCCTCAGCCTGGAGTGGACAAGATCCCAGTTTTGTGGTTTCCAGTACTCACCTGGGAAGAAGGAATCTCAAATTGCAGTCCCAGCTCTGAGTAATGCTGAAGTATTTTATTCAATGTCTGTTTTATTTAAAATACATAAAGAGTTATAGACTCCTCCATCACCAGACACCTCCTTGACCCAAGCCACCTTAACTTATTTTTGCAAAGCAGAGAAGCTTCCAAAGAAAATTAAACAGTATTCTATCTATTTTACCTCCCTTCTCCTCTCCTCAGGATCACACCAAGCAAACACATGGTAAGGACACTCCAGAGTGTGGTGCAGGAGCAATGACTCAGTCAACAATGTTGTGACCCTCATATCCTGCTTGTTACAGTCTTCTTCTAGTGTCCCGTTTGAGATCTGCAGGCAGACTTACCACTGCAACGTATCTTAGATACTTTGAATTGCTGTGCTCTTTTTGAAGTGATTGTTCTTGTTTCAAGCCTCCTTCCTGATACTGCATGTAGAGGTCTGATTTTTGGAAAGGAGTGGTAAGGGAACAGCAACAAAAAAATTAATGAAAAAAGGCTTCGCATTTTCCCACAGCTTCTTCTGGCCACTTGATAAACATATCTGCCTTTCAAACGCCTTCATTTATCATGTCATAGCATATGGTTCCCCATCTTCATTCAGCTTGTCTCAGTGTATGATTCCTGTACATTCCTGGGCCCCATCCTCCAGGAACTCTTTCTTGCCCATTCTTCTGTCCGTTTTACAAATAATGTCAGATTTGAGGGGTGATCTGTACTGAAGTCCTTTTTAAATACACTTGTCAGGGGTGTGTTCTCACAAGAGAACACCCTTACAGGTCAACCATTTGCTGGCCTATAGATCAGGAACCAGCTCTGAGGATCACAGAGCTAGCAGTGCTTCAGGTCTACAAGAATCTCCATCTGAAGATTTATGATCAGGGAGTGGTTATAAAGAAAACCCACAAAAGTTTCTTTCAAATTATTTTGCCCTCTCAAAGCTGAGCCAAAATGATCCTCAGAAGTTAAACTCATGTCCAGCCAATATAGAGAAAAAGAAATACAAAATATCCTTGGTAGCCTACAGCCAATATACATCCTACAGACTATAACCTCTCATGTTAAGCAACTAAATTTGAATCTGTGCAGATACACACCTGCAGTATCACCTGCCTTTGCCTCTTTAACCACCAGCTTAATCTTTTGCACTGAGGTATCTGTAAAGCAGCTATTCTGGTGTCTCCAGCAGCCACTAAGCGGCTATTTGTGCAAGCTGCTGCATAGTTTAGATTTGCTAGTAGTAATAAATCATACAGTCCTTCTTTCAGTGCCATAGGAAAATAAAAAGTTCAGTTTTTCAACATCTACAGCTTTTGTTCCCTACTTTTGCATTCTACCCAATTTTAATACTAGGCAATAGACAATTCAGGGAATTTTAGTGGCAGCTGGGGGCAAATCATATAACTTCCCCTAATTACAATGAACTTTTAACAATCCCAGCTTTTATTTCTAGTTAAGTTCATTTACTGATTCCTGAGTTGAAATGTTTGGAATGCAAAAGCTGAATGAGAATGCTCAAATTCAAAGAAAACCGTTTTTCTTGGATTAATAGCCGTTATACAATATTAAAGTTTCCTACTGAAGCAGTGACAAGATGTCATTAAATATAAGGCCCGAGATATCTGACAACTGCCTTTGAAGTAAAATATTTTCCGTATAGACAAAACAACTGTGGCATAAAAAATCCTCTCCATGACTGTGCATTCCTTTCTGGTTTTAATAAATTGTCCCAGGTATCTTGTTACAGAAAATTTGAACCCACGTTATAGTTATCAAAAGAAATATGACTTGGGAGTCTTTGGTGCATTTTTTCCAGCGTGCCATGTCTTCAGCTTATCCATTTTTCAGCATATCTGTGATTAAACAAGAATATTTCACTAAAATCTATCAGAGACTTAAGATGATTAATAGCTGCAAATAAATATTTAACAGCCCTTTTAAACCTGGCAGATAAACAACAGGCCCCTCCTGAACCGAGAAGCTGCTGGATGATAGATGGTGAAGTGACCTTTCTCCAGGAACCAGTTTTGCCCACCAGATACCTTCAAAGTCTCATTGGTAGGCTACATAGTTAGGTAAAATCAACAGACATCACTGAGGATAAGGTAATACTGGAATAGCAAAGCTGTTGTGAAGGAAGTGCACTGACAGAAGATATGTGAAGAGCCTGGAATAATGGCAGGCTATGTTATAACCAACTTTAACTAATACATCATCTTTTGATATGAACTTGAAGGTGCTGAAGGTCAAAGGGAGGTTAGGTATTGGAACAAGTTGCCCAGGGAAGTGGTGGAATCACCATCCCTGAAGTGTTAAAACAATGTATGGCTATGGCACTGAGGCACATGGTTTAGCAGTGGACTTGGCAGTGCTATGTTAACAGCTGGACCTGAAGACCTGAAGGGTATTTTTCAACCTTAATGATTCCTTGATTCTTTGTATTTCTTCTTTTTAAAATCACTTTATTTAAACAGAAGTATAACACTTTACACCAACAGAAAGCTTCTGTGCACAAGGTTGTCCAAGAGGTATTTTTAATCTAATACCCTTCAAAAACTGTAATGAGGAAATATTTTTACATGTGCTTACTAGACTTCTAACACTTTCCGAAAAGCAAATGGTGTGGATTATTCATTAAAGTACTTCTAATAAATTGCAAAATGGTTTTTTGCTTGCCTAGCTAAATAATAGGGTTCTCTGGTACTTTTTACCTGGTCCTAATACAGGGACATTTTAATTTATCCAGGGAATAGGCAAAACTTCTATTTCTTCTACAGTTAACCTGAATAATTAAGTATCTGAATAGGGCTAGTCTGTGCCTTTGAGAAAGAAGAGCTATATTGTTTTTCTAGAATTCCTGTCTGTGGCAGATACTTGCTGAGGGTCACTACTGGTTCTGGTTCCATATGCCTTTCTGCTTGGCTTCAGCACAAGCGGAATATGAAGGAGAGGTCTGTGATATTACCCGAGGAGTACTGACTAACTCCCAAAGGTTGACAGCAGACAATACATAACCACATGCCAGCAAATGAAGCCCTGGTACCAAGCTTCAAGCTCTTTGACTTGGATTTTTGGGCCGCAGCCAAAGGAGTTGGTAATCAACACACTTTCAGTGCTTCCTTTGTAGTGACCCTCATATACCTATACACACATATATACATGCTCACATAAATGTATATGCATAAGTGTATCCGTATATCTATGTGCGTGGGTATATACATACATATATATGTGTGTATATATATATATACATGCACACTTTTTTCTTTCAAAGAAACAGAACCTGTAAAGATGGTGCATTTTAGGATTGTAATTGCTGTCATGAGCATAATTCTAAAGGACATAATGGGTCAGATCTCATCCCCTACTTCATACTAGATCACACACTTTTTCCATTAGACTCTGCACTCCCTAGTGCGGCTGTGGTTTGGAGTTTTTTGAGCAAGTTGAAGGAGTGCAAACTATGTAGAACAACTGAGAGAAATCTGCGGTGAGATCTTTATATTTCCCTTGAGCTCTAGCAATTTTGAGTTTTCACTCCCACTGTTGGAAAGCTGATTTGTTTCTTGGTCTTCACAGATCATTAAACCAGAACTGATTGGGGACTTTTCTCAGGAGCATACTTTTAGGAATAATCAGCTATTGTAGCTAAACTGTTTTAATAATTCAAGTCCTATAGAAGGCAAAAAGTTGTAGTCCCTTCCACTTCCAGTCCCCTGCTTCCTTCTGCTGAAACCACACCCCTGCCATGATGTGGGTGGTACGGAATTAAACAGTGCTGGAAACTCCACCCCTCGTCTCTATAACCATGACAACCATAAAGTTAGAAGATGGAACAGACCTACACCATTTCTGCAACTTTAACTAATTGAATCTACTATTTGATTTTGAGAAGGCATTTTTGGATGAGGGAGGAAGGAGAGGAAAAAGAAAGAAAGAGAAAGAAAGAAAAAAAGAAAGAAAGAAAGAAAGAAAAAGAAAGAAAGAAAGAAAGAAAGAAAGAAAGAAAGAAAGAGGCTGTTTTCTTTTTCTTTTTGAAGAAAGCTCTCTATTAAAATCTGTAATATCGAAATTCCCAGATGACTATCCCTCTGAACTCAATCATGCTCCCAGGAGCACAGTGTAGCTAGAAAAGCGCAGGCTGCCAGAACTGCAGCTGTAATGCAACGCCTGCTTTATACAGGAGCATCAGACCAGGCAGTATGGACCACTCACAGGAGTGGTTCAAACCCTGGTACCATCTCCATGCCCTTCAACTGCAACCTTCAGGCTTAGATTTTTGCTACAATGCAGTAGCAGTTTTTCTACAACCATTTCTATAGAAAGATGAAACAAATTCTTTCCCTGTGTGCCTGTTTTGGCTGGGGTGAAATTACTTTTCTTCACAATGGCTAGTATGGACCTATGTTTTGGATTTGTGTTAAATACAATGTTCATAATATAGAAATGTTTTTGGTTTTGCAGAGTTGCTTGCACAGAGCCAAGGCATTTTCTGCTATTTGTACTGCTATGCTGATGAAGAAGCTGGAGATGTGTGGGAGGCTGGGAGGAGACAGAGGTGGGACAGGTGACCCTAGATGACCAAAGGCATAGTCCAGTCCATGTGACACCATGCTCAGTATATAAAGTGGGGGAAGAAAGGAGGAAGAGGAGGATGTTTGGACTGGTGGCACTATTAAATGTGACGGGGCCCTTCTGGAGATGGCTGAACACCGGCCTGCCCATGGGAAGTAGTAAATTAATTCCTTTATTTGCTCTGCTTGCATGTGTGGCTTTTGCTTTACCTATTAAACTTTCTTTATGTCAATACATGAGTTTACTAGATTTTACTCTTTCAGTTTTCTCCTCTATCCTGTTGGTGGGGTAGTGAGTGGGCAGCTACATGGGACTTGGTTGCTGGCTGGAGTTAAACCATGACACTCTGGCAAAATAACTTCTGTCAACCCATCGGCTGCAGTTCAGACTCTTTCCCAAGTCTTCTGAATTTCTGCTGAAACGTTCCCCTCAGTTTGCAGTGGGAATTCTTCCTTTCCTGAGGCATTGGAACTGTCCATGGGGACATTCAGCATGATTTGGGGTGCTCTTGTCACTGCTGACCTTGTAGGGTTTATTTGTTTCACCCAAAGACCCAGAGACCTAGGAGAAATTGTAAACCCACACTGCAGGCCATCAAAAATCTCCTTTCAATTTTATCGAAATTACCATTTCGAATTTTTTTTTACTATGGGTTTCTCAAACAAATGATAATTTAAAATAAATAAAATAAAATTAAAAATTTAAATTGAAAATTTAACATATATTATCACTCACATAAACACTGTTCCCAAAAATTGTCTTCCTACTTATGTTGTAGTCAACCTTTTCCCTCTATTAAAAAGAATATCTCTATTATTAAAAAAAAAAACCCTAACAAAACTACACGTGCTTACAAAACAACCATGCACAAAACCATGAGTTGGACTGCAAGCACAAAAATCTGTTTCACAATAAGCAATGTCAGTAAACTACAGCGCTAGTCACATTAAATTTGTCCTCCTTTTAAAAAGACTCAAGTCTTTCCATTTTATACTTGTTCTGGAAAACTGGAATGCTAAAAAAAGCTACAAGGGTGAGAAACTGGAGGTGATTAGAAAATTTTTATGAGAATTTTCTACCAGCCAGGACCTTTAGAAAAGATATTTTTCAAAGGGCATTCGCAACTATTTTGTTGAAACATGTACATTTGATACTTTTGCTTTGGAAAAAATGTTAAATCACTTTTTTTTACGATGCTGTGTTGCAAAATGGTTTTTACTTTGACTTTATTTTTCTCCTCTGTTTACACAGTGATAATGTGTGGTGATATAACAAGTCTTTTGCCTATTATTTTTCATTTAAATCACACATATAGAAGTGTTTAGTTACAACACAAATAACAAAAAATCTCATTTAGTAAAATAAGCAAGATGTTTTAATATTATGTAGATGGTGTTAACACTTTCCAAAGTAAAAGTACTGTAAAATAAATAGAATCAGTTGACTGTTAAAACATACTGCTTGACATCTGTAATACGCCAAGACACAGCTTAAGACACCGTATATATAATCAACACAGTAATAGAAATGAAAATTGCATTTTTTTATTTTAAAGATGTTTTTTAAACTGAAACATTGAAAATGACACTTTTTTTTTTTTTTTTTGGTCAAAGCTCCTCTTTGAAAGAAATATTAAAATTGGAACTCAGAAGACAGTTTCTGAATGATGGTATTCCATGAAAGAGAAAGTCCAAGTTGGATTTCTTCTATAAAGAGACATGAAGTAATTGTGTACGGTCTAGCTTTATGGCGAGTGCAGTGGATGGTAATTTTCAGACCCTCCCTGTGCAGAGAAATACTTCCCAAAACATTTTGGAAGGGCTGACTTTGAAACTTCCTGCTGGACAAAGAAATTTTAATTCAAATATACCTTCAGAACTAAGCACTGATTAATAACTAGCAATGATTAGCAGGAGACATGCTTTCAGAGAGGATATCAAGAGTAAAAAGGGTTGAAGGCAAAATGTAGAAACATGGGATCCTTCCCCACCTGTCCTGAGTTTTTTTCTGCTGGTTTGTGTACAGACAGGACTGCTCATTACAAAAGCAGATATTCTAGGACAATGTAATTGTCTCCAGCTTTTCTGGATCTTCAAAGTGACTCCCAAGACTGTGGTAAGCTTTTAACTTGCAACAACTTTAAGATAATTCCAACGAATTTGATGCTTTGTAATGGCTTGAAAAAGCCAAATCAGTCTTCCTGAATAATCACAAATTTAACTTTTGGTGAAGATTCAGCATTTAGAGGAAACTGAAATTTGGCTGACATGTACAGGCAATCCGACTATATGTCTGTGCATAAAAGCCTAATAGTTTGATTGTGACATGTTTCCTGTTTGTTGTCCTGTTCTTAAATGCCCGTGTCTCACTTTAGTTCTGAATTTCAGGCAAAATTCAATAATTATGCCTTGCTGAGGTCGTGATCAACCTTATTTTGTTATCAAAGACTATATTCCTTCACTGCCTTTGGCTGAAGTTTATCTTATAGTTTCCAGCAATGTCCAACAATTTGGGAACCATGAGACTTTCCTTATACAAGAAATCAAGTTCATTTAATGCTTGTCAAGGAAATCCAGATGCTCTGTGGAATCAGCTTCCTAACTTACCTGTATCTCCACAGGTTTATACTAGAAACATCAGTATTTCCCTACATCTTACACTCCGCGTGTAACTGAAAATTTTACCTGTATTCATTCCATCTTATTTTTCCATTTCATGTCTGTGAACTCATTTGCTTTCATAGCATTGCATTGTTTTGTGTATGAACTACAAGGTATGGACAACAATTAGGTTCCTGGAGGTTTTAGAATATACTTATCAAAACAGTCAGAGAAGCCTCATCCAATCCTTTTGTCTTTAACTAGGTTACAGTTCCCACCCCGGAGTCAATGTCACAACTACTTAATCTTTATTTCTAGCAACTCCCTTCCACTTCTCAGTTCGTACATGTAATTGAGCTGATGACCTACTTTGCACTCCTCAGGGATTTGGATTTTTTTTTCTCTTTTGTTTCTTCTCAAAGTAGAGTTTAATTGTAAAATACTGTAATTGGTGTCTGTCTTTTGTTCTTCCTATACCTCTTTATCATCCTTAGAGTCACACTTGTTTTACCAATTTTTACACAACTTATCTGTGGTTTATTTGCTGTGCCTTTCCCAATTTTTGTTTACTTTGGTCTAATCTTCCCGGTAGAACAGGAAATACGTGCTCTGCCCATTGAATTTTCCTCAAATTTTTCAGAAATAATAGCCACAGACAGATTTGTATTTCTGACAATCCTGGAGTTTACAGAGAGTTCTCAGTTATTGAGCTCTTAAAGATTTTTTCCCAGAAGTTTGAAAATACTTAATTTTTGGTTATATCTTAATAGATGAAACCTTTCCAGAAACATACGCATCTTAGCCAACTTCTCTTCCAGAGACTCGTAGTTGTACTAGTTCAAAATGTCACATGGGCAAGCAAAATCTAACTAAAATGCATTTTTTTGTTCCTTGAGGACCTATCGTATTGAATGAATGCCTAGTGTAGCCTACAAACAATAAGAACTAACGGCTCTAAAAAAGCAGCTTCCAGAAAGTTCTGCACTGACATGGTATATCTCTCTTAGATGCAAATAAAAATTTGTGGCTGCTTTCAAGGTTTCCCAATGTTTCTACTCCATGCTGGAACAGAAATGAAATGTTTGGCAAGAATTATATTTTCAACTTGCCCATTTTTAGAACGAAAATTGTAATTTTGTAAATTTTGAAAATTCGTCATTCTGAATTTGTAAATCAGAAACCTTGAGAGGTCCACAGGAAAATAAAAAGAAGATAGATTCTTTTGTATAACAGATCTTCTTTAATAGAGCTAACATGCCATTCTGGCAAAAAATATGACAAAATTTAATACTGGCATGTGAATTAAATACATACGTAAATCTTCCTCCAAAGATTGATATTGATTATTATGAAGCAATGTTGCCTTTATTTGGAAGAGAGAATGACAAAGCCTTAATAATTTCTGATGGAAAGTACTTGGACTAATAGTTTTAAAGCTCTGGTCATTAGACCCTGACAATTGTGTACTAATTTTCAGGTAGTTCTAAATATGGACAAAGCAGTTCTGGTTCATGTGTGATATTTTAAAATTCCTCCCTTTTTTATTGTACGCAAATTGATATCTAAGCAAGTTTTAGGTAAGAAAAAAATATTAACTTGCTAAATTCTGAATACTATGGCTGGAACTGATGGTAATAAGTGAATTACAAATATTGGCAACTCTTGGTTTGGGTTTTTTTAGATGTGGATCTTCATAGACTCAGGTATTGTCCCAGCCAGATATTGAAGGAAAACAGATGGCTATGACTTTCTTGTTTGAAGGGTTTCTGTTTATAATAAAAGGTAGTGTTTCAAATTATTTGTTTTATAAATATCTGACATGAAATGTAAGTGCTCAATTGACCTAACTAGATGTCATCTATCTTTTTTATATTCTTAAAAAGACAGTAAGTAGTCTCCTGCAATAGGATGTAATATAAATGGTTTTATTCCTGATTCTTATTTAGCAGAAAGAGAGATACAAAATATTTTGTACAAATCAATGCTACAGACTGTGCTTTTTTCAGTTAGATATTAAGTTACTAGGAAAATATCAGAGCAGTCTCTAGCAGTCTAGGATCTTTCTTTTTGCCATGTTTTTGAAGCTCGAAAGAAATTTACATTTGGCCTCTGATTCAAGCCTACAGCTACAAGTGCAGAGCACAGAAAACTGGGAAATGTATTCCACTTTCTATTATTCAGTACTAATGACATCATGTAGCAATTATGAGTTACTTTCCTTTAAAGGGTATATTTCCTTTGGGAATATACTTCCCCATAAAAATTATTTGCAATTTTTATTGTAGCTTAAAATATAACCATCAGGTTATTCACAAATGTAGGATTAAATGCCATGAATGCAGATTTAAATGTACATGAAGAATGTACATTTACAATTTACAGAGAAGTGGAAACTATATTCCGCTTTGAAGCAACATAATAAAATAAGTGGATGATTACAACAGCTTTTTGTTTATGGTGCTAAAAAACTATGACTTTAAAAATCATTTTACTGTAGAGTATAACAAACATTTTTTCTTCTTTTTACTCAGTTTATTTTCAAATACGGAAGCTTCTTTCCTTAACTATTCCCCATAAAACAATGTGTCATTTGTCTTTAGCCCGTTTGTTAATGTACAGTAGGTCTGTTGAGTTTTGCAAGTAATTGCTTAGGTTAGACTTCTTGGGTTTTTTATGACTATCATTTGTTCTGCTAAAATAAAATTAAATTAATTTTTTTCAAAATCGCCTGTGTGCCACTTGACTTACCTAAATGGATTGGAATAAGATAGATTTAGAGCAAATGATGACTTTTTAACTGTACTAGGTAGTGTTATTGCCAAAATAGGTGTGGGATTCACTGATGAGTTTAGGAAGAGGGTGATTCTTTGTGACATTTTCTGAAGGTTATTTTCAGCTTTCCCTGAAAGATAAAATTTCAGTCAAAAACATGAGAATGAAAGGAATTACTGTTTTTTTAAGCTTTAACTACAGTTATATAGACAACACAGAACAATCATTGCATTGGCTGTTTGAAGAGCCCATTATTAAGGTACCCAAGAACAAAAGAGTAGATTTCGTGTCAGATAGTAAATTGCTTAAAGGTGATATTTAACAAGCTTGTAGTTTTGTTGGTATGTTTTTCAAAAGGATTCTGTTGCTAAGAACTATAGATAGTAATTTTGGAGAACTATGCTCCTTTTGTGATATAACACGATGTGAAAAACATTGTCCTCCTTCCAGCTGCCAAGCTTGCTCATGCTTGCTTAGTTAATAATGAGCACAGCTCTCTAACATGGGATTTGTGAGTGAGCAGTTATTTGCATATATAGATGCTCAATATATAGAGTATTCCATATACATTAATGGGCTTCCTAGAAGCAAAAGGGCACAGTGTCTATCTGGGTATGACTGTATGACTGTAAGACAGGGCCAGCATGCATAACATGAGCAAGGTATTATTGCACTAAGAACTTGAACTGGTTTTCACTTACCTGAGGCATCAAAGATGAGCTACATTCTTGTTTCAGTTCCAAGGCTTTGCACAATTGAGCCTTCTGGTTACATTTCTTCTCTCATATTCCCCAGGGTGCCAACACCTCTTCTACCTGAGGCAGAAGCCCATTCTTTATCTGCTCATTTTTCACCTTTCTTACACACTCCCAAGTATGCATCTTTCTCTGAGTTGTCCAGTTGCCTTGGGGGAGGGCAAATAAACAGAAAAAGAAAACCTAACACAAAACCAAATCAAAACCAAACCAACAACAACTACAAAATAAAACAAAAAAGAGCTTCCTAAAAATCTTCTGTTAGCCCCTTCCGCCTCACTTTAAAGGTCCATGGGGCCCACCCACTCCATGCAGTATTTGAGCTTTCAGTGTCTACACTTGAGCACTGCGCTTGCCTGGCTCGGCTCTGCTCTGCACCATAGACATCGTTCTGACTTGCAGGCTGCACTCCTTATACTGGGGATATGGTTGTATCTTTGACAGAGATCCCTGTCTTATGATGTCAAACCAGCGGATTATTGATATTAGGAGGATCAGATGGAGAGTAAATTCTCTGACATTCTATTATGTTTTCCAGGGGAAGAAAAGAACGCCACATTTTCTCAATGTTCCTTGGCTAAAGACAAAGCATGTAGCAGTTTTGGGGAGTGCCTATTAGAGCTCATTACTACCTCCCCAAGTTGCCATGGTGCGCATGAAAGTGCAGAGTGGAAGTTGTATATTTTTTTGCAAGGTGAAGATTTTATTTTGGTGCTGAATTTGGACATGCTACTTTATAGGCTCTTGTGATACAGGTATGGGAGAGAACACATGGCAACAGGTTGCCCAACTTGAGACAGGGTGCTCATGGTAATCCAGCCTTTTAATAGCGTTTTACGATGTGCTCTGTGAAGATCACAGAGGCTTTATAAAATTATTTCAAAGGATTATTTTGGAGGCCTACACTACTTTGAATGGCACAGAAAACGTCAGGAACAAGGACACACAGACTAATTTTTCTGCTTCCCAGCTTCTGATAAAAACTTACTCAAAATCAGCAGGTTTTACCCCTCAATGCTTTTTACCTGTCCAAGTAAAGAATTCCTACAATTTGAGGAACCCTACCATGAAGGCAGCTGTGTTCTCAAATAGCCATTCTCTTACTGGAAACAGATTGAGTCTGTCCCAGAGAGTTGCTATTTTTACCCATACGAGTTAAAAGTACTTAAAAGCATGTATGAGTTCCTAAACTGTGTTGAGAGGACCCGTAGAAATCTCAAGAGGATGTTGTCAGCACACCTTTCTCATAGTCTTCTTAGGGCCCTTACAGAGTCTCCTTTGACTATGCAGTTACCGCTTGCTCAAGGTCTTTGATGCTGGTTGCTCCACTTAAGTTCAAGGAGAATGAGAAAGGCAAGATGGTATAGGAAGGAGTGGGAGACACTGCTGTGGAAAAAAGACAGTTGCCATAAAGCAAGAATTTTAAGGTCTGAATATTTTATTTGGTCTGGTACCAAAAAGGCCTTGAAGGTTTGTCCATAGCTACTTGAATATCACTGACTTACTTAAGTTCCCAACTTTTAATGCTCTCTTTTACATTAGTTTCCTTTTCATCTATTGGAAAACATAATAATTTTGCCCTTTTGAAAAGAGTGAATTTGAAATGCCAGATTAAAATCTACCCATTCAGCTTTTACATAGTTTTGAATAAAGTATTCCTATGGAACAAATGTATGTAACACTTTCCTATCATACATTTAATTAACTTGCTAAAATACTCTGTCTAGGTATACTGCCCTAGCACATGATGCATTTCAAAATTTGGTTAATTTAATTACATATTGGGAACACTGAAGAACAACATTGCCCTGGACTTAGAAGTTTTATGTGCCTATTTTCCAAGAAGAGAGGAACAATTTTTACAGTTTGTTTAGTCTTGGAAAGTGTATTTTTTATACACCAGGTGAGTTCTATTGGCCGAAGTCCAGCTGTCATATGCTGTAAAAGCTGCAGAGCCTTCAGGACAGTATCTTAAAGATATCTCTGTTAGCAATGATGAGCAAGTGAATACATGCTTATATGTGTAGGTTTGTCTGTATACGCTGTATATGTGAACTCACAGTCATTCTTTTTAAAAAATCAGACTGTGAAAACTTTTTTTTTTGTTTTTGCTTGCAACATGAAGACATCTGTGTTCTGTTTAGCTTTCTTTTCCAAGATTTCCATATTCCCAAAGAAGAATTGTCCATGAGACTGGGGCTCCATGATCTTAGTACTGGATGTAAGTACTTCTGACATCTGTGGCAGTGCAAGTTTGACCTCAACTTCACGGGAACCCCCAGTCATACCCTTTCCAAATTAGCATGATGATTTGTGTGCAAACCAGCATTCATCGAGGGACTAATGTCTCATATCCTAGAGTATATTTTGTCCACTTCAGTTCATTTATTTTGTTGGCTGCTTATGTTTATGCATAGGAATACAAGTCCTGTTGCCTTGTGGTGATGATTTCCAAGGTAGATGGCTTTCTGGTTTTAAAAGGTTACTGGAATCTGCCACTGTGCCTGGCAAATAAGAACTTACAATGTGGAGAATGCACATGACTGGATTTGACAAGATGTGTAGACATGCTCCTTGAGAGGGTGAGTTGATCAAGTGAAGATGATCATTCTTTGCAGACTAATACTATGCTGGGTAGTGAGAAACCAATCCAGCCCATTTCCAGTCAAAGAAATTGCCCCTTCAAGCCAAGGGACCCCCAAACAAGCACAGTCCAATGCTTTTATTGCACATGTTATTTGTGGATGCAGGGGAGTCACGGACTTGTGCAGTTACAACATAAATAAAGTGCTATTTTCCTTGCCCATGTTTAGTTCTTTAATCCCTAATGCAACAGTTGAGATTAGAAGTATGATTCACCTGTTTTCTGTAAGTTGCCAGGGAAATGGACAAAGGTCATTCATCTTTTAATTAAAGTCTTTTTTGGAGTAGCAAATGTCAGATTCATCATCAGTGCCATCATCTGCATTCTGAAAATTGCTACCATCCAGTCCAAGTATAAGTTTGGAAGATGCATCACATTCCAGAATAGGGGTGTGTGGAGACAGGCTTACTGCCGTGATGAGGTGGGCAATGTGTCAGCCCTTCAGGGTAAGTGCTGCACCAAATGGAGCCGTTTCCAGCAATTCAAGAATTGTGGGTTTCCATAAAATTACACATCACACACACACTTTCTGACTTTGGCCCACTCAGCTGCAGTGATCTGCACTGTACTCATGCTTTCCACATTTCTAGGAGGAGTGTATTGTCATTATGCAAAACACAGTCCCAGACACTACCCAGAAATCTACCTGCTACCTGAAATCTCCCAGCTCAGGCTGCAGCTAGGCTCCCTGGGAGGCAGAGGGCTCATCCCACTGCACTCTAGACAGATCTCAGATTCTTTCTTTGTGCTTGGTAATGAGTTTGTGATAGATGGAATTGCTGCTTTTCACTGAAGCCCCCCGCATGGATGCTTTCTGCAGAATCTGAGCAGGCTCAGTGCCTTTGTGCAGGCCAGTGGATATCATGGCAAATAGTGTCTGAAGAAAATGGTAAAAAAAATCACTTTGGGGCCATTTCTGACTGATCAGTGATGTTGTGCTAACTTAAACGCAATAATTTTTCAGATTTTTTGGAGACCTGAATATATAGAAAGAAAGCTCCAAGATGAAAGTGTGATCACACCAAACAAAAAAGTCTATTGTCCCAAGCTTCTATATCAGGAAAGGCAGTGACATCTAAGGACAGTGGTCTTAATAGCAATAACATTAAAAAGACTAGACCATTTTGAAAATTATGAGATAAACGCTTACTCATAGAGCAATGAAGAAGTGTCACACCCACTCAGAAATCAATTCCGATGGACTCCAAGAAGCAGATTCCAAATTTTAAAATAACTTTACACCATGGTCACGGCTCTGCATTGAATTTTCAGTTTGCATTTCATGCAAGAGAATCCAACATGAGGATCTCTCCAAATTGCTTCGTCTGTAATTCTCCATAGTCTAAAAAGTTGACCTCACATACTTACCAGTATCAAAGTGGGTGAAATTATTATGAAGTGCTAAAATCATTGCTTTTTCCTTAGCGCCACCACAGGAAATGTTTTGCAGATAGTACATCCCTGAAGGACTTCAAGTGAGGTATTTTATACCATTGTTCAGAAATCAGTGTCTAGAAATATGATTTCTTGTGTCAGAGACTTGTCTTCTATCACTGACGTACTGCTCATGTCAAGTCTTCAATAGGTCAAATGTATGAGTGTGGGCAACTTCAAAATAAATAAGGCCACTTTGTTGTAGCTACACTTGATGATAATGGCTTATCGTTGTTTGCTTCAGATGTATGTAGTCTATGGTTGGTGTCTTCCAAATTAAGAACATATTAACTGTGCCCTAAAGCAACCAAAGTCCTATCTCTTGTTAAATTAAAATCACTACTATGAATGTTGGGGTCACTGTGTTTTAGTTGAGAACTGGTATCAGTGCAGCATGAATTAAAGATCAGTTGAAACCTTAGCCAGGGAAGATATTAAGACATATACAGTACCACCAGATTTCCTTGTCAGCCAGGTCACAGAATGTACATCATGACATAAGGAATCAGGAGAAGAATTCGAGCTGTTTACAGATAGTTTCTCTACTGAATCTATTTTTCACTCTGCAACACTGAAAAATATTTGTTAAGTAATTAGAAAGGTGGCTTTAAGCAACCTAAGTCCATCCCTCTAATCCTGAGCCAGCTGGGGACTGTTTAGTCATCTCTATAATTCAAAGAAGCCTAAGTCTATGCTTTCTGCCCTGTGCTGACATGTCTTGTTCAGAGAAGGTGAAGAGAGCAGGTGGTAGGGAGTAGGCATAGCTATGCTTGAATTCTCTTCTGTCTGGAAGAGCAGAGCTGCAGGGCAGCTCTCTGCCTGCTTTTCTGCTGTTCAGGCAAATGTTACACAAAGTGTTAAGTCTGCTCTGCATGAAGCAATCAGTTAACTTCAGAGATCTATTTATTTGTTTTAGCATAAAACATTCTTCTGATCCAGATGGGTCATGAGTCAACAAATGCTTTATTTATTCTAGTATCATACTGTATTGCTGCCCTGGTCTTGGTTCTGGTCTTAGGCACTTTAAGTGGAGTTTAGATAACTGGGCAGCTTTCAAAATTTGCAACTCAGAAAAAAGAAGAAAACTAATGAAGGAGCAGCACACTCATTCAGCATAATTGTCTGACATCTGTAGCAGTTAATCGTTGGAGATGAGAAGCAAGTAAATCTCTGTTTTATGACTACACGGAGATCAGCAGAATCACAAGGCAGGGTCTGTTTCACATAATGCCCAAGGAACAGGCACAAATTGATTTTCATTTGCGCTGTAAATAATCTTGCACTTCTCTCCATGCTCTTGTAACACAAGAAGTTGGGCACAGCCCAAGATACTTTCAACTTTTCTTTCTCCAACTACGTAGGTTTAAAGTGCAAAGACTGAATAACCCTTCAAAAGGACTTTGCTTTAGTCTCTGACCAAAGACTCAACTCTGACCAACCATAGTAACAAAGTTTATTTACAGAATAAATTTTGTTGAAAAAGTTCAGTGATCTCAGTAAGTCAAGCAGGAAAGGCTAACAGTGTGTTAATAGGCCTTTGTAGGAAGAGAAGGGCTGAGACAGTTGCTCTTCTCTCTGCTGTTTTAAAAGCATCAGTTGCACACAGAACAAAACTCTGTGCTTTTTACTTTGGCTAAATCACAGTTCCCTTAACATTGTGAAGTCAGCCATGCTCCTGGGGCTGAAATGGCAGAGTCTTATCTATGGAAATCAATGATAGTCTGTTCATGTACGCAAGTAGACTTGAGTTTGAAGGAGAATCGGGCACCACGTCTCACCTATTATTCTCCCTCTCTAAACATAGAACCTCCTATTGCTCAGAAGCTATGGGATGGGCTCACACAAGCTAGACAACGTTCCATCTGATGCCAGCTGGCCCTTCCATTCCCCTGTGTATACCCTCCTGGAAGTAGGGGGCAGCTTTTGCTATCATATTCAGGATCTCTTCTCATGACTTTGCTTTCCCTTCCTGAAATAAGAGTATTCTAAGGGATGTTGGACTGTACTGGAAACCACTGGAACTGTTGAGAACAAAGGCTGTCTGTTAGCTTCCCCAGCCCAGATGTGAAGGCACATTCATTATAAAATCCCTGCCCCCCGCATAGAAATTCCTATCAGGAAGAGAGGTTGGAAAGGGGCCCAAGCAATTCCTCCAAAGACTATTCACAGATCGGTGGTCCCAAGTGTTTGCTACTTATAAATTAAGCATATGAAACCATACAGTTACTAAAAATAACCTGTCTGGGCATCTCTCTATTTGTTTTTCATTTTGGGGGCCATGGCAGGTATGTGTCAATTACAATTTTTTTGGCTCAGCAGTCTTTTCTTCAAAAGAAAACAATATGAGTTCCTTACCTAGTAACTTGACTCCAGAAGCTGAGATACTAAAAAGCAACACTATTCCAGTTAGGTTTCTCACAGGGCTGTAAAAATTGATTACTATAGTCATGGCTAATGCTTCAGTACAGTCTCCCTTTGCCAGGCAACCTGTTAGTACTGATTTTGCTAATCAGAAGAACAATAATAGGAAATGATTGGCTGCCTTTTTGTAGCTAAGGTCTTGCATGTATGAGAGTAGTAGACATACTTAAATCACCACTAAATAACTCGTTTTTTCAGAGCAGCTACTCTTCAACGCAATGAAAAGCCTACAATATAAGATTCAAAAAGTAATCTGGAGAAGTATCATGTGCCTGATATGGGGCACAATCTCATGTATACCATATGTACATCTGTTCTTACAAAAAACTTAATTTACATCACATTACTTCTAAAAATTTGGATTTGCCTTTTTTTTTTTTTCTGGCAATGTTCATATAACATGTATTTTAAAACCTGGCAACCAACTATTCTTAAGCTAGAAACTTTCATGTCTGAAAAAGTGTAAATAGATCCTAAAGGTGAAATCCTTGATCCGGCATTTATCCTCAATTTTCTGTATCCCAGATATCCCGTATATATCATAGATGCCTTTTAAGCACTGGAACGGGATCTTTTCTTGTGCCTTTTGTCAACAGACAAGGACCTAGAGAATTCAGAGAATGAATTATCTTGTGCTGCTTTAGGTATGAGAGTAGGAGGAATTTTATTTTCATGATTTCAATTCAGTAAGGTCTATCATGTTGTTTCACTTGAGAAAACTCAATGAACACATACAGGCTTTAGCAACCTCTAGTGTTTCAAGTGCAATGCTGTGATCTCAGTTTGCTCCAGAAGGATGTGGTAACTGTGGTGAATCCCTGTGGGCAATCATAAGAGCTACCAAAAAAATGCAGAAAAGTGAAAATGGAATAGGAAAATTGTGGAGAAGATGCTCATGCACTGTAGAGAAAGTTGTGTAATTTATACTGAAATAAGCAAAACATGGAAGAAATTGGAGGTGGCATGTTTTCTGATGTGAAGAGTTGCAAAATCAAGCAATTCTTACTAATACGTGGTGAGAGATGAGCATATTTTGAGGATAAATGTGTTAAAAATACCCCTTCAAATTCTTCTCATTACAGCATGGCTAAGAGAGAAAAAAATGAGGTTACATGTGGGCTCTTTACTGAAAGAGAATTAGTGGTATAGGAAGAGAGAAGAAAAAAAAAGAAGCAACAAAATGGTAAAAACGAATGTATGCATTTGCCACTTTCATCCAGGGCAGTACTGAGGATAAGAAGCCACCAATATTGAAAATATCCTTAGGGATGATGGGGTTTGGTCAGCAATCAGGCCACTGGCAGAGTACCACAGAACAAATGATTGAGAAAGGACTCTCCAAATGCTAGACTCAACTTTTCTGCATCATCAGTATAATATATGCCATATGTTAAGTGATTTTAATGTGTATACACCATCAATGAGAGCTCAGCATCAAGTGATTTGGGGAATGTTCTACTCTTAACATATCCTTTGATAGTCCTATCTGCTCCTCCTAAGACCACCTTCTATTTAATGAGCACTAACCCTTCACCATGTAGCATTGTTGCTATCTTCTTGCATTTTCATAGGTGCAATAAAGGGTAAAAATGTTTTTCATGCAGAGCCCAAGTCAGGTTCCAGAGCTTTTCATTCCCACTTCTGTTTGACAGCACTTTTCTTCATTTTTTTCCCTATTCCTTCCTGCCATGCCTTTTTTTCCACACAGCCTGTGCATTAATCATTGTACCCAGGAGGTCTGAGAGAGTACAAGTAGACCACTCAAGGTGAGCATGGCCAGTTTTACCTGAGCACTTTGTCTATGAGTGTCTTGACATCCTTGTAAATTAAAAGCAGCTTTCACCCCCTAACAAGGTGAACAGTTACGGCTGACATAATCACTATGCAGGAGGTACACACCCAATCAACCAATCAATCAATCAGTCAATCAATTCTTCAGCTTGCTGACAAAAATGCTAAGTATGGTAATTTACTGTTTAAATGTTGTGAAATGAGGTGGTGGCTTCAGGAACTCCTAGTCAGCAGGTCTTGTATCACACACATGAACAAAAAGTCACAATTGCTTCTAGTTGGCAACCTTGTTGAAAATCTTAGGAATGGCTCCAGGTAACACGGGCAGAGGAACTTGACTGTTATCACAAGAATGTGGTATCTTGGTAGAGATGTGGAAAGCTGTAAGTTCTGTCATCCATACTAGCCTTCGCTTGTGCTTAAAAATCTTCAACCTCCAAAGCCAGTAGTGGCACAGTGAGAGGAGAAAGCAAAAAGATAAGAGAAAAAGGTTTGAATGAGTTATTGCGAGTATAAATCATATGTATAAAATTCATTCATATACTCGAGCATTGCTTATTTTTAGCAGAACACAATATATGGTGTGAATCATATTTTAAAGCTTGAGTGCCAAGCTGGAACAGCATGCATACATGTATATATTTATATACATATTCACTAAGATTTTAGGGGCAATAAGTACTGAACACTTCTAGAAATTAGGCTATTTACTTGACCACATCTTAAAACATCACCCAGCAATGACAGCACACCAGTTTTGGCAGTTAACCACATCACTAGATTCAGGTGGGGAATCCAAGATCTGCTTCAAAGCCTTTGAATTTTGGATCAGGCCTCAGTTAATCCCAGGGAATCTTACCTGATATAGCACCTTCTTCTGCCACACTCAGCATTTAAATTAAACTAGCTTAAACTTGCTTGGGCTGGGTAAGA
This sequence comes from Falcunculus frontatus, assembly GCA_013398115.1. Taxonomy (NCBI): domain Eukaryota; kingdom Metazoa; phylum Chordata; class Aves; order Passeriformes; genus Falcunculus; species Falcunculus frontatus. The sequence continues at coordinate 1,175,790 of VZRV01004805.1, read as the reverse complement.
ATCCCTATGCCTTGCATCCACTCACTGATACAGATCTTTCATCCACTTACATGTTGCCTCTCAATTTGGCCATTGAGTCAAAAGTAGATGCTGTCTGCTTTACTCGCCTGCCTTCTGGGATACACAAGATACTCTAACAGAAAAACGACAAAAGGGAACATGTAAGTTAACCTAATGGGGAACTTTCAGAGAACCAAACCAGATAAACCCGTCTTTCTGGAAAGTGCAGTGCTTCTTTTTTTTCAAAACCTAGCCTTAGGTCTCCTCAGATTGAAAGTGGGAAAGACAGGTGATAATTTTTGAATAGCTTAGGAAATGTCTGGTGATCCTATCAATAAGCTTTCATGGCTGATATACAGCAAGACTGAAATAATCACATAAATTCTATGTATTTTGTATAATATGCTGAAATAGTTTTCATTTCATGTCAGCATGAGCAAGGGAGGGGAGGTACGGGGAAAGGGGAGGAGGGAATGGTGACTCAGGGCTGTTGTCTCAAGCAGTAGAACACGACTCTCTGAGGATTTACTTTGATATATTCCTGTGGAAGAGAAGGTTGCTTATTGTTTCATTTGCATATGGATTATCCTAGAAGCAAAGTATTAATGAATGACAACACAAAATCATAGCTAGGAAAATCTAAAGGAGTTATAATTTCTTTTCAAAATGCATGGCAGCATGATGAGTTATTTATTCACCCCGATTGTCTGTGATTTTATTTCACTGTTATGCTCTCTGAAGTGAGGAGATAAATAGTGACATAGAGAGCATTAAGTCATCATAATTCTACATATGAACTGGCTGTGAAACAAGTGTGATATCTTGACCTTAATAAATTCTTTCACTGAGAATTACATAAAGTCACTGACTGTAGAGCTCTACTTCTCTTTTTCTCTGCTTATCACTTCAATTTAATTCATATACTGCCGACGTTCATTAATAAGGGATGGGACTGCATCGCTAAGACGATTTGTACTTAAAATAACAAACAAGGCATCAGCCTCGGAGGTCGTGAGATTTATTAACAAGTCGCCATAACGAGGAAAAAGTCACAAGACTCGAGATTACATGGCAATTTATAACTTTCTAGTCCAATAAGCATCTAACACGAAACTTTGTTTTGACTTTATGACCTCTCACCTGTAGTACTTTTTACTGCAATGCGACTGTCTCTTAACCAACAATTCTTTAGGTCACGTACACACATATACATCTATTGTAACATCTAAATTCTTAACTTAAACTCTAAAATCACATTACCATACTTAAAACCCTTCACCATAACATCCAATACATATTCTTACTTATAACTATAGAAACACAGGTTTGTAATTCTCTTGCTTAAGGTCTATATGTCTCTGTCATTACACCAGCCCAAGCTTCTTCCAGGGTTGTAAATCAAACCCTCCATCTTCTGCAGAAGTTTTTACTCCTCTATTTCCTACAACTGACCTCATCTTTTTTTTTTGAAATCAGTATTCCAGAAACTAAAAAAAAGAAGTGAAATCAGTACCTTTGCAGAATCTTAACCACTTTTAAGCAGAAATATCACTGTTTTCATTTATTTCAACATTTAGGCTTACTTCTAAAATTGGACAAATTTGATTTGAAACAACTAGCTATCGTCTATGATGGATTATACCTTCTTTTCATTGTTCTTGTAAATCAAATGAGGCTGGCATGAAGCTCAAAGATAAAGTTCATGTGGCAAGTCACAATTACAAGACTGGAGTCTATAAGAATATCTCTTTCTTCTCATATATACAGTACTGATTTTCACGTAATATATTTGTTGGAGAGGTCTACTTCAAAATCAGTGTCAGGATAGGACTTGCTATCTCTGTGGCAGTAGGAAAGAACATCAGTCTCTTTATATTTAAACTCAGATTCTGGTTCTGACTAGCAGACAAGAGGTTGCCAAAGCAGGTAAACTAAACACTACACATTAAAAATGTATAGCTCATTGATTCAAGCTCATTGATTCTCATTTCCACTACTTCCACAGCATGAATGGCTTTGCTAGTGGATATCATCAAATTAATATGGCCAAAATTAATATTATGAAGAAATGAAACTATCACTGTGAAATGAAATATTCTTGGTGCAAATTTAGAAAATATCTGTAGTTATCATTCAAAATGCATGCTTGTAACTAAATGGTTATTGAATTACAGCAAAATTGTAATACTCCTTATACTGAACAGTAATGAATCCCAAAGCAGTCTTGTTGAAATGAGTGGGGTGAGTTGGAGTAAGAGAAATGTGATTATGTTCATAAGCATCGTTAAGACTCCACGCAACTAAGGACAACAGAACACAGAACTCCCATCAGATGCCTTAAGATTGATATATTTTTTATTTCTCACAAGCTTATGCAGGCATTCCACCATTTCCCTTTGTACCATCTTCATTTGCTGTTCTGAGCTCCATGTCCATTCTTCAGTATTATTTCTTCTACAGGAACAGCTAAGAAAAACAGTATATGCACCACTATTATTTGGTTTTAGTTCTGCTGAGGATATTTGAAACATGCGTAAGTCTGTGTGCATGTGTGAGCGCAAGTGATGGAAACAAAAGGATGCCATAAAGATCTGGAAAATTTCCACCTTATTATCAGTGAGGTCTAAAAATGCTTAAGAATTTCAACTTTACAAATTATGATAGAATTTAACGATAAATTAAAGGGCAAAAGGGCCCCTGGTTGGGGGTCATCCTCTGCTCCCGGGAAACTAGCAACAGGACAAGAGGAAATGGCCTCAAGATGCACCAGGGAACCTTCAGTTTAGACATTGCAAAGAACTTCTTTAGTGAAAGGGTTGGCAAGCTTTGAAACAGGCTGACCAGTGAAGTGGTGGAGTCACCATCCCTGGAAGTGCTCAAGAAATGACTGGACATGGCACTTAGTGCTATGGTTTAACTGACATGGACATTTAGTGCTTGGCCAAAGGTTGGACTCAATGATCTTGAAGGTCTTTTCCAACCTTAACGATTCTATGATTCACTAATGTAACAAAGGTATCTCTTTAACCATTACAGAAATGATTGAGGCTGAAAAACTATAGGGAATTTTCTTGGTCCTATACAATTCAGGAGCATGTGCAGGGCCCTGAACAGCAGAGAAACATAGAAGTTTATTGATGATTCTGATCATCCAGATAGCAAAGATAACCTGCAAGGTATGAGTAATGTCCTTGAAAAAAGGACAACACAATATATCACAAAGAGAAACAAGATAAAAACTTGTAAGACAGAGGAAACTTTTATGAATCAGCATATATAGTGCTTGAGTTACAGTGATACAAAGTAAAAGAAAAGATTTTTAAATTATGGTGCAAAGTGAGTGATATGCCCTGTCCTTCTTATCTGTAAAAAGATGCATTTCTTAACATAGTTGTAACAGCCAAGTTTGTTATTATAGATAGGTATCCTTCTTATTCATTTTACTACCAAAATAATACTGACAACTTGTTGGTCTAATGCTTAAATATTCATCTGAAGGAACAGAAGAGTGTAAAGAACCATTCTGCTCTTATCATAATGTTGCAAAGCACATCCGACTTGGCTCATGATAAGGGAAAGGCATGTCACCATGATCACAGTTATGTCCAATCCTACACTGCCTGCTTTTGTTGAAGAATCAAAAGAAGCTGCTGTCCAATAGAATAGTCTTGTACAGATTGCAGTAAAAGAAAATAAAAAGTGAAATGATGCGGAGCTAAACTGACCCATGTGCAATGTCATATGCCTAAAATTCAAGGACCCACAACATGAGAATGGTTTGAAAACTGACATATTAAAAACTCTCCAGATATTAATTTTTAACATTTGCTTTGGGATCTGAGGCATTTAGGATTTTACTTCTTTCTATTCTTCTTCATTATCCATACAGACTATAAAACTTACAAAAACAGAGGTCGTGAGTATCACATAACAGACAGATCTGGGATATGGAAATTCTGAAAAGTCATGAACATGCTATGATCGCAAATTTTGAATGTGACTGCTGATTGATTTCTCTGTTAATGAATACGACGGTTCTAGGTGGGATAGAGTTAATTTTCTTCATAAGAGCCCATGTGGTGCTGTTTTGGCTTTGTGTCTAAACCAATGTTGGTAACACACTAGTGTTTTGTCTATTGCTGAGCAGGCCTTACAGAGCATCAAGAGGTTTTTTTTCATGCTCTGCATGCACAAGTGAGTAGGGCAAGAGATAGGCAGGAACCTGGGAGGTGATACAGCCAACAGAGCTGACACCAAATTGCCAAAGGCATATTCCATACCATTCATAATGGTGAGTGGGTGGGTGCTTAGCTGCTGGCTGATCTCATAGGATTTCGTACTGAACTTTATTTTGGAAGTCAATGTGTACCTTATAAAAGACCTGTTTCTAAAAGATAAGACTGGACTGAAGCAGCTGAATCAAATCACTTTGAGCTACATATGACAGACAAAATCAAGTTTACAGCAGGCAGAGGTTTTGAGAAACTGGGTACAAAGTGGTAGATTTACTAGGAAGAACAGCTTATGGTTTTTAGTGGAATCAGAAGTACATGAGTGCCACTGCTATGCAGAGACAGACTTACAAGTAAGGAGAAAAAGATTGCTAGGAATGGGCTATAGACCTACTAAAAGAAATGAAAACCTCAGACAGGATGTTAAAAGGACAAAAAGAATTCGACCAGAAAGAGAGCACAATGCAATGAGAGGACTCTATCTTTTAGGTTAGGGGAAAAAAAAAATGCAGTTAGTCTAACTAAGCTTTACCTTGGAAGGAAAACAAGCACACAGACTAATGATGTACTCATCTGCTATACAAGAGAGGAACAAGGTAAAAAAGACAGGCTGAGAAGAGGGGGATGATTAAAGGTGAAAAAGGGGATCTCCTACATACTAAATTAATACTTTAGTTCTCAGTAGAAATTAAGATCATGAGGGTAATAACAGGATATCTAATCAGGAATGAAAGTAGGAATGGTATTTAAATTAGCATATTCAAAGTAACAGCAGAGTTTGGGCTGTGGACTGCTGTGAAAGAAAGAAAGAAGGAGAGGGAGGGAAAAAGGGACCAGCTAAGACACTAGAAGAATTAAACACGAAAATGCAAGTTCAGTAGCAGACATTTTTAATGACTTTATCAGTCTGGAAATGTGTGGTGCAAAGATGAGAGAACCTGCCCTTGGACTAAAGATAGCGTATCTAATTGCAGAATATTTTTTGGGGAGGAATTGGTGAAGTGGTCTAGGTGGCTGCAATCCCATCAGTTTGGTCACTCCTATTGGAGCCCTTAGCATGGATTTTCAAAGTCAAGAACAACAAGCTGCGAAGGCCAGTGGAAAGAAAGCTAAACTTTATTGTGGTTTTCTTTATCAGAGTTGCATACAAGGTTAGACTGACACAATTTACATTCCACAAGACAGCTTTCTTGTAAGATAAGAGTAAATGTCATGTTTCCAAGAGTACAGATTATGGTAAATCATTCAGTACTTTACCACACAGGAAATTACTGTTAAGGAACTCAGGAAGGGTGTTAATATATGAACTGGAAGATAGGTAAATTGAAAACTAAGCAGAAGGCTAAAATGTGCACACACTGAAAAGGAAGTCCCCAAGATGCAATTATCATCAGTGACATTGCACACCCATCAGTCTTAGGGACTGATACTGCACAGTGTTGTCGTTAGGGAGACAACAAGGTGTGTGAGATTCTAGCTGATTGTTAAATTATGGTACTGCTTAGGACTAACTACACAGAAAGCCTGATCTCTGACGCCTCTAAGATAGAGCCACAGCAATGAGTTTGCGTAGTACAAGTAACTGTTGACGAAAGCATTTCCTAAAAAGTAAAATTTTGTCAGCTAGAGGTGAAAGAGAAGCAATATGAAACAGAATAAAATGACCAACCAAAGGATGACAGGAAGCTTGCCAATGTGACACAGCAGTAGAAAGAGGAAAAAACAAGTCCAGTCTCTACCATTTTCACTGAATACAAGGAAGTGATCCTGCGTTCTACATTACACAAGGCACCATTATGAGCCAGGGTACAATATTTTACACAGTTCTAGTAATTTTTATTCACAGAAATGTGTCTTAAACGGAAATGGAAACAAAAAAGGGTTATTGGAATAATATGGATAATGAAGAATACATTTTATGGAAGAATAGAAACCTGCCAAAAGGCTATTTAAAATTAAAAAATGAATACATACATATATTAATATGAGAGTAAAAGCTGGGATACTTGTAACTTTCTAATCACAAATGTCTTTTCAAAAAACAGGGATGAGAAAAGAACTGTACTGGATCCAGCAGGGACTATAGAAATTTCAAGAGTTCCATGTGACAGCAGAGGGTGAATTTAGACACAGAAGTGGGTCAGCCAAGTCAGTATCTTCCTAGGAAGTTCTTGACACAATGGTACCTTTAAGTTGTTAAAAGCTTTAGTGCTCAGGGTATTCGGGCACCATGACAAGATAATAGTTAAACTACATCTGGACCCATACTGGCTCACATTCAATCAGTGTCACTACTTGCTAGTGTACTTTCTTGCTTCCATAAGTGGGGCTAAGACAGGCAGACAGGGCTTAGGTGCATCTATAGGTGAGAGGGACATGCAAGAAATATGAAAGGGATCAACTTAGGTTGCAATGTCAATGCACATTTGTGTTCAACAACTAGACACAGAACGAAAGTGCTTTAATCTGAGTTGCTTTAATTCACCACTAGATCTGTAAACACTGTAAAGCATATCAACTTCATATCCTTTTCTATTTATCTTTGCATTCATGAGCATCTTTGCATCCTCGTTATAGCAATACTTTCTTGAGCCTCCAGGAATATTTGGAGCATGAACATCTGAAAGATGTGCAGATTTCTTCTACACTGTATCAGCTGTGTTCTGTCTGCCCACTTTTTGACCAGACAGTGCAAGAGGTCATAGATTTCCCTGTTTCATCTTTCAGTGGAGGAAGAAATAGGCATGTTTTATCCTATTCTTCATCCTGCCTTTGGGTTTGATACATGTTGCAGAAATTTCTTCTGTGGCTGCTGCAGTGAAAAGTCACTGAAGACTTTTTTATCACATAGTATCTTGCTAAGTATTACAACTTGACTGTCTTTTGATTTACCTTTTTGATACCCATTCTACATGTTCTGTACAAATGTTTATCCAAATTGCTTTTTTCTCTATGTTTAAAACTTTTAAGTCAAGCTCTTCAAACATATATTGGGATTAAAGCAAGTGAAAAACCAAAAGAGCCTGGAGCTGTTTGCCCATAGTTTCAGAGCCTCTGAAATTCTTCCAGGACACAACACCAAGACAAGAAAGCTTTAGGTCTATTTTTGCCTTTCTCCTCTTTTTAATAAAAGTAGACTCTTGTTTAATCACCAGTCCAGAGGAACGGACAGTTTCGAATACAGCATTAGTACTGGGATATTTCCAGATCAAACTGCAAAAGGCGGTGCTGCCAACCTGAATATTCTGATACTTTCAAACAGAAGAGCAAAGGTAGAAAGCAGAAGCATCAAGTCACCTTTGTGACCCTAGAGGGTAACAGGCAAAAGAGTAGAAGCAATTTGCCTAAGATGACAGGTTCCAGGAAAGCAGAGCAAAGCCACCTCCATGCCCTTCCCCTTCCTACTTTGGCAGCCAGCTGAAGGCTGCACAAGGGGAGCAGGGGGGTGTGGAGAGACTAATTTTAAGCTTGCACACCCTAAAGTTTTTCCTCATCTGTGATTTCAATCACTGCTTCTGTGGGTTGGCATTGATATACACAAGTTGTGCACACTTGCGTTTAATGGCAATCTTTTGTAAAGGCCAGGTAAAGAGGTGAAAGTGACATTTATCCTCCTCTGTGTAGGCAAAGCTTTTTATTTTTTTTACTGATGGAAATTTCTCCGTTTCAAAGTTTTTATGGTGTTATAAGTATATTGTGGATATTATTGCAGCAGAAATGACATGCCTCACGATAACTTTTACCCCAGTCTCTGAAGTAGGCTTGCCATCAGACAAATGTAACATTATTCAAACCAAGTCTCTAAAATTCTTAACATTTGCCATCACTTGTATCTTTCCACAGAGAAGCGAAGCAGCTTTTCTTTTAAAACTGTAATATCAATGAACAGGGTATTCAATTTTTCATGAAAAATGAGACTGATGTAAAGTGACCAATCTCATATCAGCTGAATATGGAGTTACAAATATGAAGTTACATTTCTTCTGTAAAAACACTTATCTTTTATACTCAGATATTTCTATTGCCTACTGAATTTGTTTGGAGAAGGTATATAAAACGTATCAACAACAAATTAGTATAAAACTATATTAATATTGACACTTTTCCGTGCCTTAATTATGCCTCCCCGGACCAGGGAGATTTTCCAGAGTCCTTGCCTGGAACCCAGGAGACGAATGGGACTTTCCACGCTTCTTGCTTTCAGATAGTTGCTTATTAAGTCTTATCAGAAGAACAGAGTCACTGACGTGGCCCTGGACAGCACAGAGCAGAGAATGCGAGAGAAGAGCCAAATTATCAAGATTACACAGTCTTTTAAAGGTAAATCATCTAATGGAAACCCAAAATGAAAGATATTTTTACTTTTCCACCAATGTTCAATAAATCACCTTGTCACGTAAAGAGGAACTGCAGAACTTTTCATCCAGTCATCTCAATCCACCTCCACCGCAGAACATGGAGTAATAGAAGAAGAAAAGAAGGTCTGGAGAACAACAACAATCCTTCATTTTTAAGTTTTTGCTTTTTATCTATTTACTATATTAACAAACTCAACACCTCTAAATTTTTCACCCTATGACAATCTTACATAATATTCTATCACCTAGTTTACACCGCTGTAGATTCTACTTCTTCCCAGAGGGTAGGCAATTTTCTCCATGGATGAAGTTCAAAGACAGTGTTGTCCAGGGGGATAGAACCCCCCAAAACAGGCAGAGAAATATTCCCTGCACTCTGGACTCCAACAAATATGAATGAATGATCTTTGCTTACACAACTATGTCATCTCAACACTATTGTTTAAACACTGCCCCTGAGGATCAACTACCCTATCACCAGGTCTTCAGTTTTTCTACTACAAATGATCTAAATCTTATCCCAATTTTTTTTTCTGCATAATTATTTTAAGTGATCATATTATCCAAGTAGTTTCAGTTGTCTTGAGAACCAATATGGCTGTGAGATTGATCTTTCTAGATCACTAATACATTTTAAACTATATAACTGAATTAGCTTGATATTGTATTCCACTGACTTTCTGGACTTACATTTCAGTTTTATCCACCAAAGGAGCAGAAATACAGTTGCACACTTTTTAGGTATCCTTACACAAGTGTCCATCCTTATCTCAGTGTCATTCTCAGATTTTAGTGATTACTTTTTCAGAATTAGGAGCAAGGGTTAATTAAAAGAAATTTATAGTGCCAGAAGTGAAATATGTGGAGGCAAAAGTATTAACCAGTTTCAGAAATGTAGATTTCCTTTGGGTAACTTCATCAAACAAACTATTAGGAATTTAAAAATAAGATTTCACAACGTTCTAATGCTAATTCACGCTAAATATCCAGTAAGCTGTTTTATTTCCCTTGGAAAACGAAGATAGTGTTGTAAGCACTTATGACTAATAAATTTCATTTACATACATTTCTAAATTTTGGGCTATTGAATTGCAAAGGTTTTGGGGACTTGTAAGAACAGGGAATAGACTGTACAACCTGCTGCTTCACAGATTAAGATGGTAGGGATATAATATTTGCCATCCAATGTCTCTGGATAGTGGAAGTATGACTGTTACTCACCAACCACTGATTGACAGGTTTAGCATTGCATGGACAGGTATTCACTGGATTCTCAACAGCATGTGGGAGGCTAGGCAACAAAAGCAGAAGGTTCATATTCATATTAGCAGAAGATTGATTAAGAAAGCATAGGATGTCTGAAAGAAATTGATAGAAATTAACTAGGGACATTTTCTCTTGTTGCTTTACCCACCAAAAAGGCTGTATATGTTCTACTGTCCATTTTCAATACAATAAACATCTGGAGAAGACAAAAAAAATACCTGTTCTAGTACCTCAAATTTGACTCTAAATGTTTCCTATGTGCACATCCAAGCAACGTAGTTTTAAAAATTTTCTTATATTTTTGTGTGGTTTATATTATCATTTGTAAAATATGTCTCAACATGCTATTTGCTTTATTTTGAAATTTCAAGACCTTTCTGTGGTTTCTCCACACCCTGTAAATTTCACATATAAATCACAGGAAAAAAAGCCAATCTTCAGATTTCCTGTTCGGCGTTCCAAAGAGAACAGTTAGGAAGAATGTTACCAATTACTAATGTAAATTTCTATGCCAGCTCATCCCAATCATGTCAGATGGTAGACCTGTATCTAAAAATGGCAAATACTTGCTAATTGAAAATACAGTTTTACTAAAGTGTTCTAATTTGTGTAGATTAAGATTAGGTGCCAAGGGGAAGTGTATAAACCTGAAGAGAAACATACTAACTTATTCAAATTCCATTAAAGTCTCCGTTCCTAGTTTTTCCTATTAGATAGATAGCTGTAGCTCTCAACTTAGACTCTGGATTGATTACTGAAAGTTTTCAAAAAGAGTGAGCATGTGTATTTGCTGTCTTTGTTTCTCTTTTTTGAGGGAGCAAAGGCAATTGGCCTCTTCATTGGATCTGAAAATATGGCACACATAAAATCAGGTAGCTGTAGTTTGAAAAGGGAACAGGAAACCCACATGAAAATGCGGAGTGATCCTGCACTTCCTAAGAATGAAGTTGCTGCACTGGTATTTAAGAATTTGTAATCCACCTAGGATGCAGGATCATCTTGCTCCCAAGGAAACTTGCTCCATCAAGTGATTAAGTGTCGCACTTAATTGCTTGTCTGGCATGTGATTATGACCCAAAATTAGATTTTTTTACAAACCTTTAGATTTGGACAGTCCACAAGATAAGTTCACAAACTGCTTTTTTGCACCTTTACCTGCCTGAATATGTTCAAAACTCTGAATCTGGACATCAGATTCAGTTACCTGCATTACTTAAAAGCCTGATTTTCATATTTGTCAAGGAATAGGAGGTAAGCAGTTTTCAGAATGTGGCTTCTTTCTCAGGAGCTTAAATTTAAGTTTAAGTATGCAAGTTTGCAGATATTGCAGTCTGATCTGTAGACATGCACACATATTCACACATGCTTATCAGGGAGAATGCTTTTGTTTAGGGTGTAGTTATTGTGCAGTGTCACATTATGTGAAAACTGCCTTACTGGCTTGTCTAAACAAAGTTTGTGATAATTATACAAATCTTCTCCTGCTTTGAACAATCATGGCACACTGAATGGAGTATTAAAAGTACAGCACAATAAAAATGAAAAGAGATTACAGTGTACAATTTTAATGTCATACTTCAGTTTTATTAGTATAATTAAAATCCCTTAACATCATTCCAGTTCCTTAAACATTTCAATTTCTCTTCTCTCTTCATTAGTGCAATACTATGGAGAGATGTCACCCATTTTGGCTCTTAGGAGAATGATTTGTCACCTCCACTGTGAAGCTGAGCATGGTGAGCAGTTATTGCTGCAGAATAGTCAAGGGACTGTATGGGGCAGCAGATGGCCAGCCCACTTATGCTTCTTTGAAAAGTCTCACTTAAGGCTGTAGGCATCTGCACAGGATGCCATGGTAGTATTGGTAGATGAGATTACTTCCAATAATTTCTCTCCATCTGCTTTTAAGTGTCATTTTCAAGTAGTTCACTGATTCCTCAGCTCCTAGAGGAGGAGCACATAAGTGTTCCTTAATTCACTTTTGCCAAAATGAGCCTAGTTAGTTCAAATAACCTGTGTGTTATACATCTTTGCTCTGGCTCATGTTAACTAAAGTGAATTGCTCTGAGTAAGTGCAGTTTCCCTACCAGATGTAAGAGTTAGTGTTTTCAGTAACATGTAACTTACTACTGCATGAAGGAGCTATGTCCAGAAGGGCATCTATTGAGAGCCAAAGTCAGTATGCCGAAAAATGCCATTGGTTCGGAATTTAGAGAGAAAAAGGCAAATGCGTATCCCATTTACTGTTATAAATTAAATACTCCTGACAGAATTTGGGATAATATTTTGTATATATTTTTTTCTCTGAGAAAAACACCTTTGAATCTACCTTCTCTAAATATGGCAGTTGAGTTAGTGGAGTCATTGCCATATTAAAGTGGTGTAAAATTAAAACACTGATATGTAATCCCCCTTATCACTACAGGAATGTTTCAGCTGGTGCTTAAAGGCCTATTAGAGATCTAAAACCTAGCAATTTATTTAAAAACTGCTTAAAACAAGTGCCTTGGTGTTACCTACCAGTTGGACTGGAAATGTCACTAATGGAGGTGAGCAAAGAGAATGATTTTTTTTTTTCTGTTTTGATTGTAATCAATAAGACTACATTCTTCTGCCAGCTAAAGAGTGGATAAAAATTAGATATTCCTGTCTCACCTTGTTCCATCCCTAAAAGAGATAGAAATATTCCTCCTCTTTCACTAAATTTAAATTCAACTTAAATTTCAGTTCAGTTCAATTTCAATCCCTTCACATAAAGGCAGAATGTATGCTATATATAGAAATATATGCACTTATGCACCTTTCAATCAGATTATCTTGACACATTCTTCCTTAATTGCTTTGGTTGCCTCCTTGAACACCACTCTGCTTTGCGTACCTCCTGGGCTGTAAGAGCTAGCATGTATCAATCATACTTTACCTATTTTCACTTTTCCCTCTGACTTACTGTTACAAAATCGGTAAATTAGCTGCTGAGGTTTTGTATATTTTGTTTAGTTTTATTTAATATTTTGAAAACCATAAATCTCAGATATGACTCAAAGAGGAATTAAATGTCTTGCCTTCAAAATTAATAAAGACGTAGTTTTTATTTACTGTTTTCTGGAGTGATTAAATAATGTTCTGGCCTATAAAAGTACAACGCACTGTTTTATTAACTCAGATGAGAAGACTTGCTTGCAGTTGGCAGTCTTTAGTTTTGATGACAGTGTCATGCAAGGATTAAAGCTATGCTGGAATCAATTTACTCAGATTTAACAAAAGAAATAGGTAGGGTATGCAGTAATGCATCCACCTTTAATGCATAGGCAGAAGTGTTCTGTGCAGGATAAGAAAGCAATTGTGTGAATACTTTGGTCCAGGTGGCACCAGGGTTAAGGAGGTGTGAAGGGAAAAGTTGTTGACTATTTATCATAGAATAAAAGTTCAGAAGGAGCAAAAAGAAATGCTGCTGACCATTACCAGACATGAAAAATAAAATAGCATTTTGTTTTCATAGACTATAAAGGCCAAGAGCTCATATGGAAAACATCTCTGTTTTCAGAAGAAATCTGTCTCTAGTGTTGACCAGGAAGTTCACAGGGCTTACACAGAATCGCAGAATGGTTGAGGTTGGAATGGATTTCTGGAGGTCATCTTGTCCAAGCCTCCTGCTCAAGCAGGACCACCTAGACCTGGTTGCCCAGGACCAAGTCCATGTGGCTTTTAAATATCTCTAAAAACAGATACCTCCAAAAACAGGGACTCCACATTCTCCGTGAGCAACCTGTGGCGGTTTGCGGTCACGCTCACAGTCAAATGTGCTTCCTGATATTCAGAGGGAACTTCTTGTGTTCCACTTAGTGCTCATTGCCTACAGTCCTGTCAGTGGGCACCACTGAGCCTGGTTCCTGGTTCCTGTAAGCCTGGCTCCAACCTCTTTGCACTCTCCTTTCAGGTATTTATATATATTCATAAGATTCTCTCTGAGCCTTCTTTTCTCCAGGCTGAACAATCCCATCTATTTCATCCTTTCCTCAGCCCCTTAATCATATCTATGGCCCTTTACTGGCGCCTTTGCAGTATGGAGCCCAGAGCGGAACACAGTAATCCAGATGTGGTCTTACCAGTGCTGAGTAAAGGGAAAGCATCACCTTCCTCAACCTGCTGGCACTTCTTGGCCTAAGTCAGATGAGGATACCATTAGCCTTTTTTGCCACAAGGGTACACCATTGGCTCATGTCCAACATGGTGTCCATTAGGACTTCTAAGTCCTTTTTTGCTAATCTCCTTTCCATCTGGGTGGACCCCAGCATGTACTGGCATGTGAGGTTGTTTCCTGCCAGATGCAGGACTTTGCACCTCCTATTGTTGAATTTCATGAGGTCAGCCTGTCAAGGTCCCTGCACATAGCAGCAAAACCCTCTGGTCTATCAGCTGCTCCTCCCACTTTTGTGTCACCAGCAAATTTGCTGAGACTCTGCTCTGCCCCATCATACAGACGTTAAACAGGACTGGATCCACTACAGGTGTCTGGGGTACACTGCTAGTTACCGGCCTCCAACTCAGGTTCATGACACTAATTACCATGCTTAGGGCACAGACATTCAGCCAGTTTTCAATCCATCTCACCATCTGCCTATCCAACCCCTACTTAACAGGGGTTCCTGTATAAGGATCTTATGGGAGACAGTGTCAAAAGCCTTGCTGAATCCAGGCAAGAAACATCGACCGCTTTTTCCTCACCTACAAGGCCACTCATTTTACTGTAGAAGGTTGTCAGGTTGACCAAGCATGACTTTTCTTCGGTGAAGCTGATTACTGAGTACCCCTGACAACTGTCTTGTCCTTCATGGGTCTGGAAATCGTTTCCAGGATTAGCTGCTCCTTAACCTTTCCAAGGCTCAAAGTAAGACTGACTGGCCTGTAGTTCCCTGGGTCCTCTCGCTTGCCCTTCTTGAAGATAGGAGTGATATTTGCTGTTTTTCCCAGTGTTCAGTTACCACAATCAATCAAAGATTATAGAGAATGGCCTCACAATGACAGTCAGCTCCCTCAGTTCTTGTAGGTGCATTCCCTCACAGTCCATGGAGTTTTGTATGTCTAGTTTTATTCTCTGATGTGATACTCTTTCACCAGAAGTATGCTTTCTTTTCTCCAGTCTTTGTTGGTCTCTGGGGCCTGGAATCCCTGAAGATCGATCTTCCTAATAAAGAGGGGAACAAAGAGCACATGGAGTACCTGTGTAATCAGGACCCCTGTCCCATTCATCAATGTGCCCACATTTTCCCAAATCCTCCTTTTGTCATCTATGTGCTTACAAAACACCTTCTTGTTGCCTTTGACATCCCTGGCCAGATCCACTCTCACTTTGGCTTTGACTTTCCTAGCCACATTTTTGTATGCTCAGACAGCATCTCTGTATTATTCCCAGGCTACCTGCCTCTACTTTCACCTTCTATGGTTTTCTTTTTTTTTTTTCCTGTTTTGTTTTGTCAGGAGCATGTTGTTCATCATTAGGATGAACTACTATTGAGCTTGGACAAGGAGACTCTTGACTATAAAGCAGCTGTCTTGGTCCCCTTGTCTCCCCAAGCCCTTACCCTACAGGACTGAACCAAACAGATCCCTAAAGAAGTCAAAGTCTGCTCTCTTAAAATCCAGAACTCTGATCTTGCTTTTTTGCTCACCTTCCTTTTCTCAGAGTCTGATCTCCAACATCTCATGGTCACTGCATGGAACACTCCTGTCAACCTTCACATCCACAATGAGCCTCTCCTTTTCCCATTAGTATGTCTGCCTATAGCAGACACCCACTACAGTGCCATTAATATCAGTCTGTTTTTTAATCCTTACTCAGAAGCTTTCAGTTTGTTCAGCATCCATCCCCAGGGAAAGCTCTATGCTCTCCAGCTGCTCTCTCACATGAAGTGAAACCTCCCCTTCCTCATCTTCTTGGCCTCCAGGAAGTTTGTATTCCTCCATTGCAACACTCCAGTCATGGGAGCCATCCCACCACATCTCCATGATCCCAAGAATATTAAGGTCCTGCAGCTGCACAGAGATCTGTAATTAATTTTGTTTATTACCCAAGCTATGTGCATGAGTGCACAGGTACTTTAGAGGCACCCCAGCACACTGATTTCCCAGAAAGAATTTTAGGAACCTCCCCATAATGGTGCCTTGTAGACACTTCCTTTCATCCATGCAAGTGCTAGAGGTGGCCTTTCTTCAGCCCTGTTTTCTTAATTTTGTGATCTCTTTCTGTCACATCACTCCAGGTCCTTTCACATCATCCCAGTCCTTTCCATCACTTTCACCAGGGCTTCTAGTAATTTTTTCCCTCCCCATCACTGCTAGTTTAAAGCCCTCCTTACCAGGTCAGCAAGCTGGGTGGCAAGGATGCCCAGAAAACAGCTGGAGAGCTGGCTGCTGGGCAGTTCTTTGTAGCTTTGAAATCATTCTTTCACTGAAGAATAAGAATACTATTCATACAAAAGGGATGTACATGGACTTTAAACAAAACAATTTCTGAAAATACTGCAAAAGCTCTTACTTAAGCATGCACATATTTGCATGTTAAAATATGAGACAGAATGTGAACCTTTGTAAATTACAATCTATTAGAATAAAACAATGATAGATCTAAATTCTGAAAGGTAAATATTAATATTTTTGTGTCTTGCAGGTTCTTAATGTGTTTCAGGTTTTTTTATGAATATAATGCTTTTATGGAAGTAATTTGTTATATTTTGGATCTTGTTCAATTTCTTTCTCCACACCATAGCAGACTTAAGTATCTATGGTTATTATTTTATTGTTGCTACCTTGTTGTCAGCTGAAGCATCACAAAAGTTCGAGAAGATGAATTCTGCATTCTACTCCTGCCAGTGAGAAATACAGTCAGGTCAGGGAGGCAGCAACAGAAAAAATTATTTATGGCTGGGGACATTTTGCTAATCAAATACTGAAGTGAACTGCCCATTGACGTAAAGCAGAAGTCAAGCTCCATCTCAGTATCTCAGAAGCAGTTTAGGAACTTCAGTCTCATTTTCTAGTTAATATAACTGTTCCATTGAAGTAAAAATTAATTTACCTTGCACACAGAGCTTTCACAGCTAATGGCAAGTAGAGCTCTGTGAGACATTCCTCACCCGTGTGTTGATGTCATTGTATTAAGCTCTGGTGTTGTTAAGAAATCTCTGGCTCTCACCTTCAGAGCATTTTTTCAAAGGCAGCAATTAAATAATTACACTACACTGCCATTTTTCTAGATCCTGCATTAATGTCATTCTCAGAAACCTGATTAACAGTCTCAGACAAGTTTCCAGAGCCCACTGTACACAGTGTAATTGATCTCTTACAAGGATTTTGTTATTAGTTTTATTACTCCTATCCTTAAGAAAGACCACCTTCATGGGATAATTCCAGGTTAGAAATACATTGAGTCTCTGGACACAGAGGTTCCAGACTGTGAGATGGACTCCGACCTTCAGCTTTCTGTGGCCAGTTAAGTACATATGACCATAGTGCACTTCATTCCATGTCCAGTTAAGAGCTAATATGTAGGACAGGTATTGATACTTATTCTAGGATTGCCAATTTATTCACTGAGTAGTGATGCCTTGAAGAACAAAACAGTCTTCAAGCCTCCCACAAAACTCAGACTTGTTTTTTAATCACCATTCATAGTTTAGTGGCCATAGTTAAAGAAATAAGAGCTGCACATTGTTTAGTGGCCATAAGGAAATAAAAGGTGCATGTTTCATCCAGCCTGCGAGTGGACTCATGCTGCATCTGCACAGCACAATGGCCACAGAGCCTTATGCAGAAAGGCAGTGTGTGGCCTTGCTCCTCTCTATCCAAGGACACATTATAAATCATAGTAGCTCCATTGAGAGCAAAGGGCTTCCAATAAATGTAAAATGTAAATGGAAGATGAACCAGCACCTTTTGGTCTGAAAAACACATCCTGAAAAATCACGTGCCTTGGCATGAAGGTTGCACCACAGCTCAAAGTCTGGCAAGATGCGGCACGTTTCCTGAAGAAAGTCGCCCCTTCTGTGTCAGAATTCCAAAGTGGAGCAACATAAGTTGTGCACATGGGAAGCCATACGCTGGTTGCTCTGCTTAATTACTGGTCACTTCGGTGGAGGGGAGTCCAGGTTTATGGGCAAACGGGAACAAGTAGGAACGGGCAGAAGTGGACCACAAGGGACACCAACAGGCACGGCGGGTGGTGGCCGTGGGCCGGTGGAGCGCCCCAGGCCCCGCTGCCCTCTGTGCCCACTGTCCGGGCCAGACGGTGACCGGACACTCCTGTGGTTCCCCGGCAACACCCTGCGCCCGGCCAGCAGGAGGAGAAGGAGAAGGAGAAGGAGAAGGAGAAGGAGAAGGAGAAGGAGAAGGAGAAGGAGAAGGAGAAGGAGAAGGAGAAGGAGAAGGAGAAGGAGAAGGAGAAGGAGAAGGAGAAGGAGAAGGAGAAGGAGAAGGAGAAGGAGAAGGAGAAGGAGAAGGAGAAGGAGAAGGAGAAGGAGAAGGAGAAGGAGAAGGAGAAGGAGAAGGAGAAGGAGAAGGAGAAGGAGAAGGACTTGTTGTGGGCTGCCTGTGCTCGCCGCCGCCCGCCAGCAGCCCGGCAAGAGCACAGAAGGGGAAGGTCGGGGCCTTGGGGTGCTGGCGCTGCCCGGCTCGGCGCGGCACAGGTTGGCACGACAGGTCCGGACACGAACCCTCCCCGCCCACAGTGCCGCTTCGCTCATCTGCAGCGCTGACAGTGCCTCCCCAAAAGGCCCTGTCCCTCGCACTGTCACTGCTGGGAGAGAAAGCACCTGGCGCCTAATCGTCTTTCTCCTGAGACTGATTGTCCCTCTTAGGGGGGAAAAGATCTCTGAAAACTCCTATGTGGTACCAAAAGTGGGAAAGGTGCATGAATCCTGTGTTATCAGATAGTTATGGGGTTTTTCTTTGGGAAATGATTGGAAGAATAGCATTTTGACAAATTAAATAAAACTAAACCACAAAATTTTTCAAGTGGATCCTCATTCTTCCACTCTCTCCACTTTCATATCATGTTTCTCTGTGTTACCAAAACATGTAATTCCCTATCTTAACCTCAATTTAAAGTTATTTAATCAGGCACCCTGCAAACTAAAGCTTGTATTGCAAAGAAGTGAAACACCCCGATGTACTCTCAATTAATGTGTAGGAAACTCAGGCTCAAATTTTGGTCACTGGGCTGCAGCTGGGTACAAAATGTCTGCTCTGGTATCTTCCCTTGAGACCACCGCTGAGGCTGCAGTGACAGCATAGCTTTCCTGACATTTCATGGTACCATCAGTGTGGTGGAGAAGATATTGGGAAAAAAACCTCAAAGCAAATGCATTTGTTTGTGTCTACATATATGTGTAAAGATAAAGTCTTGGACAACTGAGCTCAGTGCTGGACTCATAGCTTCTGTGACTCCTGAGAGCATGAGAATATCTTTACTGATGAGGACCGAAGGTCTGTCTGTAGTTTTTAAGACTAGCAATTGGGTTGATTCCCAGGAAAGAGTGAGAACAGAACAACCATATATGACACATCTCCTGACTGTTCTTCTAATCTCTGGCTGTTTTTAGCACAGGGGATTTTCTATAGCTCATGTGGCTTGGCTATTTAGCAGCTCTCAGTAGACCTAACTTCCAAGTGCTTGTCTGATCTGTCCTTGAACCCATGTAACCCTTTTGTATGCAGAAGAGTCTAAGTCTGTGTTTGTACTATTAAACTAAACAGAGCCAGTTCACAAGTACAAGCCTTGTCCTGTGGTTCTTGATACTGTCAAATTGTTAATAAGTGCTGTGGCACAAGCTGATCGTTACTCTGCCCAGAGAATTGGCAGTCTGAAACATCAGCACAAAGAACACTCACTGCTCTGGGGCAGCAAGGCAATTGCCCGCTGGGACCATTCCTGAAACTGTAATCTCAATGAGGCTCTGTGGTTATGTGGTGATCTGAAGGAGATATAGTCAGCAGTTTGGATGTGGCTACTCTGCTTGAGGGGATTGGAAAGCTTAACACTGCAGATGTAAGTCTTGTCATACTAGTTAATCCCAGGGCCAGAGAATGGTTTTACTTTCTAGCACTGGTATAGCTAGGAGACTGGCATCATCTTCTGGGCCACAAAGGTGTTTAGAAACGTTATTGCCCTAGAGCCAGGGGTAGGATATTTTTGGCTTGAAAGAACACACGTATTATGAGCATCCCAGAAGTTTTCACTATATCCCAGATGCTTGTTCTCTTGACTCTTTAAGGTAAATAAGAATAATTTCTTAATCTTAGTAACAAGCCCTTCCTGTTAAATAATGAAGTGAAAGCGTCACAGGCTCTAGTGCGTGGAAGGAGTGAGGTATCCTGCTCAGCTTCTCCTTGCAATAATACTTAGAATCTCAGCCTCCAAGCTCCTTAACTTTATTCCTGCAGTCCTCTGTGTGGGTCCCCAAATAGGGATGTTAGAGAAGCAATCACTCAACTTTCCTGTTGGGTTTTTTTATTGTTTTATTAACCTAATGTTATAAAATACTTCATACCTTGACTGAAGAGATTGAGACTATTGGTGGAGATTTATCTTTACAAAAGAAAGGAAGCATCACAGCACTTGTGTCTGGCTGGTAAAGGAAGGATCCTGTGAGAACCTGGGATCTCGGTGGCACAGGACAAGTACTACATGCGGTAGCAGCTCTGCTTTACTAAATGGCTTTTTCTTTAACATAGATCACATCAAGAGTGAGAAAAAACCTTACCATACACATGCAGTGTTTGTTCAATGTTATGATGTGCCAACAAAGATGCCAGTCAGCTTTTTGCTACGTAGATGTTTCTTAATTAAAATCTGAACCTTGTTGACCAGCAACTCATACCCCATCTGGCTTCATGCTGCCATCAAATAGCTGTAGCTTTATGCCTGTCAAAGACTCTACAAACAGAAGCCAGCCTATGACACTGTGCTAGTGTAGGAAGACAGTATTTTTGTTTCACAGAAAAATTTCACACATTGTGGCTGACACAGTTTTCCTAAAGAGAACCCTTGCTCTGGTCACAGCCATGCTGACAGAAGGCAGCTTTTGTCAATTCAGGTTAAGTCTTTGAGAGAGCTAGTGTAATTACAGCAGCAGAAAAATTCTGTTCTGTGTTGAGGCTTTTAAAAAAACCCATATATATACCTACCTACCTGTATTTATAGATGTATAAACTGAAGATGCAGTTTAATATTGCAGTCCCCCTGGCAACAAAACCTCTTTATGAAGTTCCTACCCCAGCACCCCCAGCACAGTTTGCTTCCCCTCATTAGCTGTGCTGTTGAAAATTATGGCAGCCCACCATGCAAACGGTACAGCTGCTTTACCTGAAGTTGAGTGCCTAGCTAGTCTAATGCCCCCAATCTAGTCGAGCAAGATAATGTCACTAATCCATTTTGCAGTGTGGACAAACAATTGCATCTGTGCTTCTGACCAGCTGACACACTGCTCTGCTTGTATAGAAACAATGCCTTACTAAGAAATAAATCAATTTTCATAGAAGGAAGAAAACCTTTGTACAACTGTACACAAAATTTACCCTCTGATTTAGAGTTTGGAGGACTCTAAAAATACAGTGTACCACAGGCAACCTCTTTAATTACTTTCCCTTCTGCTATTTGTAGGAAGCCCATGGCAAGGATTGTCTCTTTTCTTATGTTTATACATGCACCTGTGATAAATAGATGCTTTAATACTGGCTTTCTGCAAATATTAAAATAAGCAATGTTAAAAGTAGCTTTTGTAGCAGTGGCTTTGTCACAAAGAGATGTTATAAGATGTGATTTTTTCAATACTTTTTTTCACTCAACTAAAACTTAGAAATAGCTATGCTCATGAACTATTTGCTTGGACTCCTGCTACGGCATATCAGCAACAGATAAGATAATATTCGTCGCCGAAAGGCTTATCCCCCCAGCGATCTGCTGATTCCAAGAACTGCCGGCGAGATGGGAGACCAACATTAAACTGTTCCTGGAAAGGGTTTGAGTATGCGTCTCGCCGAGAGGCTTATCCGAACAGCGATCTGCTGGTTCCCAGAACTACCGGCAAAATGAGAAAACTACATTCCATTTTGAACTATTCCGGGAAAGGGTTTTTGAATATGTATTATGGTTAATGAATATGTAATGAGTAATGTGTATGTAAAAGGGAGTCTCCAGGACAGCAGGTGTGCTCTTGGCCGAGTGCCAAAGCACCCAGCGCTGTGAATTTTGCTTTATTATCTTTGTCCCTTATTGTACTTTATTAAACTTTTCAGTCCTAACAGGAGAGTGAACTTCATTTTTCACACACCCAACACAACCAGGCTGCCTGGTTCAATTTCAGAACTCACTGTTATTGTTATGGGAATAATAATGATGCCACCATTACAATATCATGTACCTGGAATGGTAAGACTAGGTTGAGCAAATTGCCCTCCTTTTAAATTTCACTCGTTTACACGGAAGTCATGACAGACTCTTGTTAAAATAATCTTATATTTAAGATTATGCAATTCATAAATAAAAGATCCAATGGTCCAAATTTTGGTACAAGTATGAAGACGAAGTGGTGCATAAACTCTGTCCATGGAGTCAGTTGTTTTTTACTAATGATGCTTGTGGGCAGGAGCTCTGGAGCTTATGGTGGCAGCAACAATAAAGCGTGAAATGGTGGTTTTCCAAATGCCATATTATTTATCCTATTTTAAAGAATCCATGGACAAGAAACTGTGACAGTTTCATCTTTATTACATTGATCACAAATAAGCTGGTCTAAACAGCAAAAGCTGTTTTTTCACGGCTTTTTTTTTTTTTTTTTAATGGAGTAGTGGTTTCAAACATAATGTAGGTAATGGGGGTTACTAACCAATTTCATCCACACATTGAGTTAGAAGTTCATGTGGTTTTTTCTCAACAAAATACTGTTATTCTCTCTAGAAATGTCACATGCAGTTGTATCCAAAGTCCAATAACCATCATCAAATCCAAAATGTATGAAATGAGTGGCCTTAACATTAAAGAATTTCTAAAGAATTCAGTGTTTTGCCAGCTATTTGTAGGCTTAAGCCACAGAGAGATTGTTTAAAATTGGACCTTAGTGGGCCAACTCAGGGTGAAACTTTTTTAAATTTATGTAATGTGGCCATAAAATTGTCCACTCACCTCTTTTTATGCCATATTTTTCTATTGATACCTAGTCTAAAACCACTAACTTGCATGAATTTCAGACCTGTGTCAATTTGATCAGAAGTCTTTCTAAATATCATTCTGTATTTAGAAACATTGGCATGGGCTCAGAACCATCCACTTCCATTGACTAAGAGAAAAGGGAAAGGCACAGCTTAGCACTAACCTAGCAAAGCCCATCCCCCATCAAACAAATATTTAAGTACTGATGCATTGTGGCGGGGAGGGGGCTGATTTCATAAAAGGAGATAATGGGCTCCAGGAAAAAAGCTTACAGTCTTTAAGACACGAAAATTAGTCACTCTTGAGTAGCTGACTGTTTGGTAGAAGGTTAACTGGATTTGTGGTCTAGAGGTTTTTTGGCCGGCTGACCATTCTTATTTTTGAGGCCCATGGAACTAAGTATTTTATTCTTTTAAATTTTTGCATACACCCCTGAAAAGAAGCAGAAAATACAATTCTGAAAGAGTCTGTCCTTCCACTCACTGTACCTAGTGTTTCCACGCAGCTGTCTCTGGAAATTGTTGCCCGTCGTTTAGGCTGCTTGTTTCGCTTCTGAGCACATGCACAACCCTACTCCAGCAAGGCCCAACCCATGTGTTTGTGTTAAGCTCCCAGAGAAATCCCTCCACCCACACAGCTAAGCATTTGAGCAGCCATGCATGTGGCTTGTGTTTTGGGCGGTGGCTCCCTATTACTCCAACAGTTTTGTTGAACAAGGAAATTTAACTACTCTGGTGTGTACCCTAATGGAGGGTAATTGCTGCACTCAGCAGCTTCAGCTACATTTCATTCGGTGTTAACAGTATTTTCCATTGCAAGTACTGCAAGGATTATTTGATTTCTAATGCTGCAGCTTGTCGCTGGTCTTTTATACAGTGGAATTAAATGATACTAAAAGTTTAATCCAGCCCCCATTTGTTTGCAGTACTATAAGCCTCTCAATTCTGTACTGAACTATTGCAGTGTATAAACAGTATTTATAGTATCTAATCTTTGCTATTTAAAGTTGTATATTATACAGAGGTCTCTAATACAATAAATTAAAGAAGTCACAGTTACCGTAGCAATCAGTATTATAGTATATCATAATTGAGTGAAAGGTATTGCACCGTATGCAAATAATAATGTCTCCAGAAGACATAAAATATTGCCTTTATCCTACTACTAGCATACTTTTAATGCGTGGTTGAAAATCCCAGTGCTGTTGCTTTTGAAAGTGCAAAATTCACAGTTTAACAAATTCTTTCCAAATGTAGATTTCTTCTAAGAACTTTGTGTTTTTGTATCATCTGTTATTGCCACATCTTGTCGATCCCACAACATAGGACAACAGATGACTTAGTTCAAATGATTCTCTATTGTTTTTAATATTTTTAACATCCTAAGGACGGAGCCGAGTGGTATTTATGCGTTTAATAATTTCCAGATTTTTGAGCCCCTAGTCTGTTCAGTTGTCTGGAAAAAAATCTAATGGCTATTATTCATCTTTTTCAGTCAAAGACGGTTTTGGACCTCTGGTTAGATTATTAAAGCAAAATTGCTCTACTTTGTTGAGGCATATTTTCACTTTTTGCTTACATCTAACAGAGAATAATGAAAAAAAATAGTTTTTTAAGAGCATTCCATTGAGTTCCTTCTTTTGGTCACACATATGGATGTGGGACTGACTGTGGGACCCACATTTTCTGACGTCAAGTTTAATATATTGGTTTATGCTTGCATACATATATAAATATGGATTATTCTATTATATATTGTTATTACTGTATTATGTATAATAATATGCTATTCCAATAATAATAAATATTTTGTGCGTCAAGTCCTTAGACTTACAGAAAGGTAACCTATCTTAGAAAATGTGACCTAGTCTCTGTCCAAAGTGACTTTTAATTAACTTCTCATCTAAGCAAATTCTCAGTGTAGATTGTTATAAGGCATTTCAGTCCTTAAGCAGATTTATCTTAAAATTCTGAACAGAAAAATTTCAGTGGAAAAGAAGAAAAATAGATTAAAATCATGCACCACATTCAGATGAGTGGATTTTCTGCAATGCTAAGAATTTGGAGGTGCAATGAAGATTTACAGGAGAGTATATGCTGAATGAAACCGTTAGTGTTAGTGAAAGTCTTAAGCTATGTAGGTGTGTGTTATCAACAGCAAGACTGAAGTAGGCTTTTTCTTGAACTTATTGTTCTCATAATTTGGGGTTTGAGAGGCCTTGTTTGTCAATAAACAATTATCATTTGTTTTATTTATAAAATGCTGCATGGGTTGTTCTTTTAAAAATCAAATGAATAGGGATAAAATACGCAATTGTATATGTGGTCCAGAGAAGACAGTGATTATAATTGTCATGCTGTACTTTCCTTAGAGAGTCATTTATGAACTAGAAGCAATTTAAGGAAATTAATTAAGTCGGTTAAAATGAAGAGTAGCATTTTAAATGGGAGCATGAAAAGAGATGGCCTTTATCTTTACCTTCTGTCTGGAATAATAAAAACTCTTGATGGTAAATTTGATTGTAGATGAGGCCAGAAAGCTCAGGAAGCGTCTGCTTGAAATCACTTTTCTAGTAGGATGAAACAGTTGTACATGGCATAAAATGCACATAGGAGGGACACGGCTGCAGAAATAGGACTGTTATCTTTGTCAGTACAACCCTTTCCATGTCCTCCTGTGATAGTAAAACTATACATGGGTATTTAAAAGTATATAAATATATATACATATATATATATCAGTAAAAACTGCTGCCATCATCATACTTTTGACCAATCTGGCTGAATTCAATGAAGATTTTTAGGGCAGAAATAGTCTAAAGTGTAGACTAAGATATAGAAGCCAATAAGGACAGGGATAGACTCATCTTTCTGCAAGCCTGGGAAATCTTTCTTGGTTTTGAGAGGAGGAACTGCTGTGCAGTGCAAGAAGTTACATTAGATTCTGCCAATTTTCATCATAATGTAGTAGTTTTCTACGGCAGGCTTCAGAGGTCTTCCTTCAAAATTGACTTCTGGTTTCAAACCCAACATCCCATACGTAACAAGTTCTTGAACAGGTTACGCTTCGTATATCAACATATAATAATAATGCCTAATGTCCTTTACATTTTCTATCTAGTGAGGTGAGAGACGTATTCATTCTCTTAATCTCCTAGCGAAGTGTTATGTGCCAAAATTTACTGCCAAGTGAGGTCTGATATACAGGACTTCATTCTCTTTCCCTTCCTGCCAACTTTTCAACATTCTAGCTCCATTAATTCTTATCAATGTCATGAAAGGACAATCAAACCAGTGGGAGCACAAGGTGAAATGCATTCCACAAGTTATATGACTGTCATAGAGTACCTTCCTAAAACTAACTCCCTGCGATAGATTATTTTGTTTAACTGAAAGCTAGTAGTGTTTCTTGTAGAGGTTCTCCACAATGACTTCTGTTCAGATATGTTAAGGTCCTGTTATTAAAATTATTGAGGAATTCCTCAGCCTGAATTAAGGTGCAAGTGAGACCATATGCCAGTGACAATAGTATGGATTTTATTTGATAATAAATATGAGGGAAAGAAAAGGGGAGAAAAAGAAATAGGGAAAGAGGAGCTTGTGGAATGCGAGGGGGAAGAGAGTGAGGTGGAGACAGACTAGGTAAAAAGTATCACCACTCCATAGATCTCGATGGTGTCCTCTTCTTTTGGTCTTCTTGATGGTGAAGGTGCCCCAAAAAGCATAGAATCCGATGGGTTAATATATGCTCAGGCCAGGTGGCCATGTCCAGGCATGTCCCCTGGGGCGGGGTGGGGGGCAGTCTCTTGCAACAGACTGGATCTGTTGCATCACATGCAGTCCTGTGGTACAAGGTCTCTGGGGAGCACTTTGGAGGGTCTTTCATGGATTATGACATCCCCTCGGCTGCCTCTCACATGAATGTCCTGTGGATGTGGCCTATGGGGTTGGGGGTTCTACAGCTGGGCCAGTTTGTTTAAAAGAGAGGATGGGGGTTCAGTGCCTCTGATCAAAGGCCACATCCAAAACCTCCCTCCCCCCACCCTCATTTCAGGGGGGGAGTCTGTGTAAACCTGGTTTCTCTGGGCTGTGGTCTCCCCCATCCCAAATCCAGCCAGAGGTGACTCTCAGCATGGATGCTGGGTTTGGTTCTCTTCTGGATGCATTCCTTTTCCCCAGCCTTGTTTGTTTTTTCCTAGGCCTGGGTGATTGGAGAGTGGGTTTCCGTTTATCTAATCAGTAGTCTGACTTTCAGTCCAGAGTTCCAGTCAGGCATCCTTTAGGGAGGGATGGTCGTCTTTATACAATTTAAAACTTTATATCAATGTTTGAGGCATGAGCTATTTCAGTCTCTGACAAAATATCATAGAATAATATAATCATTTAGGTTGGAAAAGACCTTTAAGATCATTGACTCCAAGCATAAATCTAATACTGCAAAGTCCACTTCTAAACCATGTCCCTAAGTGCTACATCTACATATTTTTTAAATGCCTCCATGGTGACTCAACCACATCCCCAGGCAGCCTGTTCCAGTGCTTGAGAACCCTTTTGGTGAAGAAATTTTTCCTAATATCCAGTTTAAATTTCCCCTAGCACAACCCAGGGCCTTGTCCTCTCATCTTAAATTTTGAGGTGAGCCTCAAATGCCCACATTTTCAAATTACTTTAAATATGATTTTCAATAGTAAATAGACCACAGTCCTTTTCCTCTAGTAAACAACAGAATTGCATTGTTACTCCAGGTGCCTATAAAAATCTACATGGTCAAATAGTTTGTTGTAGTGATATCAGATCAGTAAGTTGAAATAGCGAGTACAGAAGCTCCTGTTTCTGCACTGGGTGCACTTCAAAGCTCTCTTTTGTACTAGTCTGCTAAACCTAATGTCAAAGGGCCACTCACTAGTTCAGACCCAAATGCTTCCAGGTCATCAGGAATATTGTCAATGACTCAGCAGCAAGAATGGGATTTGATTTAGTCCCCTTGTTTTCTGGTCACATCCATATGTATAACAAGGAGATGTACATGTCTCTCCAGCTTAATTTGTGACATTTATCCTTCTGAGAAACTACTATATACGGAAGAAGTAGAATGTTTGTTTATATGCTATGATTTGACTTTCAAGATTCTCATAAGAACTGATCGAGTTTGTGACTCAGAGCCAAAACGAAGACATACAACACTCTTGTGAATTGCAGAGATAGGCTTTGTGCAATGATAACTGTGCTGGAATTTGTAACTGGCCTTATTTAAGATGTTTAAAAAGTCACACTCATTTCTGACTAACCCTCAGGGAGATGGAATTTTGAAAAACAGAAAAACAAGAAGAAGCATCAGACAGTACGGGATATTAAGCATGCCTTATCAAATATGTCATGTGTTTCTGTTCTCTTTCGAGATATGGGTTATTTGAAATAAAAACCTAGTGTTCTTCTGTCATTTTACTGTGAAATTCTTCCTTTCAGTCTATAGCAAATCCGAGAATACGTTTCTGCAGTTTCCATATCCAGAGGCCAAATTCATGCCCAAAACTATGCTCCAGCTAGAGACCCTAACTAATGGCTTCTAAAAGGACAGAGATTCCCATTATACTTGATGGATTTAGGATCAGATTGCTCACAGTGGTACTACTGCATTGTGCCTGTCTTCTGTCATCAAGAGATATCACACTGTTGTGAAATCATTTGAATTTTCCAGCAAGTATTGAACTTAGCCATGGTTAGATTTTTTTTATCCTGTTCTGCTTTGGGAATAGGTAGAAATGCCCACTGAAGATATATTTGCAAAACAACAAACCATCTATCAAACAAAACTTGCTTGCGAGATAAGCAATTAAGCACCTCCTACCCATAAGACTTTATCTTATATTTTAAAATGTCTACACTAATCCTAATAAGTATAGGAAACTTAATTTTCTACAGGAGGTTACAGTTTTTGTACTCTCATTTTGCTCCTTTATAATTCTGTGCATGGTCCTGTAAACTCTTGTTGCAAGCTATTGTAAAGAAGATAGATTTCAGACTGAAAAACTAACAGACTGGTTGGACACATATTGTGCAATGCACACTATGAAGTGCATAAAGCTTCAAAATATATTAATTAGTATATTTTGTTGAAATTATGCCCTGCATGTCCAAGAGAATTTTCTTAAAAATATGGGCCTACATTGTGGAGAAAAAAAAAAAAAGACTGTCAATTTAGAATTAATATTTGAGACATTTTAAAGGGGGTTTGCTAATCAGAAATTATTTATTACTTGTTCTCTCTCAGTGTATCCATGATGGACATCAATATTATTTATCTAATTAGTAGAGGTAGTCAAAATTATGAATGGCTTATAAAATGGAAAGTATGAATACTGCTGTCTTCCTAGAGGTTAAAATCCTAGTTGAAGAAATGCAGTAGGGAAGTAAATTGAAGCAGAGTGGGAACTGATGGCAAATAATATGAGTGGGTCTAGTGGTATTATTGGTGTATCTCAGTTACTTGTAAAAATGGTGTGTGTAATAATTGGTTATTTAAAGATTGTAACCTATAACTTTCTTAGGCATTAGGAGCCAGAGGATTGAGATACATAACAGTAGGCATTCAGATGGACCTGAGTCAACAGAAAGATAGACCTTAACTCCTGTGAGACCAAAGAGGCTTTGGGTATTCCATGCTGCCCAATGCTGCACTAAGATGCATAGTCTGACATCCAAGAAAATACAAAACAAAAAAAGTAGAATTGAAAAGAGAGAAGGTATGACAAATACAGACAATTTGCAATCAATAATTCATTAGCTAGGGCAATATATGATGTTAGAAATACCATTTTCACCTGGAAATGGTTGAGATGTGTGATTTTAACTTGTGTAATTAACAAAATGGACTTCAAACTATCTATCTCATTTTTTTTTGCACACAGATTATCCCAGAACACTTCATGCTTTTTGTAGGAGGAAACTTCTCAACACAACTCACAGCATGTGCTTTTAGCTCTAACAGCAGTCTGTGACAGAATTTTACAATTTGGTATTCTTCTTGCTCAACTTACATCCTGCAAAGTTTTTAAGAGTGTTTTTTGTCTTATTCTGAAGGCCACGTGGTAAGAAAGCATCTAGATTTACAGGAATTAAAATTGCTGCCTCTTTTTTCTATAACATATATAATATAGGTGACATTTTATAAATATAATGAGATTGTTCTACTGTAACATATTGTCATGAAGATGTGGGATTGATGAATAGAGAAAAGAACCAGCTTGTGCTAAATTAATTTCTCACGTATTTTCTTATACTTTTTGTCTTCTGACCTTGATTGTATGTAAATCTACCTTAACATGAGGTACCTTCACGACCTGCTAATTTTTAGAATGACTCATAACATAATGTATTTATTCAAAATCAAATATGCATAAAGGTCAGTTCTCCATTCACTCCAGTCTTGGCTGTATTCTTCTTCCAGTAATCTAAAATCTTTCCACTTCAACACCTCACTGAGATTTTAAGGTATGATATGATTTTTTATTAAGGTTGTTTTTGTTTTCTTTTTACTTGTGGACAGAAGTTCAACTGTGTCAGTAAGTCTATCTCCAGCAGACTGTACACTTTGAAGCAGCAGCATTTCTCCTTTCATCTCTTATGACACCTGCATTTTGGAACATGCACAATACTCAGATTGCTGACTGCAGTGTGGGTGTGGAGAACATCTGGTCAAGCAGCAATCTCTTCTCTCTTTATGAATAAGTACTGGGAACTAGACTTTTTCCTTCATTTCCTCCTCCCTCTAATCCCCCTGTTCTCTTTAAATTCCATAATATTTTTATTGCCAGACCACTATATAATGTCTAACTGCTACATAAAAGATATGAACACCTCTCTGGATAAGAGCTTTGCAAAAGGAAACCTATCAGCTATCAACCCTTCCTCTATTATGTTTAACAAGATGTCTTAATTAGTAAAGGGAAGTGTTTGGTAACTGTTTCTGTAATACATGAATATATGTCCTCTCATTATGTATGTCTCTGATAGCAAAGAAATGTCTCAATTCAGTTGACTTCCCAACAAAGCATTAGTTATTTCTTCTTTGGTTTCCTAATTTTATCTGCTTTCAAGTTCAGTTTGTTCCATCACACTCAATTCAGATTGCTATCTTCAGACAAGCAGCACAGGGTGGCATTTGTGAGGAATCCAGCAGAATTTTGTTCTTTGTAAGCTTGGACATCTGGTGTAAGAGTCTAAAGATCTGGAAAACACCTGAAATGTTTATGTCTAGCCCCAAATCAGAAGGAAGCCTGCAGGAAATTTTCATTAAACTATGTTTTTACAGACAGTTGACAAATAATGCTGAGATCTTAATCCTTGCCTTTGAGAAAGCACTGATCTCACAAAGTATCTTTTCAAGTAAGTATTATATCAACTGACTTAATTGTAAATCTGAGTTTTCCTCCTCTGAAAAACAAGAAAACATTGAGGAAATTTGACTTTCTCTTAAATTCAGAAGTTTATTGTACATAAAATTTCAAGGTTGGCAAAAAGAAGAGCAGAGACACCAAATATTAAGGGATGCTTTGTAAATGAGGATTTAGCCCTCAACCCAAGATGAGCTATGTATCTCTAGATTTCTGTGAAGGTTTTTTCATTTGGTTGTTTGCGGGATTTTTTTTTTTCTGAAGAAGGAAAAGTGTTGCGAAGTAACACAAGTTTTAAAATGGCATTATAAAGGAAGCTCACATTCTTGACAGTTATATTTTGGGTACTATAACCACATGTATTACAAGGAATTACACTAAAAAGTTCGGATTGCTCCATAAAGTGACCATGAAGCTGAAAGTAGAGCTACTTCAACCACAACTCTATTTCCCATGTCTTGTCCCTGTAGCAAACTCAGCCACCACAAAAACATACCAAAAGATATGAATTCAGCTAAGGCACTAGAGAAGAGAGCTGAATATGAAGAAGGTGGAAGGATGAAGTGGAAGGGGAAATCAAATACATTATTTTTCTGCTTCTATAATATGGGAAGACATGGGATTCTCTGAAGCACAGTGCCTCTCAGTTGTTTCTCTTCCGCTTCCTATTGTTTAGAACTGACTGTAGAGATTCAGTACATGACTTTTGTCTCACCCTCTCCTCCCAGTAAAACTGAATAAACAGGAAAAAAATGCAAAGCCTCTAGAAAAAACAGTACATGTAAATGTGAAAATTCAGATTTGGTACAGCTTTACAAATATTGCTACTTTGCATATTTAGCGCTTGGTCTTGTCCAAGTAGAACACTTCCATCAATAATAAAAAGTTTGGGATGTAAGTGTAATTCAGCTGTTAGCTATAGGTGCATGTTGAGGTTTTTAGTTTTGTTTTTTTCTTTATAAATTTCTAATGTGGCTTTCCAGCTACATTGGTATCCATCTTGTGATTGCCGACTACAGCTCTGAACCAAATTCTGTCATTCACGTAACTATTTCATGCGGTGCCCATTGGTTAAAACAGTGCAGACTGCCAAGGTTTTAGCAAAAGATGCTAGACCAACCTGACTTTTGACATATCACTGGCTTTCTACTTGCAAAGGTGATCCAGCTACATCTTTGTTGGTGTTAATTTTTCATTTGCAGTGCTTTTGGTCAAAGTGCCTTGATGCTGCATTAATCTTGATTAATGCTATTTAAAAATAAATACTAAGTTCAACAACTGAGTATTTAAAAAGAGGGTGATTACTTCTATTTCATGACATTGCAGATACCTCCTTGTATTAGCAGAACTCCAAAATGGTGCACCACATCTTGTGTAACATTATAAAAGAAAGAAGAGAAAGGAAAAAAAGTCTTTCTGATTGTGAGAATCAAAATTCAGCTTGATGAAAATGCTCTTGCCACAGTCTGAACTACAAGTTACACTGGTATTAGTGTGTGAGAGGTGTACAACTCTGGTGAAGGAAAGGCTTGTTCTCTTTTATTCCTTCAATCTCCTAATTCCCTTTGCCTCATTTTACTTATTTTCTCACAGCATTTCCTATGCATTTTCATTTCAGTTTTGAAAGCAGCATGCTATAAATGCTCACCCCAACTGAAAAGGTACCTGTATACATAGAGTGTGAAAGGAAGAAGGCCTCCTCTTTCTGCTAGACCTAATATGATACATGCTGCCAGACAATCCCAAGGATTTTTGGACTTTGTAATGTACAAACAGTTATTAAAACCAAAATTTACAAAAAAGCAACAGCAAGTTTTCCTGTAATAGTCTGGGGAAACACCAAACCAAACCAAATCAAACCCAAATCTGAAACAAAATCTCAAAAAAACCAACAAAAACCCACCGTGAAACCAAACACGCAGTATATTGGGCTTGATCAGTTTTGTAGATGGGCTCGTGCAGTCTGTAATTCAACCCTGGACAACCTGCGACCTCTTTCGGTCAATTAACAAAACGATCACGAAGACAAAAGAATACTGAAAAGCCTTCATAGTCACTCATGGGGGAGTTAAGCAAGGCTGATCTCTCTTCTAAAGCATCTTTAATTTCCCAAGGAAAAGTGTCTACTCTTACACTATATTATTCACAAATAAAACCAGATTTTTTTTTTAATCCTGCCATGTACGATGCTCCTTTCAAGATGCTATTTGAAAGGTATAAGTACTGAATTAAGAATAGAGAAACTGAATAGGTGATTCTAATTATCTAAAAAATATGACTTGTAAAAAGTGCAGTTTTCAAGATTAACAGTATCATGGCCAGCACCTTGAGCAATAACATATATATTTCTCTCTTCCACTTGAATTTTGACACATTTGAACAGCTGATGAATTACTGGAAGATGAGCTTCAGTGTTAAGGATGAAGGGATTGAAAGTAGAATAGTAATCCAGCTCTTATCATTCCCATGGCAGAACATATTTGTATAAGCCAGTATCTATGAGCATGGCTAGTTTTATTTTTCATGAGGAGCAAGCTTCTCTGACTGAAACACCATATATTTGTCTATATATACACATCACCATCCTCTTCTCCGTGAGAGTGCAGTAGAGCTTCAGAAAGAACAATCACAAATTTTGGCATTGCCAATTCAGATTTTCTCAACAATCAAAGTTAAGCCAAGTCAACAGGGGGAGCAAAATATGCCTAGCAAAATGGGAACAGAATTTGCAGTGGCCTGAACACAAATACATGTATTGTGCAAAATCCATGCAGAATTTCGATGTTGGGGATTTGGGGGGATGGATTGTTTGGGTTTTTTTCCTAGATTTGTAAGGACATTGCAATGGAAACCGTTTTCTTACAGATAGCAGGATAAGTTTTAAGAGTTTAGAGAGCACTTTAAAAAAAAAGGTAAGGGAGGCACATCCACGAAGATGGGGCAAGATACGGACCGAGTCCTGGGCCAGAGACCAACATCTGGGAAACGTGGGTGGAGTGCGTGAGTGTGTAGGTGTGGTTATGCATATACATTTCCCCCCAGTCTTCCTAGGAAACGCAGCTGTCATGTCAGCTGTAAGGCGGTCTCAAGGTATGCCCCGAACCTGTGTGCGGGCGGGCGTGTGCGAGCGCGAGCACATGCGCACCTTCTGCAGGGCCACGACTCTCAGCCCCAAAGTGGACAGGATTGCAGCCAGCAGTCCAAAAAAGGGCACTCTCCGGGAGCTTCTCTCGCCTCTCTCGGTGCCAAGGAAACCCCCACGGACACGGGGACGCACACACGCACAGAGAGACCGCTTTTTCTTGAAACTAGAGGCATACGACGTGGCCCACTCGCGAGAGTCATACCCCTCACAGCTGATTTCTTGGAAGTGCCCATAAACTCCCGGCAGCGCCGCGTCTCCCGCCTACTCCCACCGCACCGCACCGCACCGCACCGCACCGCACCGCACCGCACCGCACCGCACCGCACCACCCTCACAGCCCTGCGTGACCGAACCCTGGATCCGGCGAGGGCCGCCGCTCCCTGCCGCGCCGCGCGTTATTCATGGCGCGGGGCGGGCCGGCGACCGCGGCGCTATATAGGGCGGACGGACGGCACGGGGGACAGCTGGGTGCGGAGTGCCGGGGAGTGGAGCAGGGCAGCGCGGCTGGCAGGCGGCACGGGGAATAAAACGAAGGGAACCTCGCTTTTTCTTTCCCCCATCTCTATTTTTCCCCTCTCGGTACTTTCGCCTTCTTTTCTGAAACGGTTTTGGACTAAGTTTTCTTCAGACCGTCTGGGCTTGGCTTTTTTTTTTTTTCCTTTTAACTTTTGCAAAGGGGTTTTTTTCCTTTTTTTTCCTGAGTGTTGTGTGTGGCAAAAAAAGAGAACAGTTACTGTCGAGCCAAGTAATTCAGACGCTCTGCAGGGAGGAGGCGGGAGAAGAGAAGGAAAAAGTTGCCTTTGTTGCTAGCAGGCTTTTGCTGCCTTGATGTGACTGCGGGCAATCGCCTGCAAAGAGGGCCGGCGTGCGAGTGCCGGCAGCGCCGGTGGGCTTGCGAGCGGCCGGCGGCTCCGCTCCCCGCAGCCCCCTCGGAGGCGGCTCGGGGTGCTCCGCTCCGCTCCCTCCGCCCGTGGAGGCGCGTGAGCGCCCGCAAGGAGCTCTGTCCGTCCCGCGCCGGGCCGGGGAGCGCGGGGGCGGCTCCCGGCGGCTTCCTCCGCCGGTTGCCATGGTGCCGCGGCCCGGCGTGCTGTGGGCAGTGGCGGCGGCGGCACTGGCGCTGCTCGTCCGGCGGGCGACGGCAGTGCTGGCGGGGCCGGTGGTCCGCTGCGAGCCTTGCGACGCACGGGCGCTGCAGCAGGGCAAGCCCCTGCAGCCCGACTGCGCCGAACGGGTGCGGGAGCCGGGCTGCGGCTGCTGCCTCACCTGCGCCCTGCGCCCGGGGCAGGCCTGCGGCATCTACACGGAGCGCTGCGGCGCGGGGCTCAGCTGCCAGCCGCGGCGGGAAGAGGCGCGGCCGCTGCAGGCGCTGCTCGAGGGCCGCGGGCTCTGCACCAACGCTACGGCGGGCGGCAAACTGCGGGCCTTCCTGCTGCCGGGACCGCATGCTGCAGGTAAGGGGCTGCGGCCGGGGTGGGAGGCGAAGAGCTGGGTTTCCTGAGTGCCGCTCTCCTTCTTCGCTGCTTTCTTGTTGGTTTTTTTTTTTTTTTTTTTAGTTTTTTTTGTGTCGCTTTCTTTTGTTTTAAGTTACAAAAGGAGCAGTACGAGCGGAGAGGCGTGGGCGAGCTCGCGGCATAGCTCTGTCTCCGGAAACGGCCCTCGCTCGCTGTCCGCCTGCTGCCGGCCCGTGGGCGGGGGGTTCTGCTTGCAGCCACGTAGCCGATCGTTTTGAAGGAGGTGTGCTTTGGCCGAAGGAAAGGACAATTTACCTCTTCCACCATATTTATGTGTATACTGGCTTTCTTCAACACCGATGCTGAGAAGTAGCTCCTCGCGAAAGAGGCAGAGTTGGTTTGGGTTTTTTTGTTTTTTGGGGTTTTTTTTGAAAGGGACTGGGGAAGGGATTGCACGTGGCTTCTGCGGGTGCATGGGACTGCTAGGCTACAGAGCCTGGATGGAGAGAGAGAGAAGGTGAAATCTTCGCCGTTTGTCCCCAGTATACCTGGAAAGAGAGTGAGCAAAAAACTCGAGAGTGGGCTCTAACTCCTGCACAGCAGTGTGGGTAAGTCAGGGAAGTCTAAACACAGAGAATAAAGGAAAGAAAAGACCAAAAAACAAACAAACAAAACCCAAACCAAACCAACAAAACCCCCCAAACAAACCACAGATTGAAATATCCCTTTGGCCTGGAAAGTTGATTATTCAGAACAAAGCGTTTGCACAACAGTGTTTAAGAGGACGTTGTTTTTTTGTCTGCGCTGCAAATAAATCTTTGGTCAAACGAAGATTTCCTGTACCTCTTACATGTCTTGTAAATGAGATGATTACAGAACGGGTTTTGTTTGAAAAGGAAGGGACGGTTGGAAAAAGTTCTGTTACCATGCACATTTTGAAACTTAAGACAGGGAAACTTGGGATTCAGATCGAGAGAGCACAGTCCCGCTATGCAAGCATTTAATTAAACTGTTTGCTAACCAACAGCAAGTATGTTAACATTTATTTAATAGAGAAGTGTGGCAAATGGCTTTCCACTGTTTGCATTTTTAAAAAGCCAGAAGATTTTCTGCTGGGTTGTAGGGGCTCTTTGAGTAGCCATCCCTTAGCTGAGAAAGTGGCACCAGTGCTCCAGTTAACTGCCTGTTAGAAGAATGGGAGTTGCCTTATTATAATTATTTATGTGCTGCTTCCAAGCTGTGACAATTTGAATGAGAATTTGAGGTATTAACTGAAGTTTTTAATCTCCTCGGAACATTGAGCAGCTTCCTTCATTACATGAGCTTGGTTCATCCTATTCATCCTTGGAGTAACACTGGAAACAAGAGGCATCTCCTCAGTACTTAGGAGTTGGTGGCATTTAATCAAGGGGTAGTGCTTTCAACAGTGACTGTTAGAGAAGGAGAAAGGGAAAGACAGAGTTGTACTTAGCTGAAAATCTTTCAGTTTTCAGCTGAATTCTTATTTCTGCATTTTTGGCTGAGGGAGAACTCTGATTTTGAAATCAGTAGGAACTTTTGATTCCTTAAAAAATGCATAGTAGTACCCTTACAGTTCACATTCAAGGAGTTAAGGTTGCAAACCTGATGTGCAAGAAGGAAGAAGTACCCAGAAACTGTATGACACATAGTGCCCACCTCCTCATGAGGACCACTCCACTTCCAGCTCTAAAGCCAACAGTCCCTGGTATACATCCTCTCTGAGCAGGATCACATTAACTCCTTTACACACAGCTAGGTCCTACATCACGTGCTATACTGTTGGTCGTTCCTAGTTCACAGAAATTGCTAGAAGTTAGTATAAGGTGGAGTATATTACAGTAGCATTGTAACAGAAACTGTAGTAGGCCACTGACTTTCCAGTTGGTTTTCTTGGGCACAAAAGTGTTAAATAGTAGTGTGCATTTGCAACCCTTTTAATCTCTTTGAAAAAAAGAGTGGGTAACTCTCATGGCAGTTCGGTTTCTCTTATGAGGATGTAAAGCTAGCATGGCACCAAGTTTTGTGAAACTGAGTTAATCAAATATGCTTTACAGTTTAAAATGTGGCAATATGACCATTTCAATCTGAAGTGTAAGAAGTGCTGTTGAACTGTGATGGCCTATCTAAACTGAAATGACCAGACATGGTCATGGATACTCAATGCACATTAAGAATATTTTCTACTTATTTTTTGATAGAAGAGAGAAACTAATGAACTGGACTGATTGCAGAAAACCTAGATTCAGGTTTATGACATTTTAGTGACTAATTTCTTGCAAATTTTGTTGAGAATGTGGGGAAAAAATACTACTGTTTCAAAACAGGACATTAAATGACAAAAACTATGTTCAAATACTGCTGAGAGTCTGAGTTAAACCCACAAAAGCCAGGAAATTTGGACTTAGGACTTAAACTTCCTTAATCCATTTGCACTATGATTTGGATTTTCCTGGTCAATTAAGTACATTGCCAGCAGTGGCTGCACTAAAACCACCAGTACCAGAATGTTAACTCAGAACCCTCTTCCTCTTATGTTCCTTTCCGCATTCCTATGTATTGGCAGTGCCACTGTACTCCCTGTGTTGAAATATTTAGCATCAATGAACTATGTGAACATGGACTTTTAGCACTGAATTTGTCAGCTTTTGTGATTTTTTTTTTTTTAGTGAGTCATAAAGTATAATTTTAGTATTGGATGTTATCATTGTGCACTCCCAGTAGGATTTCCTTGGGAAAAAGAAAAAAAAAGAAGGTGGTCAGCAGCTAAGACAACAACTAGTGGGTTTTAGCTATTACTTAGCTGTTAGGAATACCTTAACTAGAAAAATTCCTGGAAGAAATGCAAGTAGTTACAGTTGCACTGCAGGAGTCTCCTAACAGAGAGAAATGCAGCATAGACAAATACCTTAGAAGGTACAGGAACACTGAACTTATGGAGTATTTTAGAAAAATGTGCTTCTCCTGACTTTTTTTGGATGGTAGTTTAAAGAGAAAATATTTTTGAAGCTCAAGATGAAAACGGTGTTTGTCCTTGGAACCATTACAGAATGAATGGCATTTTTTGACCATTAACTTTAAAATGTGTTTTGTACACCAATAAATGTTTTTTATTTTAATAGGAGAGAAATGAAAGGGCACTGTTCTTTTTATTTCCCGTTCTGTGTGTTGAATAAAGTTAAGGATAAAAAATAAATGGCTAATTAGAACGAGGAAACTCAGCGGGCTAGAGTTGATAGTAATAATGTCTCTTAAAAAAAAAAAAAAAATACCGCCCTGGGCACCACAGCCCATAAGTGCCCGAAGCCGGCCGCGTTTATCAGGGGTTGATGAAGTCAGCAGTGGCGGAGGGCAGGGATCCGCGCCCCGGCGCTGGTGGGGCTGCGGCGGGCTCCGCTCCTGCGGTGCAGGCCTGCCCCCTGCCGTCGGCGGGCGGCCATGGGCGAGTGACCTGCGCGTCCGTGGTTCTCGGGGCAGTGGCCGTGGCTGGTTTCCAGGTCTTGGGTACAGCCTGCACGTGCGGTGCAGCTGGGCACTTTGCGAGGCCACGCTGAGCATAAGAATGCTTCAGTTACAAAACATCGCTTGGCAACAAAGGTGCTGACACATGTGGAATGCTACATCGTTCATCTTTTTGTATATTGCTATTTCATAAAAAGGAAAATTAAACACGTAGACTAATCTAGTGGCTTGTTGATTGAGGAGCAACCTCATTGTGGTCTACAAGAGGAAGCAGAAGGGCAGGCACTAATCTCTTCTTGCTTGTGACCAGTGATAGGATCTGAGGGAATAGCACGATGCTGTGTCAGGGTAGGTAGAGGTTAGATATAAAGAAAAGGTTCTTCACTCAGAGGGTGGGTGGGAAGTGAAAAGGGGAAGGGAAGTGATTGCAGCAGCAAGACTGACAGTGTTCAAGAAATGTTTGGGCACTACTGTCAGGCACATGGTTTGATGTGCTGTCCTGTGGAGGGCCAGGAGTTGGACTTGACGAGCCTTGTAGGTCTCTTCCAACTCAGGATGATTACTATGATTCTATGTTTCTATGCCCTTGCAGACACAGCTGGCAGCCAAGTAACATTGTTTCTTCTGCATTTGTTCTTTTTGAAGGAAATTTCAGTGATTCAGAAGAAGATAGGAGTACCAGCAGTGTGGAAAATCAGGCCGTTCCAAATTCTCACAGGGTGCCAGATTCCAAATTACATCCACCACACATCAAAATAGGTATCATCAGGAAAGTGCAAGCCAAAGATACACAACGCTATAAAGTGGAATATGATTCGCAGAGTGCAGATACATTGAATTTCTCTTCTGAATCCAAACAAGAGACTGAATATGTAAGTATTTTTGTAAATAGGAAGGCATTTACCAGCATGTCAATGTGTGCGTGTGTATATATATATATATATGTATATATACTTGTGCATATGACAAGATAAATAATTATACTAAGTAGCTAAAGAGTGGTAATTGTTGCAGCCTTTTAGGGCATTCTGGCAGTTTAACTGGTAAATCTATTGACTCTGCAAATGCATACATGATCAGCAGACCAAGAAGATTGTGTTCAGGAAACACGTAGGACTAACGTAATGATGTTTACATCAATACAAGCATGACTTTCACTAAAGTTTCTTAGAGGTCAAAAGTTCTTGTTCCCCCCTGTAATTGTCACACACTTGTGTGGGTGGACTTGGGACAGGTTTAATGGTGTCATCATTAAACTTGGTTGCAAACTGTGTAATTGAGTTGCAGTAATGGAAAAAAGATGTTTCACATTGAGTGTAGTGGCACTGTGTTCATACACTGCCTGGTGCAAATCAAGGGAGATAAACTTAGAGTGTGCTGAGGATTAAGATCTTGTCACTGTATGACATACTGAGCACCGCCTCCACTTGCAGTTGCTGTTTGGTGCTACTGCCTAAATGCAAAGTCTCATGGTCACATGAGCTGCCATTGCTTCCTAGTGACTGCGCCCAGTGAATTTGCAGGGTAGTTGGAGTGTGGTGAATCTGAGGGCAAGAATAATTCTCTTCCTGGATATCCAGCTGATGACCTGTGCCTTACGCCAGATGGCCTGAAAAATGCATCTGTATATACTTTGGCATTTCATCAAAAAAGGCATGGTGAAAGCAGACGTGGCTTCTCATCTTCAAAAGAAGGTTTTGAAACTTGTATGAGGTGAAAATCTCTGCCTGAAGAAAGTGTGGCTTCCAAGAGAAGCTTCATTTTTAGTTTGTCACTGATGTCCAGCCATCTAGTAACATCACTTCAGTACCTGCCTTCCAGTGTGTCCTCCTCCCAAAAATGTGAAGTAAAAGTGCCAACTCTAAAAGAATGAAGGTTGGTTGCTCTGAGGAAATATATTCTTAACTAGGATGAGTAGTGATAGTTGGGTCCATGAGCAAAGGTATACCAGTTTACCAAGGCTGCTGGTGTCTTTAAAAACCTGAAATAAGTACATCAGGGAGAGGTGCCTTTGTCAGCAAATGCTCTTCTAGCTGTGTCTGCATGTTAGCTTTTGATACTGGTCTGGCTGACTTTGGAAGCTTGCTTCAAAATAAAAATTTTCAAAAAGCTGTTGATCTTTTTGTAAGCCTAATTTGGGGCCAAATCTCTGAATGTCTGTCACTTGCAGTCAGTGTGTTTGAGTAGTAAGAGAAGCCATTTAAAGCCTATGCTTAGAGCTTGTGAGATCGATACCAAAAGAAAATGTGAAGGCAACAAGGAAGGTCTTTACTGACCAAAAAACTCCTGTTTTAATCTCCAGTAGTACTATGGAGATTGTATGCTTTCAGACACTCACATAAAAGGTACTTTACATGAGCAAATTATTAATATTACCACTTGAAAGTATATATATCATTACTTCACTAATTAAAACCAGCACCAAATTAGTCTTTGTGTCAATGCAGTAACTTAAATATTTTTAAACTGTGAAACAATGCAAATAAATTTTTTCATGTCTTTGCTGAAGAAGTGGGCTGGTGGACCAAGTCAGTGATATACCCAGATAGGAGTGTAGCTAAGCACGGTTTGTAGACTGTGACTCTTGAATCCTGATCCCACTGCTGACACTGACTGCTTTCTTGGCCTCTGGCAAAATATGAACTCCTCTGCTCTTGATTTTCTGACTGAAAAGTGGGGCTCATAATGCTTTACTCCCTACCCTGAAGGGCTGCTGTGAGATATAATTAGTTGGTGTTTGAGACATGCTCTTGTAAGTGCATCTGGAAGCTCTTTTTGGCTCATTGTCCTAGAGTTAATCCTCCCAACATTGTTGTCAGCCTTTTGCAGATGAAGAAAGTGGGAAAAAAGTGACATACTTATCTAATGAGACTGTTGTGTGCAACTGGTCCTCTGTATAACTGCATCTATTTGATTCAGTTGAAATTGGGAATTGTTGTCCAAAGTTGAGGTATTTTATATATACATTATGCCGAACCACTTGTTTTCAGTTGAATCAATTTCATTTAAGCTTTCAAATCCAGCAGAATTACAAAAATCAAATGTCATTGGGGACGGCCTATCTAGTAGTGTATTTCCAGTGGCCTACTTTCTTCTTTTCCCACGTGGTGAAAGGCTGGCTTTTCCAAACTTAGGTTATATGTGACTGATTTACATACTGGTTAAGCCTTCCCAAAGGTATATGTGACTGTGATTTCAACTGGAAATGCCAGTATGTGCCTCAGCATAGCATAGGGCCTTTAATGATTAGAAATCACTTTATCTTGAATAGAGCAGAAAATCAGAAATTTTTTTTTTTGTGAATGGTCTGTCTTTTGACATGTTCAGCCATCTCTTTGTTTTAATGGATTTGTTTGGGTTTGTGCTTTTTTGCCCTTTAAAGATTTATTAACTTGAGTGAAAGATGGAATTTGGGAGTGAAGTTTCATCTCTGTTTTCTAAAACATGCTTGTTAACAGGGTCCATGTCGTAGAGAAATGGAAGACACTTTAAACCACCTAAAGATCCTGAATGTCTTGAGTCCCAGGGGCTTTCATATTCCAAATTGTGACAAGAAGGGATTCTACAAGAAAAAGCAAGTAAGTACAGAGTTTTGATCATTTCAATGAATGGATTTCACCTTTTCTGCATCTTTGTTGAAGGATCTTGCCAGCAAGGTGCATTATATATAATTTTGCAGAGGAACTAGTTTATTTCCAGTTTTAGGACCTGATCCAATAGTGCTGAACCTTGTCAAGTAGGGATAGTATTTTTATTTTCTGTTGATCATGACAACAGATTTCATTTGAGAAACTTCATACCTAATCACACATGGGTTGACTGGTGTCCTAGATACTAATGCCCTTTGGTTTAAAAAAAGCAGGGCCTCTACAATAACCCACAGAGCTAATGTTGGAGTCACCATATGACTGCAATAGATCAATGCTTTGAATTGTAAATAGCTGCTTGAGAGTTCCTAGAAGAACTACACTGGATCATATTACATGAAGCAACTTGAGAAAGGTATGTATCTGTCCTTTATGTGCTACACAGATTGCTTCCAAAATCCAAGTCATGTTATCGTGAAAGTGATACTTTTAGTAGCTACTCTGCAGCATGGATAGCTTCTGAGCTCTTTCTGGTTCTGGAGTTGTGACCTTTCTTGACAAATGCTGACGAAAACTGTGGGTATTTATGCTTTAGTTGTGTTGGATTGAGCTACAGCCACATTC
Source organism: Falcunculus frontatus (assembly GCA_013398115.1). NCBI lineage: Eukaryota > Metazoa > Chordata > Aves > Passeriformes > Falcunculus > Falcunculus frontatus. Next base: position 1,132,051 of record VZRV01004805.1, on the reverse strand, counting down.
TCCGTACAGTGCTTCCATTGAAGCTCGTTCAGAACTTGGGGAAGTGCAAGATGTGCCGGGTTCTTTGTTTAGTGTGCACATCCCATCTAATTTCAGTGTATAGTTAATGACCTGCCTCCAAATACATATTTCATGGTATAATTCCAAAATTTCCTGAATTCAAAGGTTTCTTTAAGACTTTTCTCAAGGACAGATTTTGTTTGTGGACCATCATGTCTTTCCCTTTGGGTTTACACAAATCAGCCTCTCTATCTTGGGTAACCAAAGGAGTGGTTGACTCTCTGTTGCTAGCTAATGCAGTTCATTGGTTGGAAGTGAGAGGCCGACCTCTGACCAGGCAACCTTATTTTAGGAACAGTATCTCTCAATTTTTTGGCTTCCAGCTTTCTTAGAAACAGTCTTTCCCTTTCTAGTATTCCCTGGAGCTCTGCAATAAGCTGTCAGTGTCAGGTGAGGCATTTGTAGCAGGGGTGAGATTTCCAGCCTTCCATTCTGCCATCAGTCCAACATTGACAGTGTGTTTGACCTTCGGTACATGCTGCTGAGCTTGTCCATGCTTTCCAGCTTTTCCTGAGCAGGTGGTGGCAACTCCCAAGCAGGGGAAGTTTCTTTTTGTTGCCTGGAGCTTTGAGAAGCCTGTGTCAGCCATGTTGTGCTGCGTGTAAACTAGCAGAGAGCAATGCTTGCATCTCAATCTGCTTGTTTTCAGAAAATGCATTGGACTGCTATGCAGTGAGGCTAGGATGGTGTTTTGTGCCTGTGCCATAAAAGTATTTTCTTAGCTGCTCTATAACAGCACATCATTTGCCTGCATTCAAGGCACTCAAGTGTGTTGTAGCCCTTTTCCTTCTCTATGTATTATAGAAGACTGCAGATTGGTATTTACTTTGTTCAGTAGATCTTCCCTTCATCTCTCTTCAGACTCTGAGGTTTTTGCTTTGTCTGCAAAAATGTGGTGGTTTGCAAGTAATCTCTGGCATTGTGTGTAGTAAATCAGATCCACAGTAAGCTCATATTAAAGCGGCTTACTTGAAAGGAGGTCTGTACTTTAAAGTGCAGTCATAGTTCTATCACCAAGGCAAAAAAAAAGGAAATACAAAGGCAAAAAATTAGGAAAGACAGATAATAATCTTACATAGTCTTTGTTCCTAGAAGCTGATTTACAAGAATAAGGTGTTGGTACAAAGCAAATACACACTTTTGTCCTCCGTGTATTGCCTGTGCTGCCTGGAGACTTTTAAAATGTCTTTAGGAAAGGTTCCTGCACTATGTGCAACAGCCCATCCGGTCAGCATACACAGAGAATAAAGGGACACTTTCATACCTAACCAGTCTTGTCAAGCACTGTGCCAATTTACCCAGGTCCGGTAGTTTCAATGGTAGTTTGAGATGACTAAGGCTCTTGCAGGAGATGCCCACAAATGGAGCCCACATGACTAAACATTCTGCATGAAATTCACTTGGGTTGTTGATTCTGTAAATGAACCTTGATCAACCCTGGGAACAAGACCTCAGAGATGGGACTTACAGAGACAGCCTACTTCTCTCACCAACAAAATAAAAACCAAAAAAAAATAGTTGCCCTCATAGAATTAACTCCTAGGAAAAAACCATCAATTTGAGAAGTGAGTCGCGTCCAGATCAAATTAACTGTCTGCAAGGAATTGTGACAATTGTGTTTGCTTGGTTTTCTTTTTGGGGCATTAGCATGTAGGTCTGATATTTCAGATACTGTGAATGGGTGTCTAATCTCCTTAACAGAATACTATGCTGTTTTATTGATTATCTTCATGCCATTATTAGCCATGTTCAATCTGGAATTGAATTATATTCTGTCATCACAAAATTCAGAGTAATAGGTTGGGAAGTAGACAGTAAATCCATTACATAATGAATGCAAGCTACACATTCTGAATTTTGGAAACAGTTGCCAAAACATCTGTCTTGGATGAGAATATAGTAGATTTGGGATGGTAGGAGTCTGATAAATTATTGTCACCCTGACACCATTAAAACTCATTCAGGAGGCACTCATATATTCTAACTTTCTGGTCGTCTGCTCTTCCAGTCAAGTTGAAAGCACTTATTTTTCATTACATTTGTGGATATCTAGAAACTGACTTTTCAGGAACAACCATGGAGAAAAATTTGCCTATGTGAAACTCTTCTAAGAACGTAAATTTATCTGTCAGAATATAACATGAAAAATATTTCACACCTTGTGTTTATATATAAACTTTAAATCAGACCTATTAAAATTTATAATTCTTTGTCTTAATAAATCACACATGTAAGGTTGTACTATTCAACTGTGATATATATTTATGCGTAATTAGTTGATACAGGCATATTCCTACCTCAAGCATGGGAAGAAAGGTTTTGATGAAATTAGAATTATTATATAGGGCAATTACTAGAATTGCCCCTTGTTTGTATATTGGAGCAAGATACTCACCTAAATGTGAGCTGGCATCGTTCCACTGAAAACAGAGCTGCACTTGCCAGGAGCCAAAATGGCCTGAGGTATATGTCAATATTGTCTGCAGTCTGTTCCTGAAGACCATAATTGTAGCTCCATGGAGCCCTCTGGACTGACCAAGAATTCGGTGGGATACCCTGTGCTTTGCTGTGCCCCACAAATGCTTCTGTGGCATTTCTTTGTGGAAGGGAGAGGGGCAGGTGGCATGGAAGCTGGCAGCTGGTGTTTCTATCAGAAGTAATTACTGTTTCCACTGCTTGGGCTGTTTTCCAACTTTTTAAACTTATGAAGTCATACAGAATAGCTGGGCAGAGCCTGGAATGTATGTGGAATACAAAAGCCATAAAAGAAGATATTTAGATATATATGTTTTTCCATGTGATCTGTCTACCACTTCTGTAGGGAATACAGAAGAATGCTGGCTCTTTCAGGATAAAAGCATTGCTTTTCAATCAGAAATGCTTCACTATTGACAGCATGGCTGAGTGGGTACAAAAAAATCACAGTTTGGAAAATATAAATTGTTTTCTCATAGTGTGTTATTTCAGCTGTAGAAGGATCTAAGGATTTTGCTGTTAAAATGGATTGTCTATAAGAAGTAAAAAAAAATATACTTGTAGTAGAAAAGGTGTTTCTGCAGATCAACTTTCTGTGAAAATTGGTTGTGCAACTGTTAAAAGCAGTCAAACCCTCCAACAACATGAGAACTTTAATTGATCATTTGTTTTGAGAGTGATGCAAGCGAGAGTTGTGTAACATACTTCATATAGTACTTCTAAAAGGGGAGGCTATGTCACTATGATTAGCAGAAATGTAGTTTTGTTGCCAGAGCACCAGGCTATTAGCCAGAAGCCCTGTGCTCTTCGGGCTCCGTCTGTGCCTACTTTGTTGGGAAAAACAACTCTAGAAGTGCTGCCTCAGTTTCCTTTTTTTGTAAAATTAGATTGTGCAAAGGCTGTTTTTTATTAATTCCTCTGTTTTGAGCATGAAGAATTTAAGTCATTAAATGTTTATAATACTTAAGCTAGAGTCCAGTCCATTCACCAGCAAAATGGATGAAAAATTTCCCTTGACATCAGTGGATGTTGAACAGTCATCCATGGAAATCCTGGAGAATACTTGTAAGTTCTAGTCAGGCTTTTGAGACAATAAATATAAGTTGTGGGACTTACGTTTAAAGATTTAGTTACAGATAAGAACTGAAGTGCAGGTAATAATTTAGTTTAGCAAATTATTAATGTAGCTGTTATCTCAGTAAGTTTGAACTTCTTCACCCTCTTCTGAAACTAAGCTGATATGTATGTTAAGCTGGATCTTGTCATCCTGCTGCTGTCCATTTTCATAGGGCTAATGCAGAAGGACTGCAGATTTGTAGAAGAGAAGACATTGCATTATTTCTGCATTGGGCTTTTTACTCAATAATATATCAGAAGGGTGGATTAATTTGCAATTATGCTGAATAACATTACTTAATTTACTGTAAAATAAAATAAACAAGATGAAGACTTGTTTGAAAAATTTGTATCTAATGTGTGACCTGCTTCCATCTCTCTTTCACGAGGTCTTATTGAAGACTGTCTACCCTACTCCATGTTGCCACAAATTGGTTGGCTCATGGGCCAGTGTGCTGGTGCAGGCTGTCCCAGAGTGATCTGTATTCCCAGTTCTGTCCAAAATAGCACCTGAGAAACTAAACTAGACATGGAAAGGATCAGTCACTTTGAGCAGCATGTGAAGCCCAGCACTTGCTTCATGTTTTCTTGTGTACCTGCACATGGAAAAGACACTTATATGAGCCACTGCCATAGTCTCCTGAGACATCAGGCCATGCCTGTGAGACTCTGGAGAACAAGAAGTTGAGGGGTAGTGGTGAAGTTTACCTGATTGTACCAGCCTGACTCTCTAAAAAACTTAAATTACTCTGAATGCAATCTCAGAGGCAACAGTTGTTCTGCTTCAATGATAGACTTGACTGTGTTGAGGGCCGTAAGTAGCACCAGTCTAGCCAATCTTCTTTCATATTGGCAATGCAACAGACGAAACCTCAGGAAACTGGGTATACTTGTGTCACTGCCTCTTTTGTCAGTATGTCCTGAGTAAACAGGACTTTGTTTTGCATTTGAAGCAAATCCTGTATCACCAAATCTCAAAATATGAGCTGACAGGGAGGCTGTGTCTTGACAGAAAGGCTGACCATTGCAAACCTAGTGAGATTCTGGAGATGTCTTATGAGTGGGTAAAAACCTTGAGAGGTCACAGAGGTTCATGGTATGCAACTGTGTCCAGGGTTGCATACTGAATGCAGCCTGCAGCATGTTATCTACTTTAGTCTACTCTTTGCCATTCTTGGTTCCTTGAGAGGAGCATTACTTACTTAGTATGTAGTAGATATGTTTAGTGCATTACTGCTCCTAAAGAGTTTCAGTGTTATTGCCTGTGGTAGTTTCAGGTTGGTCAGCATTGTTGGCAAATTCCAGCAGTTAACTTGAAGATAACATGTTATAGACTAGTAGATACACAAACTTTTTTATAGGAAAATATGCATGTAAAGTTCTAGTCCACCTAGCAGTTTTTTCAATGATAACTACACTACAGAAGGATTATGTATCTGTTAATAAATGTCAGCTACACTGTTGAATTTCCTCCAGTAAACAGATGCAAACCAAGTGTGTTTATTGCTGCAATGGTTGTCTTTGCCAGACAAGTGCTTTAGTGTAGAACATATCTGCTAAATTTTTTTTCTAAAGATGGGTCCCAGTCACTAGTCCACACTGTTGTATGGTATTCAAAGGGGGCAGGTGTGCTGCCAAATATAATAGGGAGCACTTCATAAGCCTATTTTCTGGTAGTTCTCAGTGCAGTTTTATTATAGACTAGGTAGACCCAGAGGGATTGATGGGGAGAGGAGGTAAGTTTTTATTGAAATACTTTGTAGTGAGAACAAATACTCTGTTAGATTCTGTCAGATATGGTCAGGATATTGAAATGCAGCTATCAAATGAGCAGGAATCCCTGCAGTCTAACAGTACGAGTGGAGAAAACAAAAATCATGCTAACTGGGTCTTCTATTCTGTTTCAGTGCCGCCCATCCAAAGGCCAAAAAAGAGGTTATTGCTGGTGTGTGGATAAATATGGACAGCCACTTCCTGGGTATGATGGGAATGGAAAAGGAGATGTTCACTGCTATAATTTAGAAAGCAAATGAGGGCTGGGTGCCAGCTCTTCTGACATCTGTTCATGGCCACTGGACTTCACAGAGACCTTGGAGGGGCTGGGCTAACACTGTGGACTGCACTGTGCGTGGAGTAACAAGCGCTGCCTCCTGCAGCAGATGGGGAGTTGCAGTCTCTGTGGATGCTGCTGCAGCTGCACCTTGCCACTGACACACATGGAGCTTCCTATGGCATGTGCAGGGAGCTCTGAATTCCCATGTAAACCTGCACTATTGATACCCAGAGAGAGAAAAACAAAAGGCACTTCAGAATGGATTCAGGGAGTCTCCACTGACTTTTTATGGTCAGAATGGCCTGTGACCAATTTGATCCCAAAAGATACTGGGTTTTTTATTTTAAAGAATTTATAGATGTTAAGCTTGTAAAAGTATTAAAAAGAAAAACAAATCCAAGCAAATCCACAAGGATTTAAAGGTAAAGCTTTTTTTACAGGTCTGGTGGGAAACTTGTCTTCATGGATAAAAAATTTTATAAAAATCTCAAAGAACTTTTTAAAGAAATGTATTTCTAAAATAAAGACATGGCTATTTTTTTCTGTAAAATATATTATGAATATTCTGTTAGTTTGTATTTAATATAAATGATTTTTTATAAACTTTATTTAAGTGTAACGTGAATACCAAATATTACACAGTAATTCTAGTGTATACATCTGTATGCAAAGAGAAAGTAAGGGTATGGAATGATTTACAAATATATGTCTGTATGCCTACACACTGACCTGTTCTAGGTAAGAGAAATGAATTTGAGAAGCAAAGGAAGTGTCTCCAGAAGGGATTGAGTTTTGTTATTTGATATAACTACGAATACCATGATAATATTTTTAAAATTATTTTATTGATAATTCTAATGTATCCATCACCGAATTATGCCCCTGGAAAGGATAACAGTCGCACTGAAGCTCCTGGTAAAGCTTTCTTCTGTCTGTCCTTCACTTCAGTTTGTGCAACAGGGCTTACATTTCCTCCATTTACTGCTCACACTAATACAGAATATTCATGGGCAAAAAATTGCCACTACAGTACTACCCTTTGTATTTGCTTATTTATTTTGAAAAGGTGTATCTGTGTTGTCTTGGTACATTCTACTAAAGCACATACTCTGTATGAGGAACTCCTTTTGAAAACAATGTCGACAAGATGGGGGGATTGTGGACCCTGGGTGTTGAGACCCGCGCGTTTCATTTATGCTACACACAATTGTTGCTTGCTTTGACTATGGTAGAAATCATTTGCCTGCATCTAACCATAGAATAAGAACCATTGGGTTAAAATAGTTAAACTCACTGTCTGCCATGGGGTTATATGTCTTTTTAATTGGAAGAGAAGTGATTTGGTTTTGTTGTGGTATGTGATGCTTCCACATAAGGAAGGCTTTGGCAACATTTTTTTTTTTGAGGCTGATTGTTTAATGTACTTTGTGAAAAATTCTGTATGACAATGAAATCTGAATAAGGAAAGGTGGCCTGTGAAATGTATCATCTCTCTGGAAAATAATGCCATATTTTGTATATGTATTTATTTATATATTTTATATAAATATTTTATATATTTATATAAATATATATATTCTTATATGTGTCACTATAAATGTTTGATGTCACTGTAGAAAAAAGAAGCCATCAACACTGTAATTTCTTGTTGGGTTGGGAACTCCATGAAGACTAAGGACAGTGGGATTTCAGCCACTGGGGCCAGGGGTTGTGTTGATGGAGGAGAGGGTGTGGTGCTGAGGAGCCTGTTCCTCTCCTACTGCGTGAATTACAACCATCCTTGTTCCTGCCGGCAATGGCAAATATCTAGAAGCTCTGACGTGGAAAGATTTTGGTATGCAGCTTGCCAGGATTGAGGCAGCCCATCACCATAAATCAAATGTTTAAAGCCTTACCCTGAAATGTATTAGCTGAACAGCACTATGTGTGTTCTGCACATTTTTCCAATTTCTGTCTAATGAAATGAGTTCATATTGTCATTAAAACTGAAATTTTATAATCTCACGGTAAGAAAAAAATTGTACTTGAAGTGATGCTTATTACAGGCTAATACAGATGTCCTGACACATGGTTACAGAAGGTTTTGTGAGGTGAAGATTTATTGCAATATTTTTATTGCTAAAGCAAATCTAATGCCTGCAAAGATTTGTTGGCAAACTATTAAATGCTGGGCTTTTTAAATTTTTTTTTTTAGAGTTGTAAACCAGTTATTTTCAAATAATTTCACAGAGAGAAGAAAGTTAGTTATACCAATATTTGCACACATATTCATAGATAAGAAAATAAGGGTTGGATTCATTGAAGTGAGTTATTATTTTGCCTCCTCTTTTTTTTTTTTTTTTTTAATTAACTATCTGGTGAGCATTCTGAGAACAAAAATCAATTTCTTGCCAAAAGTGATAGATACCTGCTTTGCAAGACACATTTTGTGAGTATGTAAGATGTTTTAACAGCCTGTGACAGGCTTTCTGATTCGGGTGTTTTGTCAAGTATTAAAATTTTTTATATTTTGTCCTACCATTAAAAACAAATAAATATAAAAGAAGCTGGCTAGTAGAGGTCCTTAAGTCATATATTTTATGAAAAAACCCCAAAAAACCTGCATCTCAAGGAGCTAAACCTGATTCAAGCATGCAATCTGTCACATGAATATTTAAGAAATGGCATTCAGCTCCTTTATTAGTACTAATGATCTTTAGTTATGTAACATAGAAAGCATACAGCCATAAAGGAAAAAAACCTGATGTGTGTAAGTCAGTTTTGTTGTTTTGCTTCCAACAGATGTCTTAAAAACAGAAATCGTGTTTAAAAATAGCCCCCATAAATAAAGTCTCACCTGTAATTTAAAGCTTTGTCCTTTTCAGAAGTTGCCTTTTAAATATTTTTACAAGCACAGTTGCTTGCACTAGTATTGGATACTTGCCATTGTTAATCTGATGTCCCTGTCAGTTGACATTGGTATGAAATGCAAAATAACATTATTATCCCTCTCCAAAAATAAAACTTTTTTAAAATGAAAGGATCAGTGGTGGCTTTTCCCTTTTTTTAAAAAAAAAAAAAAAATTAGCATTCCTATTTCTGTGAAGGCAAAAGTCCAATTCAGTAAACAAAAGTACTTGTCATTCAAAGATTTTTCTCATGGCTAAGGGAGCCAGGCTGCAATTCAAACAAATATATGTATTTGTGGTCTACACCCAAGCAGCAGAATGTGGACAGCATGAAGCAAATGTATGAGTCAGTATCAGTTCAGAGGAAGATGAGTTTCCTCCAGGTACAGGTTAGAAATGATTCCTGCTAAGAGCTGCAGTGAGTGGAGAACTTTGGGTTTGGTGACAGAAATGAAACCAATGCATTAGAAAAATCCCTTATGTCTTGGTGCCTTCACTGTCTTCAGCTCAAGTGGTGTATTTGTTTAAGTGAACATCTGCAGCTTTTTTCTAGTTTTTAATAAGCTCTACCAAGAAACTAAGGTGGTCTGAGTTAATATTTAGAAGTCTCAGAAAAAAATTTATAACTGGTAACATTATTTACACCTCAAATATTAGCATGGCAAGGCACTATAAAAGATCAAAGTATGTATTGCAAAACTTGCTGGTTTCTTCTTGAGCATATTTTGTCTCTCTTTGTACATGGGTACCATATGTAACCCAGGTGAATGTTGTATTTATTTTAACAAGGGTGATAAATAGCTGCATTAATCCCTATAATTGACCAGAATGCAAGTTAAAGCTGCCTGCAGGCAGCTCTATTATCATACAAACTCTGAGAAAGTTCCCTTTTTTCATAGATGTACTGTGCTATAGCTTTTGGAGACCAGAATATCCTTTTCCACCTTTTTGACATGCCTGCCTTTCAGGGCACAGTGTTAGCTATTTGTGCACAAGGGAAGGAAGCTTCGTTGAATACCAAAACCACGGAATTAATTCATTTTTAGTACAGTCTGAACTTTTTATGACTAAATTCCATAGAAACCCTACACAGCATAATTCCTTATTGAACTGAGCCCTAAAGTTAAGTAGTGGTCTTTCAAACTTTTTGGGAAATCATCTTTACGTATCTCTAGTCACTCTAAAACTGTATAAGCAAGGATGGCTCCACAGAGATTTCACATATTAGCAATAGAAATTTTATTTAAAGTATGAAAAGTACTGAGCAATTTTCCTGGATGCCAAAGCATGTTAGTATACAAAATGAAATGTTTATATAGGTAGCTCTTCTCTATGTGGTGCTGCTATGCCTTTAGAAATCCTTCACTTTATTAATTTCTACCAAGAGGATATGCTTGCTTCCACATTAGAAAGGACACTTTTTCTTTCCCAACTCCCACTTCTTTTTCCTTTTTTTCTGAGAGATCCAAAAATAAGATCCAAAAAGGCTGTCAGAGTATTCCAAGGACAAGATTTCTGTGATCACTATTAGTAACGGCTTCATCTGCAAGCATGCAAAATAGGTTCAAGGCCTTTAGAAGAGAAGTCTGATATGTCCAGTGGACCTGGGTATCTTCTTCTAACTAGAACATATTTAGCCATTTGGTTTTGGAGTCTCCATCCTTGGAGATACTCAAAAGTCGTCTGGATGCAATCCAGGCAACCATTCCCTGGTGGCCCTGCTTGAGCAGGGGGAGGGGGGACCAAGTCACCTCCAGAGATCCCTTCCAACCTCAACCACCCTTTGAGCCTATGAGCCTACCAAGATGTAGCAGTTTGGTGTCCCAAGTTCCAGCACGTGAGATCGTCTAAGTTATGCAATGCATTGACTGAGAAGATGTTACAACTTCTTTTGCCCAAAAGAAATTTTTCTGGTAAAATGGCAAGTAGTACAAATTTGTTGTTCCCCGGAAGAAACTTTAGTTTTAACACTCTGCATTTTATTTACTTCTTCCAGTTCAAATTTTGCAGAGGTAGAAGTATATATACAAGCCTTAGAGAAAATATCATTGAAAAAAACTTTCCTTTTGCTTTTACCCTGGACATATGTTAAAAAATGCAAATGACTTCAAGGCAGAATGTTGCTGCTGAAAAAAATGGAGATGAGGTATTAGCGAAAGCAGAGGGTAATGCTGCAAATCTCAGTTTATCCTTGCAGAATGTGTCCTGCTGCTCTATGCATCCCGGCTTTCCACTTCTGCTGACCTATCCAAATTCCTTAAGAGCCTTTCTCTGTCAAGTCTAATTTCACCCCACTGCTCTCTCCATGAGTGGGGGTGGAAAGAAAGGCAGCAAAATTACCTCTGCAGAGGGAAGCTGAGGTTTCATCCAGAAAAATCGGCTAACCTGAAAAAACTCTGAAGAAAATGTCATTGAGAAGGACTGCTTCCCACAGCTATTTGTGGTAATTCCTTACAAAAGCAGAGTAGTGGAGGGACTTGCTTACAAGAGCCAGGTTGAGAGTGCATTTCCCTCAGCCCTTGCAATTGGAGACCAGAAGTTATTTTTGCCTGCTTATGCCATATAGAGAATATTCAAGGTGAAACTTGTTTCCTATGTCTGCTATGTATCATGTAACTTGCACTCAGTAAAAAAGACCTAACTGACTGAGCTTGGAAAGTTGATTATTGTTTTACCACTGGGGTGCTGCACGCAATTTCAGCCCTCAGATCCTGCCATACATTTCTACACAGGTATTACTAAGCTACCAGTTGCACGTTGCTGATCTTCTTTTTTTGTTCCCTTGCTGGGGCTGAATGGTAAGGGCTCAGCTGCCAAAGCAGAAATAAACAGAAACTGCAGGCAAAGAAAAAATATGAAAGAAGATGATGATATAGCCACCATGTGCTCTAGGCCTCCACAGACATCCCATATTAAGACACTTTTCCAAAGAACCTCAGCATCTCCACATCAGCCTGGTGAGCTACAAAGCACTGTCAGTGAGAGCGAGAAAAAATCACCTGTCACCATTCACATAATAATGCAATTAAAAGCCTCAGTATAGGCATAAATAGGCTCCTTTTTGTTAGCTTAACAGCAGTTGGAGGAGACTGAGAGCAAGAGGAAGACTGCCTGTGCTGTGTTCAGCATAGCAGAACTGCAGCACAAAGGCTCTGCTAGAACAGCTGTCTCTCTTGGTCAAGCACTGTCCCTGATGGGAAACATGGCTGGTAAGGAAGCAGCAAGGAGTCAAGCATGTGCCCAACCCTGCGTTCCCTCGTGTGCCCTTGTCTCTGCTGGGCTGCCCATGCTGCCACTCAGACTTGATAATCTAAGAGGGAGTCTGAAAAGATGAGCAGAAACTTTTTCAAAATAAAACAGCCATGATCTGGAACGGACTAAGTTTAAATTTATCCATTTGACCTTACTGCAACATCCACGAGCACCCTTACTCCCACATCTCTCTCATGGGATGCTGCCCCTCTCCCTGAACCCTCACAGTAGCTTCTTTTCAGATGTACTTTGCACTCTGGGGGAGGACGTAAGTCAAGGAAGGAGAAAAGGCAGGAAAATAAAGCCTTTGTTTGTTGGCAGAGCTATCATCAGAGCTATTTTCACTACTCAGAGTGCAAGTGCTGGTGTGTCTGGGTTCCTGCTCCACTGCTGTTTTTCAGTATTTACTGGTAATACAGAACAAAGTGGCTGTATTCCTAACAGATCCTCTCCTTTGTCCCCTCCCACCTTTAACCCAAAAATGACTAGGTAATATAGGGTGGTAGGTCAGTAAGAGAAGCCTTCCACTTTCACCAACTCTGCTACTGTTACTGAAAATATATATCACCTACCTGAATCTCAAAGAGTCAAATAAACACAATTAGGTGTTTGTTAAGATGCTCATACCCCACTTTCCTGTCCAGTCTGGATACCGGCCCAATTCTCAATGTGATGTACAGCAACAATTGGTCCATATATGTGAAATGTGTTGGCAAACAGGAAACATGAGACCTGTCTTCAGTGCAGCCTGGGGAGACTGTTTAGGCTAGTGGTTTATCAGTGGAGTGATAGCCAAGGAAAAGTAGACCAACTTCAAAAGTGTTGTCTAAAGATACGTATAGGACTTGACTACTCAGTTTGCAGCGTGATCAGAGTCTAGCTTGGAGTGAGTCACTTGTATCTTTTTTTTTTAAAGGCATTTTTTCTTTATTATTTCAATGTATTATTATTATTATTATTTTATTATTATTATTATTGGTTGAGCAGGGGTTAGATATCGGTGTTGTTCTGCAATAGCAAAGCAATGATGTGTGTAGAAAAATAACATAATTCTGAAAAGTCCGTACTGCTAGACTACTGGTAAAGCACAAACATCTTTACTTCTGACTTTGAAGAAAAAAACCTGCTCTGTTTTAGCATTCTGTTAGGGTTCCCCTGTAATATCTAGTGCTATGGGAGCTGAGTGCTTTCCAGAAATGCAGTAAATCCTGTGACAAGTCTCTGCCATGTGCCATTCTTTTTCATCCCACTTTTCTTCTCCCTGAGGAAAGAAAGCTATATATGATGCATTTTCTGTTTACCTTTTAATTTTTTTCAGTGTTTAAGACTCACATTAGCAAGTGCAAGATCAAAGGAATATGTTTGTAAAGTAAAAGGCTAAGTTTTCATGCGCTTAATATCTAATTGCATTTTGGACTGAGTCTGCAGGAAGTTGTTCCCTGACTGAGTTTTGCTTTTCCAAAGCATGTGTTCTTATGGTAGAGAAGTGACAGAAATGCTGATGAGCTTTCAGTCTTAGGGTTGGCTGCCCTTCACCACCATTTTCTTTCCTCCTTTCTCTCCCCTCACTTTCTGCCAGCTTTAGCTGACGCAAATGCATCTCTGCTGTACACCAAAGCAATGAGCAGAGCTGACTCAGTACGAGCAGAGCCCAATACCAGGTGATTTTTGGTTGTCTTGGACAGCTTTAGGGAAAATGGCAGGTAAAAAACGAAGTGCAGAGGGCAGTGACCTCATTTCTGTGCTATGAGCATTTTGCAGCTGGCAGTAGGCCATGGGCAGGAGGAGGCACGGCTGGAAAAACCCTGCTGCAGCAGACCTGACAGGGTTTTGGCAGGAAGAAGCACAAACTGGGTAGGTAGGCTTCTCAGATAACATGAACCAAACATTACAGATGTTCATCTAAGACCTTCCCACCAACGAATTTCTTTTTAAGTAGAGTAGGAGGAATGCAAGTGAGTATGAAGGGAGAGAGCTGAAATAACAAGGATCAGTACATCCCCTTTACACATCCAGCTACACATCAGGTGACCTGAGCTACTAAGAGTATCCTGTGACACCTTTGCTGTTTGCCCACTCGTTCCCACCAGGCTTGGCTTGCCAGCACAGGAGTAACCATTGCAGCAGGCAGACAATGAAGCCAGGACTGTCAGCTGAGACATGCCAAAAAAAAAAAAAAGGCAAAAGCAAAGTGCTCCACAAACAGGAAAAATAAAACAAAGGAAAACTGCAGACCTTTGATTTTTCACCCTGATATTTGAGGCTGATCATAAAAATTAGGACAAAACACCTATGTGTGTCATCTATGGTGTAAATGTAGTCCAAGATCCTGGCAGCATTTTTACAGGGGGAATAAAATTTGCCTGCTTTGCCTCCTTGCATTAGTCCTAATCCCAGTATATGGAAGAGTCTGGTCCAATTCAGACAGCTCATCCCAGAGCAGCTCAGCAGATGTCTGTCCTGGTGAGTCCTGGCAAGATGTCACAGGAGGCCAGATTGCAGATAAGGAGGCACCCCTCCCCCGCTACTTTCAGTGGGAAGTAAGGGGCTAAACTCTTCTAAGAAATTGGCCTGTCATGCCTGAATGTTGTGCAAAGTAACTTCTGCTTCTGGTACTTAACAATTAGAGGAAAGAGTATCTCCTAAACCCCTGTCCCTACTGAAAATTCCAATTTCTTACAGCTAGGATGGGAACCTTCCACCCTGCAAAATATTGGAAGTCGCTGTCCACTGGATTGCTATTCTGCAAATAGACTATTATTAACGCTGTGAATGTTTCTCCTATATGTATAATTATCCCAACAAAAAGAATCAATTTCTGCTCTTTAGAGATAAACCTTTACACAAGGTCTATGTGGTGAGAATAGTCAGAGTGCTCTTAAGAGTGTGCTGTAGCTGTGATACTGATTTCCCCTTTGCATTTTCCCTTGGCAATGCCATGACAATTGTTCAGTGCTGAGTAGACTCCCTGAAAGGACTCCAAAATTATGCCCAAATTTGCTGCTTCTTCATTATTTTGATATGGTGATTGCCAAGCATTTGGACATAGTGAATGTGGTGCTGTAACACAGTCTTAGCCAGGTCTCACAGTAGCTTGTTACAGGGATGTTAGACATCAGCTACTTACAATACCATCAACTGCTTTTTTGCAGTGCTTTCCTTGGGAAGATCTCAAAAGACTTCACAAAGGAGGTCAGTAGTATATTCATACTTTTAAATCTAGGGCAGTTTAATAGACCCTCATCTATCGGATCAGCAGACATTGGCATGCAGATACAGCCAACACAGTCAGCAAGTGCAACATATGATGCCACAGAAATGTGACAGGGACAGCAGAGATCTCCATGCTTTGGCTTTGCAGTTTCTACAAGCTGCTTCCCTCTCCCATTTAAAATGCAAATCTTATACAAACATCAGGAGGATTTTAGGGTTTTGTTTCTGCCAGACTCTTAGAAAATGTTATAACTCTCCTCTCAGGCTGTTTTCATAGGAGGGTTGGTGCAGACTGTTTTCATCTGTGGGACTTGCTTACTCCCACACCAATTTCTCCATGGACAAAATCAGCTTGAATCTGGAATGGCAGTCACTTGCATTCTCTTTTTCTCTGCAATCACTAAGTCAAAGGAACGTGAAGGGGAGGGAAACGGACCATATCCCAAGCCAAGAGTACCCTCATCTCTGTTTTCAGAAAAAAGTGTAAGGCTGGGTTTTTCCCAGACTCCTTTTTATAACCTCTGACTTTCTGTGCAGGAAATGGCTCTTTCTAGTCTTGATGTTATCTTTTAAAGGTACTAATACTTCTGCCTTGGGCTTTTGAGTGGAGAAAGGTGTCCAGCTTCCCTATCCAGAAAATCTTTTAATAACTTCCCTTGGAAGCTGCGTGGCACAGCTGGGACTGGAGAGGACAGGACTAGGGGAACGGGGCAGGGAGACCAAAAGAAGGAAACTCACTGAAGGAAAAAGGAGCATGGCATTCAGGAGGCAGATTTGTAAGATTTTTGCCTATTTTCCTGCTGAGGTCAGATTGTTGAAGGGAAGCAAGCAGAAAACAAGACACAAGGGCAGAGTAGAAGACTTTTAATAGCTCATTTTAAATGATATGCCATTGTCAACATGTGAACAACTTAACTGTCAAATGTGGTGCAGAATATCATATTGTGTTTTGCCATTTATTCAGTGCACATGCTTAAAAAACAGATACAAATACTGTCCCATCAGGAGCTTCCATATATAATCTTTATTTTTTAAGAAACAGCTTGGCATTGAAAGAGAGGTGCAAAAGTAACATAGTATGTACACAAAAAAGGTTTTAAATACATTTCTAAGAACGCTTTTGACTAAAATCTATCTTTTAAAATTCAGTTTTACATCTATAAATATGTAGTACAAAAATGCAAGTTTACAAGCCATTTTTCCCCAATATCTATGCCATTTGAAGTCTTAAGTAGCAACATTCCTCCAACATGATGCATACATTTAAGTGTAATAATATTAAGTGTTTAAATATAAAGTTATGAAATGTTTGAGAATATAAATTAGTAACAACACAGAGACAAAAAATATATGCACTGCAAAATAAATAACTCATCAGCTTTACATATGAGGGTATATATAATATTATACAAAAAAAAATACAAAATTATAGGATTTGATCTTGAAGTTGCTCATATTTGTCACTTATACATCTAGGCAATCTCAGTGCAGTAAAAATGTTACTCTATGGGGTTACTCATACACTGAAAATCAGGTGCACAAGACTACTTTAGTGAAATGGCTCCTGGCTGGAATGGCTCCTGACTAGAACAGGCCCCACAGAAAACTTGGTGTTTAGTTTTATTCTTGTGAGCTGAGATACTGTTGGCATTCTGGGTCTCCTTTAATTTCTGGAGATCCAGGAATTCTTCTACCACTTTTTGGATAGACGCACCAGCATTCAGCAGATTCTCCATCCAGTAAAGTTTCACACTAGAATATTATTAGAAAAAAAAAAAATCACAGTAAGTAATGTAAGATTACCTGTGAGGTACCACAGGTAATACAAACACCAAATACCAAATACAGGTAATACTGCAATACCAAATAGAGGTGTTGGACAAAATTAGGATCAGAAGGTGGGGACCTGCCATGTACAGGCTTGTTTTGAATGCAGTGGTCTGCAGAGCCTCTAAACAACACACTCGGTTAGGGAGCCAAGACCTAAGCTCAGCTATCACAAGAGCAACTTCAGATTTAAAACTGTCCAGTCCTTGGTAAACTGCAGTGGAAAACAGCAATATCTTCCAGTGCCAATGTGAGAAATGGAAGGATGGCAGAATATACAAACTGGTAGGATGAGAGTAGTGACTGAATTGTCTGTCTCTTCACACAAGGAGATAAATAAGGTGGTATGTTTTGGGGTTTTTTTCTTGGGGAGGCGCTTAAACAGATTTCTGTTTGTGCTTGATTAGATCCCAGGTCACAGTGTGTGTGAGTCACACCGTGATGCCAAGCCCAAAACCAAGGAGCCTTGGTGAAACAGATTTATACAGACCTACTAAATTTGTGTGCGTGATCTGTGGTTACAGGGTGTGGCTTGAGGTTCAGAGTTTTAGTTAGTTTTGCAGATTACTTGCACTGTAATTTGCAATAGATTTTTTTTTAGGGTATAATGGAAATGAGCAAATAACCTAATCCACAGGCAGCACAAATCAGTATTTTTGTTTGGCTTTCAGAAGGTTAAGTTTGCTCCAAAGAGTTTTTTTTTTTTCACTGCCTGTGTAGGTTTTCAACTGCCTGTGAGCTGAGAACACAGTTTTTACTAAGTGATTATTATATATTCAATGGGCTTTGGCAGGTAGTATGGCAGATACTATGAATTAATGTCAACTGAAAGTATGCTAACAAATCAAGTATATGGGAGCAGGCAGGGTTAAAATATTTTGGAAAAGGCTTTGAGTGCACCTGTTCTGTGAAGGGAAAAGACTCCTGCCTCTATCGCTGACAGCCCCCAGCATGCGGCTCATGTTGAAGAGAAGGACAAACCATCTGCTCTCACTACTAAGTATCCGCGTTTTCACAACCTGCTGCAAACTTGTGAGTTTGGCAGCAGAGGGCGGTGAGAGGTTTGGCTGTATCAGGCTAGTTGCAGCACTGTTGGGAGCAGAGAGAGGGAAAAAGGCACACACCTGTTTGCTGTGGTAAAATCCATTCTTATTGCAGTTGGGCAAGTAAAACCTGTAAATCTCCCCTCTGCTTCCCTGCTGAGCCTTCGTCAGTTTATACAGGGCTCTGTAGAGCTCCTTCTGACAAGGACCCTGCAAGAATACCATGCACAGGTAGTGAATACCAAAATCACAAGGAAATCAGCTACACAAAAGTTGATCAGAATATAGACAGTAGAAAGCTGAAAATACTTATTAGGCATAAAATCTACACCAGTATGTGTTTTTCTTGTTTCAGTAGGAGCACAGCCAGAAAACTCTGGTGTTGCATTCAGCCCTTCGTTTTTATTCTTTGAGGTATTTTCTGTCCTCATAAACATGGGGATTTTAGTCCTTAAATTGCCACACAAGGAAATTTAACCTGTACTAAGTAAACACATTAGCGCTCAGAGGGTACAATCTAGCCTATTATGGGGAGGTGGACATTAGGAGACTGGTACGTGACATTGGCCACGTCTTTCCGGGTTGCTATGGCCTTGTGCTCTGTTGATATATGGAGGATAGGTGCAAGACATATATAGATGGTGTAAGAACAAACATCCGAATATTTATTATCTTTTGCACAGGACAGAACCGTTGCCAAAGCAACATGAAGCCATCCTGTAACTCTGGGACCAAACCCCAAAGTTCTTGGAACTGGGAATGAAGAACTGTTTGCAATATTCACTGTTTTCACAATTTGCTGTCTCTCTTTTTCAAAGTCACAATTTCTGTATATCAACAGTACCTTGAATCAGTGTAAGAAAGGAAAAGTGACTGAACAAACATTTATACTTTAGAGTGAAAATAAACATAACTTCTGCTTTTGTAAGACCTCCCCATGTTAGCCCCTCATATAAGCTGTCACATTCCAGTCTGTGGATTTATCTGTGGCTCTGGATGAGAATAGCAGAAGCCCTAAAATCAGAACTGCAGTTAACAGCACATGTGCATAACATTTCAAACTAAATCAGTGATTATATCCTGTTCTGGATATGGAATGAGGCTTCCTAAGGTAGGGTGGTGATTAATATATTTTAGCTTTTTCTTTTCCATTTTGTCAGTGACCATTACGAACCCAGGCTTCTGTGCTGTCCAACTAACTCAGCTCCATAACGCAGGGGTGCTGCTGCCTGGGACGGGTCTAACCGTGGTTCTCTAGTGCCCTCAAGTGGAACAGAAATCTGCTTGCAAAGGCGCTACACCCTCACTACCCACTGGAATTTTGAAGCGTCGAACCCCACTTTAATTGTTGAGCTTTTTTGTCTTTCTACATGAATGTACTTAATAGTGTTTCCTTGTGATCAGAGAGAATCACATTTTTTTTTTGCCTTGGTGTTTCATCAATAACGACATGGAAGGACTCCCTTTTATTTTGCTGTGCATTGGACCACTGACAAATGCCTTTTCTTAAGTAAAACAAAAAAAAAAGAGTCCAAGAAGTTAATACGGATTCCTGTAAATTAAGGGGCCAGGTTATAATCTGACCATAAATGCGGTGAAACATTCAGCATCTGCATGAAGTCTGTGTAGGACATACCTGATGCACACCTGTTATTATTGCTCCAGACTTATTATTGCTCCAGACTTTTGCCTGCTCCTCAAGCATCTGACGAGGACATTCCAAAAGTTGGTTTGCCAGCTACCCAAAATACTGACATCTCAATGCTGTTGCTAGAGTTTTTTGCGAGGATCTACTGAAATCGTCTCTGAAAGGTTTACAAAAAAAAACC
The DNA here is from genome assembly GCA_013398115.1 of Falcunculus frontatus. Lineage (NCBI taxonomy): Eukaryota > Metazoa > Chordata > Aves > Passeriformes > Falcunculus > Falcunculus frontatus. Next base: position 1,112,295 of record VZRV01004805.1, on the reverse strand, counting down.
CCACCTGCTCTTTCCATTTCTTGAGTTCAGATATTCTCTTTGCTTTCATGTTTTCATATGCAGTCATGGAATTCCAGGGGATGGATTTATCCCGGTCTATGGGAAACATCAACTGATAGTTCAGCAGCTGATCCTGTGTTATTTCTGTGCTTTCCAAAGGCATATCATCACGTTCAATAGAATCTGGAAATAGATGATATTAAGGTGAACATCTTCAGTGAAATTTTGCATTTATTTCTCAAAGTTAAAAAGATGAAGAAAAAGGATCAACCAAAAGAAAAAAAAAGTAGTATCTAAGACAGATCCATAACAGTAGATCTCGTAGGAATAAATTACATGTGCAGCACAGCAAATTATACTTTGCTCATAAATTCATAGAAGGGCTCAGCAGCTATTCTCTAACAAGTTGGGTATTTTATGATCCATCAAAATTACTTGAATCCCAAAGATGAAGCTGCAGCCAGTCTGTTAGAGATGAAAAAAACCTTCTTGACCATGGTGGTTTGTAGAAACTTGGCTAAATGAAAAAAGACTGAAGTAAAACTTGTAATGTATTTAGATTTTTTTCAGTGTGATGTATTTCTAGTTTTATTCATGAGAGGAACTGGTCCAGACCTCATCCCATGGTATCCTGTACTTTGTTCCTGCCTCACAAATAAGAAAGGGTAGCAATTCACAGGAGCCAGCAGTAGCTCATGCTGGCCTGCAGTAGACCAAATAGCAAAGGACTGGCAGAAAGTATTTGGATCTGCCTGATCATGGCCTGCTTGCCTGTGCCTAAATCAGCATATGTGAGCTGTTCCACCCAAAGCAACAGAAGCTCTTTGCAATTGCAAGCAACTCATCATAAGATAAAATTTTTATGTGTCTAAATTACTTGCTGGATCAAGGCTGTAAACAGGCAATGGACTAAAAAGCACCCGTTGACAATGTTCAAGAAAAAACAGAGATGAGAAATTGAGGAGGGAAAAAAAAGAAGGAAGGAACCAAGCAAGCAAACTCTGGAAAGAATCAAATCAAATCAAATGCAGGTCACTTAAACACTCATTTTAGTCACTGTTCTCTGCCTTCCCCACCCCCTCAAGTACAAGAGAAACTCCACTTACTTCTACTAATGGCTATGGTTATTTTGAGTCAACAATGATTATTTTTGTAATGCTACCAAGTTACCTTTATCACCACTTCATGCACATAGCAGTGATGATGATGAAAATAATAATAATCATAATAAATTGAAAAATAAAGAAATAACACCAAAGAAATTCCTGCCCATCATATAGTCGAAGATGCTTGAGATGCCTTTTTGCCTCAGGATAGTTTGACTAGCACTCCACTGCTCCAGATACATTTTATTCCTGAAATGAAGCCAGGCACAAAGCCCATTCAATCTTTTCATTCTCTATCACGACTTTTAGAGATTTAAGCAGTCTATAAAACATTTGTCCAACTCTAGCTACTGTTTACTACTAAAGAAAAACTGTCTGCAGCCTCCCAGATACTTTATTCTGCTTATTGTCCCATCACTATACTTTAGGGTTTTCGTGCTCTCAGACTGTAGTGTACCAGCTCGCGGCGAACATCTTAGGCCCGGCACCAGGATGCACTTCACCTCGAACAGGTCAGAGCACATTTCCCTGGAAAGTGCATTCCAGCCTCCCTATTTTTCAAACGCCTGCCTAACTTCGCTCATTGTTCCCAGACTGTCTCCCAGAGCCCGCAGCGCCGTTTCCAGCTGCGGTGCCTCGCGCCTGCCAATCATTCCGGCTGCCCTCGGCCGAGGCTATGCCGCAGCGCCTGGCGCACAGCTCCCGACCCGGCCCGTCTGGCGGCGCGGAGCCGGGGGCGCGATGGCGCGGTACCTGCCGGCTCTTCCCTGCGCATCCCTCCGACCTCGCTGGCGGGCAAGCACGTCCCATGCCCCTGGATAAGGGCGGAGAGGGGCCGGGGCTCCCCGGCGGGGACGTGGCAGCGGAGCCCCAGGCGGCAGCGGGCGGTGTAGACCCCACAGGGCTGCCCCGACCCGAGGGCGCAGGTCTGGCAGCAGCCGCAGCCGGGCTGCCGAGCAGGCTCCGGGCAGTCGGGCGCGATGGGCGGGCACAGAGCGAGTCTCTCCGGGGTGCAGGGGGCGCAGAGCACGGGCTGCGCGTCTCGGGCGAGGCGGGCGCCCGGCAGCGCCGGCAGCAGCAGCAGCAGCGCCGGGAGCAGCAGCGCGGGGAGCCGCGGGCCACTCATGCCGCTGAGCAGGGGCCAGGGGAGGGCAGCTCGGCGGCCTGGGGAGCAGGAGGCACTTCACATACATTTGGCTTGCCCGGGCCATTTATACAGTGCTTTGCCTGGGTATTAATCTTTAACCCCGAGTTAACTATTATCTGAACAGGAGGGCTCGAGAAGCATCGTTTCCCTGGCAGTTCAAGTCCCTGGCCACTCTTCCCCCCCCTTTCACTTTCCCCCTTTATCTATTTTCTTTCCTCCAGACATGCAGGAATGCTTTTATTCCCTCACTCCCACCTCTTTGCCCCAACACAGTTAACAACAAAAAATGTAGAGGGGGCTGGAGGTGAAATTGGCGGAAGGGAATGGATGAATAGGGCTATCTCCTCCCCTTTTGCCTATCACAAATGTCTCCTGTTCTTGACATTTCCTAAAAATGTCAATGTTCAAAAAACAAGGGCGGGGGGGAGAGGAGGGAAATCCTATTGAAACTGAAGCAACTGAATTCATATTTCCACAGTAACAAATGTGACAAACACTTGTTTAATTTTCGTCGTGTGGCTGCAGCTTAGGAGTACACTGACATACCGAAGAGGAGGCCTCAAGGGTAATAAAGCCATCAGGATCTTGTAACTACTGCACACATGCACGTACGAGTCCTTACATTAACCTCCGGGAGGGGCTGCGCAGCTGAAGCAGGATCTCCTGTGCCTGGGCTCAGTTTTGCTACTGCTCCTGGGGTGAGAGAAGGATCCGTCCTCAAAATACGCACTTCAGGGAAACCAGTACTTGTCAAACAGTCCAAAAATAAACGAGATACCTGCTTTTCTGTCTGTCCTTTTAACCCCCTCCATCTCCTCACGTATCACCTAGGGGAGGTGTAGGTGGGAAACCTTCCCTTTTCTCCTTTGCCTACAACAGTTGCCACTTCAGTAAGAGAAAAAGCACTCAGACTTCGCTGTGCTGAACAGATTATTTTATCCTGGTATTCACATTATGTACCAAGCTTGAAATAGCATATTCCACTGCAAAGTCAGCTAATGCAGCATGATTTTTCATTTAGTTGTTTTTTTTGGGTTTTTTTTACATTTATTTATCTTCTTTTGTAAATACGTCATCTATGTGAGAGAAAGTGAAGCAGAACTGCAGGGCATGTTTAATGACATTATTTACTCTGTCTTCTGATATTGATGCCAAAGGTTTTATATATAATGTAGTGATTTTTTTACCCCTCTATATTCATAAGTCAGTTCTCAAAAGCATTCTTATTGATTAAGGACCTGACACATTTTCACTTAACTACATTATTTTAAAAAAAATTCATAAAGTTTTGGGGATCTCTATCTAGATACACCAAAGTTGAAACTCATTAGCATTTTTAAGTACTTTAAAGAAATCTAATTTTACAGATTTTAAAAAAATTCTGTGGACTTTGAGTGTCTGACTGGGAGTAAAATTTGGCCAAAAATTTAGGGCTCAACAATTTCTGCAGAACATTGCAATTTGACTTTTCAAGCTCTTTCCCCCTCTTTAATTTTTACTTTTTCTTGTACATTTGTCTTAGAAAACTACGACTCTTTTACCATTTAAAATGAAGTGAAAAATATACAGATATATGTCTGTTTTCTCTCCGAAAGAGAAAAAGGAAACAATGCAAAACAAAGTTTCTTTCATGGTGGACCATGAAAAAAAATTACGAATGGAAAGTAGACCGAGTTGTAAAATGACAAAGATCCAAAGAACTCATATGCATTTGTATATATTTATGCATGTATTCATTCACTTATCTATTTATGGATTTTGCTGTTTAGACAGCTTTTTATGAGCAGAAGTGAGGATCATTGACTGGCTGCTTAACATAAGCTACTTGCCTCTGAAGTTACTGTACTCCAGACTGCCACTGTCCTGCCTGCAGTTTTTCCAAGAGAACTGAGGTGAACTGAGAGCAAACACCTTTTAGTGATATATGTGAAATTATTTTTAAAAAGGATTTTTTAACTCATCACCATCATTTTTAAGTAACCAGATAAAGACACTTAATGCAAGAAAGTATGCTTGTCTAATGTGCAGGCCTATATAACAAAAATGCCATTAGTTTCAAAAAAATCTCATTCTTCCCATGCACCATCATGTTTTCAGGTCTTTGGCAAGTTTTTCTTTGCTGTCAGGCAGCTGGCACTATCTGAACTGCTCAAGCAATTCCTAACAACTTCCAGCCTTTTAGAGGTCAGATTTTTTCAGTGTACCCAGTAAGATAAACAAAAGATAAACAACACTCCTCCCCATAGATTATAAAACATTTTGAAAGTGTTTTTGGTTTCTTTCCTTCATAGTTCCAGGTCAACTTGAAATGATGGCCCAGCCCTTTTTTCACTTGCTATCTTTTGTGAATTCAAATTGAGGAAACCTAGAAGTCTGCTAAAGCAGACTTTGTGAGATGTTCTTCCGTACAAAAGGTAGACCCATAAAAATCAGTCCCTTCATATTTTATTTATTCAAATGTAATGAACATATGTTAGAACATGTTATGATAACTTAGGGCAGTATCAATCAACCAGGAAATGCTTTTGTATAGGCCATGTGACATCAATGAAGTGAAAGTAGTGTATATGTTTATGTAGATTCTGTTTGATGTAATACTACAACTCATCTACCAATCTCCATCTCTGACACTGACATTGCTTTAAAGAACACAAACAGATAAGAGTCAGGAGATTAAAAACTTTCATGATGTAGCGTTGTGTTTACTAAAGACTTTTGACGGTAACTTTTAGGTGTTCCAAATGTCGACTACTAATTTGAACCACTTGTCAAAAGGCACCATATGAATCCTAGGCAATTGTTACTTTTTCTGCAAGATTTACCCATTGGTCTCTCAATAATTCTTAATCAATGACCTCACTTTGAACGATAAATAAAGTTTGGGATTTTTAAATTTTTTCTTTAAAGTCATATGGAGGAATTTACAGAATGTAAAGTTTTGTATGCATTTGGGTACAAGTGATCTTCATCCACTAATTATCAAAAATACAAGAGACTTGCCAAATAATTTCCTACTGGGACTGATTCTCTGGATATATTTTTAAAAAACCCCAAATAACCAGTGGCATATCCTCATTATCTTTTTTAGGCAAGAAACTAATTCTGAATTTTATGCTTAATATCCAAAACCACTATGATGCATGCACACACACACCACACACTCATAGCATCAAGTATATGAAGAGAAACAGCTATGATAGAAATATAAAAAACCTAGTTTCTTTTCTGCATTTATTCCACGTCAAAAAATGCTTTATTTCCTCTGTGTGGATTATTAGGAATTTTAGTCAATTGATTGTGCTTAGATTACTAGGTTATTAACGAAAAATTTCATTCACACATTTGTTGATTGTTGTCACTTTGTGGCAATGACATAGAAGCCATTTGGTATTATTTCTCTATTCTGGTTGGATAAATATGAATTTTATAATTAAATTCTGGATGCAGAGAAGAGGTTCCAAGTTTGTGTTGCACTAACTTTTGGATGCAGACTGACTTTTGCTATTTTTCGCCAGCAATTAATTTTGCTAAAATGTGGAAAATAGTTTATAAATACCTAAAACTTAATCTTTGGAGACTCCAGTGAGAGGCTGTCTTCTGGCAAGTCTAGCTAGGGAAGGTTTCTATGGACTTTCTGCATTAAATCACGGGTCATGAAAAAAAGAGAGAAAAAAGTAGTTTATCTCCTTGGTGGCACCCAAAGTTTCTGGGCATTGAGTAAAACGCCTTGTTTGCAATGTTATGCATACATAGACCAGCCAGAAACTATTTTCTAAAAACTGTTGTACTCTTCTGGCAAGAGAGGTTAAAGTCCTTTAGCCATCCTACCATGGGCCAGCTGCTCTCTTGGTTTGCCTAGCTGGAGAAAATACAGAGATGCTTTGACTTACTGTGGTATGACAAAGCTGAAAGCATGTTGCACAGTATGAGTTCCTGTGTGGACAGTTAATATAAAAAAACCCTTCTGCTTCACTGCTTCTGCTATAGTCAGAATTACTAAACCCAGGGTGGGGTATTTCTGTGACCAGCCATGAAAATAAAGGTTTTTCAGTGCCTACCACGATGAGCTATAGCTTAGAAGGGACTTTGAAAAATGTAAATTACCCCCTTACTGCTGGCTCCAGGCATCTAAACCGGGATAAGCTGTTTAAATGTCTTTGTATTCTCCAGCCACTGTGTCTCTTCGAGCCCAGAAACAGAAAAGAACACCACTAACCATGTGATACGCCCTTTACTGCAGTCCCTGGGGGCTGTAGGCACTGATGGAGTGAGACTCCAGCCCTTACCACTGTTATGTTTACTTGCTGAAGTTGTTGCTATCTTATGCTGATAAAGGAAAAGGAAAATTCCCCAGAGATTTACTCTTAAAGCAATTTAACATAATAGCACTTTCAAATACATATCAAAGCATCTCATGTGAAGTTTGAGACAGTAACAAAAGACTACCACTTACTTTAATGTTTGGGTCTGTCACGTGGGTTAAATGCCAGGATTCACGTGAAACTCCCCTTTCTCCCTGGACTAATACATGGCTTTCCAGGCACAAGCATTTCCACATGTAGTAGGGAGAAAAGTAGGCGGTACTGATGGAGAAAAAGGGAGATCCAGACCCAGACCAGGGGCTTCATAGTCACAGCCAGTTGCAAAACTTAGAGGAAAAGTGCCCGGAGGACAAGAGCCAGCAATATTTCATTTATACTGGTTTCTACCTTATCAAGTGCAGCAGTGGATATTCTCTTTGAAAGTAGATAGACTAGATGTTGAAAGAAACTTACTGCTAACGGAAAACTGGAGGAACCCCTGATGTTTCAAATTCCTGATCTTTTCTTCTGAGGTTTTATGGAGACTTTTAACCTCCATGCATGTATTTTGCTCTTAATACTTGAATCTAAAGTGCCATTCTTTCATCTTTTTATCTTTTTAAAAATGCTAATAAAAATAGGAATAGTCATAGGACCTGGACCAGAGTAAGTCAAGAGGTCCATTTTCTCTGGTCATCTGTCCCGTGAAGTGGAAAGCCAAAACTGGGGGACAAACATGCCAGAACTGTTCTTGCTACAGGAACAGAGCCTGGGCTGCAGGCAGAGCAGAAGACAGCAGCCTAGAATTCTTAAGAAAAGAGCAAGAGGGTTGTTACTGACAGCAAAGTGATAAATGCTGTTAAAACTGGAGGGCACATCTCACTATCAATTAAAAGTCTTTTTTCACATTTAGGTTATTCAAATCTGCACTGATTCTTACAAAAATAAAACACTTTGCCCAGCTGCTTCTGTCAGGAAATCTGTCCTTGCCTTTTGTCCCGGGGCATTTCTGATTTCAGCAATATTATTTGTATTAATAATTATTATTATTATTATATTGTTGACAGTAATACCAGGAGTATTTTTTTCAGGTTTCAGAGCCTCTGCTGTTTCCTCAGAGGTAAAGAAACAGGACTCTGGGACATCAGTCAGTTCTAGAAAGCCTGAGGTTTGCACAGAGAGCTGAAACCAGGTAAACTGCTGCTGGGAATTAGGTTTGCCTGAGATTTAGTGTCTGATAGTGTCATGGTTTGACACTGGCCTAATGCCAGGCATCCACGAAAGTCGCTCACAGGAGAGAAAAAATTAATGAAGGGTTCATGAGTTGAGACAAGGACCGGGAGAAGACAATTCAAGGGCTAAACAGGCTCAACTTAAAGGTAAAAAATAATTTTATTATTAACAAAGGCAGAGGAGGATAGTGAGAAGTAAAATGAGCCCTTAAAAACACCTTTTCATCCCCCAGCCCGTCCCTCCTTCCCACCAACAGAGCAGGGAGACAGGGCATGGGGGTTTTGGTCAGTTCATCACCCGAGATCTCCTTCCACTGTTCAGGGAGAGGAGTCCTTCCCCTGTGAGACCGTGGGGTCCCTCCCACGGGAGACAGTTCTCTGTGAGCTTCTCCAGTGTGGTTCCAATCTCACAAGAAACAGTCCTCCCAAAACTGCTGCAACATGAGTCCCTCCCACGGGCAAACAGTCCTCCCAAAACTGCCACAGCATGGGTCACTCTTCACTGGGTGCAGTCCTCCTAGGACAGGCTGCTCCAGCCTGGAAGCACGGGCCCCCTCCCTCCACTGGGTCTTCCACTGGATCACAGCCTCTTCCAGGCATCCACCTGCTCCAGAGTGGGTACCTCCCACATAGGCTGGGTGGATCTCTGCATCTCATGTGGATCCCCATGGCCTGCAGAGGAATCTCCGCTCCAGCTCCCGGAGCACATCCTGCCCCTTCTTCTCCTCTGACCTTGGTGTCTCCATGTTCTCACCTCCTCCTCTTCTCTGGCTGGAATTAAAACTGTGCTCCCACTTTGTTTTGATTTTCTTCCTAAATATTTTATCACAGAGGTGTTACCATCATCTATAATTGGCCCAGCCTTGGCCAGCAGCATGTCCATCTTCAGAGCCATCAGGGATTTGCTCTGCCGGACATGGTGGAAGCTTCTAGGAGCTTCTCACAGAAGCCACCTCCTTGACATTCCCACTACCAAAAACCAGGCTGTGCAAAACCAACACAGATAGTTATGAAGCGCGAAAGCTTTTGATACTCACTGCTGCCTGGACCTATAAGCATCTAGTATTTCAAATTCTTTGCAGGGGATCCACAGTGAGCTATAGAGAAGTTCACGCTGCCCAGAGGATCAAAATTCCCAGAAGGGGTTAGCCTCTGCTTGGGAACCCTTGGGAATCTTTTGGTGTGAGTGGGGAAGAGCTTATTTTCTGTGGGAAGAGGTGGGAGAACAGCATAAAGACAAAGTAAGTGTGTGGCACAACACCCTCAGTTAGACAGGTCACCCTGTATGACACCTACTCTTGACTGAATACACCTCAACAAGCATTTTACAGAAAACTGAAGCTTCTAACTGTACTTGTCAGCAGTTTTAGGGCTCCTTGAAGGACAACAGAATTTGCAACTAGAGATGTGAAAGGGTTGATCCAACTTGTTATTATATCAAAATCACACTGGAGATAAGATTGAATGTTGCATGAATATTTGCCTACCTACTGTATAATCTCTGCCATCAAACACAAAGATCATGAAGAGTTGCTGGATTAAAAAAAAGCAGTTCAATTAAAGTATAATGAAACAAAGCTAAAAGCCAAGATTAGACTGTTAAAGCACTTTGTTACAGATGAAAGCACAGTGCCTCTCTTTACAAATAAGATTTGACTACCTTTGGTAAATCATTGTAATTTTGCCTTCTATAACAAAGTCACATGGAAAAGAATGAAACTTCTAGTGACCTATAGCTTGGTGATGGTGGAGCAGTTGTAAAAACTAAGATAGAGAAGAATTGTTAGATGTGTCACAAGCTTTTCTCTTGAGAAATCTGATTAATCAAGGTGTTGTAGAAATGCTTATATGGATAACTATAAAAGTAGGACTTAAATTTTATTTTTGTTGCTGCTGTTATTACAATCAGTGACTGGTTGACCATGAAATGGTCAACATAACAAAAATAAACAACCCCCTCACACCTCCTTCTTTTTAGTGTAATTGTCTACATTATCATGTATAGTACATTTCCACTCTGATTTGTTATTTTTCTCAAAGGTATCTATCTTGTGAAAAAATCTGTTTTACAGATTTATTAAGTATATGCAAAAAAAGGACACATTTTAAAATATCAAGTTCAAGACTTATTTTCCTTTAGCTCACCGTTTTTTTCCTTCTGAGAAACCGTGGTAGCCAACAGACCTTATAGGTGTCATGAGTCTGCTAGAGTGTTTTTGCTTCTCTTATTCTTCTGGTCTCCAAATGTGATCATCATAGACTTTTCATTTTGCTGGTCTTACACAAGGAATTTGCTCTGTGATTTTTTTCGTTAACCAATTTTATCATCTCCCAGCTGTGGCCAAAAAACCCCATCTGCTACTGAATATACTAGTAAAGGTCAGGATACACTGTTGATTTGCATGCTTCCATCATAACCTTTGTGGTATAATTGCCAATCCTACAGTCTTAGTGAACTTTTTCTTGGCTACCCAGAGGCATTCAGGATGCCGTACAGCACTTAGTTCTCCACCATTCCAGTTCCACCTCTTCTTTCTTCCTTCTAGCGCAGTTATAATTTTAACACATATCCATATTAGCATGTTCTGTAAATAAATTTTTTGATTGCAATTGCAAGCCTTCCATCTAATTGCGATGTCTTCCCTCTCATGGTGGCAAAGCTTCTTGCTGTTTCTGAGCTATGGTTTGTGCAGGTTTTGGGGGTTTGTGTGAATTTTTTCTTTGAGAGGAGTAACAAATGCTAAAGCATCCATGACCTTTGTATGAATACTCTCACGCAACACCAATTTGGTTTAAGTGTATGCTGTATGATGCAATGAATTGCTTGTGCTCTCTTGGCTGGGAAGTATACTTTGAAACTCATATTACCTGGGCATCTTGTAAGTGCTATTTTTGGATCCAGTTCCTTTCCGAGTAAATTTGTCAGCAATCCTGCACATACTTTCTTTCCTATACTTGAATTCACATCAGCTTTCCATACTATAAAATCGAATTATTCCATTTCTAGGAAGAGAACCTTCCTTTTCCTATCTTAGAGGTGTGAGATATTTCTTTCCCCCTATCATTCCTTGCACCTCCTCTTTAGGAGAAGATGTAAGCCTTAGGAGGATTATGATATCTGCTCTTAGGAGAAGGTCACTACAAGGGACGAACCTGCAATGATATGAAGAGCTGAAAGCAGAAGACAGTTCGGTAGGACATGTAGAGCAAGGAAAGGCCAAAAGTATGAAGTAGAGGACAACAAAAGTGATCAAAATTGCAGCAACAGTAAGAAGCAGAAAAGATGTGAAGGATATTTTTCCCCTTTCTTCTTTCCATTTCTGCTATAAAAATGAGGAAAAAAGCCCCCCACAAATCCACCAAGAAATAAAAAACCACAGATGCAGGACAGTGAGTGACAGAACAATGATGCAAGCTCAATCTTATTTTTAATAAACACTGAGGCAAATTAGAACTATTTTGACAGGTAATGCTTAAAAGTAGTGACTTCATAGTAAGCCTAGAGACGATGGTTACTGCCTTTTGAGCTAGGACATTTGGTTTCCAGTTCCTATCTCAGATGAGAAGGGGATTTGAAATGCAGTCTGTACTTCCCAGAGTTTTATACTGTGGGCTGCTGGAACTAAAATCAGGTAGATATAATTCTCATCTCACTGCTGTCTGCTACTCATCTCCATGCACATGTACATTTCAGGTTTGAGGGGTGGGACTGCTGTCAGTGCTGTGAAGCCACATGTATCAGTAGACCCAGGAGGCTGGCAACTGTCAAGCTCTGCAGGATTTGTGTGCCTATTGGGACTGACTGCACTTTTAAGCACTATTTCATTCCATAGGAGCATTAGGTACCTACACAGTAGTACGAAGCCTGAGCAAGGTTTGGGCAGGATGAGGGTGGGCAGCTTAGGTCTACATCCTAAAGGAGGTGGTAAGAGCTGTGCCTAGTTCAAGTTTTTAGCAACATTTGAAAATGTTACCCAATTGCTTCAAATGGTCTAACTTTTCTAGGTGCTGCTAGGCTCAGTGTTTGTTCATTTTTTTCTAATAAAAAAATTGAGGAGTGAGCTATTTTAATAGGCATGGTGGAGTGCATCAACAGATGGAACAAAGGGAGACTTTTGTGCTTGTATGTCTTATAGAACAAAACACTACCAAGCACAGGTCAGTGACACTGTTGTGTGATTTATTACTCAGGGTTTTGTCCATAGCAGGAATGTAACTATGTTGTAACTTAGAGGAAAAAAAAAATCTGTTTTTATTTAAAAGTTTTTAACTTTTCCTAGTTATTCTGAAATTGTTTGGCTCCAATCAGCAAAGGAAGGACTTAGTTTCCATTTGTCTGTTACATAAATCTGAAATATGTTAAATATATGTGCTAAACATTTTTCTCTTCAAACTGGCCTCCTACGGAAGCACTGCACCCGGGCAGAGCACTCCCAGCTCTGTCAACAGGAGTATTACCATTGCTTCAGTGGGAAGAAGGCTGAGCTCATAAATCCAGGGTGAAGACATTTCTGTCTCTTCCCTCTGTTCTTGGTAATGTTTTTGTTCTTCTCCATCCAACATCATGCTTAGTCACCGTCAGCAGGTAGGTTGTGTAATATCTGTTCAGGGACAAGTGTACTGAAAACAGTTCCATAGGTCAAGGTCATAACTTCACTCCAAAAGGAAAAATACTGCCCTAAAAGAACACTCTCAGTGGGAAGGCTGTTTCGAACTTACAAATGTGTCCATGTTGCATTCGAAAGTCAGAACAACATCAAGGCTCAAGAGCATGTTGCAACTCTGATTCACATTCACTCATGCAGGAAAAGGGCTTTTGATTTTACAGAACAGGATGTCTTGGGGATTATCTTCTCATAAGGATCTGCTGGCTGCAGTCCCTAACCATTTTCAGTCTCAGCATGCAAAATCCATGCTTAAGGTCTCTAATAATTAGAAATACTTCTTTTTTTCAGAGATGTTGGACTCTACAGCTCCCTCTAAGAATTACTGGGGTTTTTTCGCACTGTGATACTGTAATATAAATACTCATAAAGGAACTTTGTGAATGAAGAGAAGCACTAATCAAACAGTAATTTGCCATTGTTGCCACTAAAGGATAAACATTAAACAAGAGTGAAACTGCATACTACTAGTACTCATCCCAAAGCCTATTCCTTTCAAAGTATATATACATAGTATGACAGAAAAGTAGCTGTATAATTTAAACTTATAAATTTAATTCCAGCAGACTTGTGAGTCTATTGGAGAAATGAAAAGAAGTTCAAGCTCTGTAAACAAAAGAAATACCTTTCTTTGGGAACACCTTTCACTAGGGTCTGTACTATATAGGCCTGGGTGAAGTCCCTTGGGATTGTTACATGCAATTAACTGTTGATACTGTGGTTGTAGAATGTCAAGACACATGTTGGAAAACCCCTGAAGAACCAGTTGATAGTATTAATATTCTCATTAAATACTATAAGCAGTTTTATAACTCTTGCAAAACTCATGAACACCTAAATTATTCCAAAACAAATGCTATATAGTCTTTTGTATTTAAACATTCTAGAGGGAAAATAGAAGTAGTTTCCAAAATCATGAGACTGCTTGATTTTTTGCATCTGTCTGCCTGATACGGCTTGAAAACTTGGAAAGACCCAAAGTCAGTTCTGTTACCACTCAGTACAGTTTGTTTTCCTCCACTGAAGAAAGTCTTTGGGATTTTATTGACACCAACTAGTTCCATGAACCTGACAGGGTGGCACCTTGCTCCCTGAGAAACTTCCCCATCATTTACTATGCTCTGACTTTTCAGAAGTTTTGCATTGCACTTGGAATGAAGCCAAAGATCTCTTAGATGTTAGGTAGCTATATTCCCTGGATTCCTTTTGCATTTAATGTAGCCCAAAGCAGGGCCTTAGAAGGAATTTTGCAGTAACTACACCCCTGGCCTCCTAAGGTCTGGAATTTGTCCCACATGACCTTTCCATTTGGCCTAGCATCATGGAGGGCATCAACCTAAGTAGACAGGCATTTTGGGGTATGACAACAGAGTCTGAGTTTTGGCAGAAGACCAGTGTCAGACATCAGAGAGTATCAGATGGGCAAGGAATCCAGCAGTGAAGACCAGGCAGTAAAGACAAAAGGCGTCTGTGTCTTATACGGATGGAAACAGCTAGAGGCCAAATTGGAGAAGACATTAGATGAAGACATTTGAAGACCAAGAAACTGGATGGGCAGGAGCCAAGAGTGACTTTGAGAGGCAACTGTGAGAAAGGAAAGCAGAAGCAGCATCAAGACTTCCTGAGACTAGGATGAGAAGCCTGAAGAAGGAACAACTGGAACTGACTATCTGGGAAGGTACAAATAAACAAGAGGCAGAACTGGGTTGTTTGGATTAAGCATTGGGTCATGCAGCCAGACTAATCTGTGCTTGTCCCAGGGGTAGAGGAGAGTTTTACGCTAACCTTGCACTTGCCTGATCTTAGTTCAGCCCCTGGCACAAATCACAGATACTGATGAAATGCCTGCAGGCTCAAGGGGAATAGCAGCACATCTGCAAACATGCCTATTTTATCTCAAAAGCAGCTTGGGATCTACACCAGCCAGGAGTTCTCTGGTTGCCAGAGGAACCTGTGGAAGCCAGACAAGCAGCCTGGGTAACACACACAAACAAATTCCAGAACATTAACTAAACATGAAACCAAGTGAGTGTGACTTGGCTCATGACCTGAAGGACAGCATTGCCCCACTGCCTGGCTACACAGAAAACCAGATATGAGGATAAGGCTGTTCTCCTGAAAAATTCTGAAGAATTCCACTTCAAGAATCATTAGCAAAAACATCCTAATTCCTTTTAAATCCTGAGAGAGTTTGTAAAACCACAACTCCACTCTTACATTTCAAAGTGTAACACAGATGCTATTGATTGGCCTGCCTCATAATGTTGACATGGGACATACTTCTCCTTCTCTGCCACTTTGGATGTGAGATGTTACAAGTTACAGTGTGTGGGAAGGAAATGCAAGAGTGTCCCTTTCCTCCACTCTTTAATTGGCTGCTTCTTTTGAATGCGACCTCTCCCCTTTGGGGTAATTAGTACCTGGCTGCAAAACCAGTATAAGCCAGGAAATTGCACATGCTAGAGCCACACGAGTGCAGAAATGTGTGTATGTAGGTGGCAAATCTGTTTTGGATTCCTTCTGCTGACACTCCACAGATCACTTAGAAGTGATAAACTCTGCCTGTTTAATCTAAAGGTTAAATAACAGACAGCAGTAGAAACTAATATGAATATTGTGCCTTTTTCATAAATTCTTGACTGATGCTTCAGAAAGTTCCTTTGAACTAAATCACCATTTTGACAAGACAGCTGTCGGGTAAGACACCCTTCTTGAACTCCACGCAGCAGCTCCAGAGGAAAAAAAACCAAATAGCCCATACTTGCTCAAAACAGACAGCCATGGATTCAGTATCTCAAGTACACCAGCAAGTTACATTTACAATCTAAGGCTGGGACAAATTGATTTTGAACCAAAACTTCAAAATAAGCTGTCATTAATTAGTAATCTCTAAAGAATGTCCTCCCTCCTTGGTGCCTCTCAGTATATCCTCATCTCGCCAGGTAGCAAAAACATTCCAGACTGCATCAACTTTGATTACCCTTAAGATGAAGAGATTCTCCTTTGGCTAACCAGGATTACACTCTATGTGGCCACTAGGACTTTGTCACTTAAGAAACATCAGCAACTCTATAAGACTTGAATGATACACGAGAGATTATGGGCAGGAAGAGCTGTGGCAGGATGAAGAATGATTCTTACAGAAAATTTTTCCTCCCTTCACTGTTCTAGGCCTTTCAGCCATTATAAATTAACATTGACTCTGCTTAATGTATACCTGACTTCTAGATTTAAGAGGAAAGAATGACAAAACTAATGAACAACAGAAAAAGAACATTTTGGAATGAAAGAGGAAGTCTAACAGGCATTTTAATGAAAAGTGTGATTTATTGGAACTAGCCATTCCCACATGATGAATGTGACAGCACTTATCCCACAGGTAGCCCAATCAAGCTTCTTCAATTGTCAGTTCATGTTTAGTTGCCTCCTCAATGTTTTTAAGTTGACGAAGCAGCCATTCTCTTTCTTTCTGTCTCTGTTATAGAGGAGAAAATATTATTTAATCAACCTAATCTATTCAGATGCTACCTGCTTTCAAAAACAAACAATGTACACAAAGGATTTATGACCCAACTCAATTTTGGCTGAAGTTTTCCATTTGTTTTAAGCAAAGAAGCTTTTACTCTCAAAGCTGGCAAGTTTTCTTGAGTTTTTAACACACTCAAGAGCAATATGGTACAGAGGAAAAACCAAACTAGAACAGAATTTGATGGCTTCCCACTGACATGACAACCTTCAGAGTCTAACTGCTGCTTTCCTATCCTTTCTATGGGCTTTCCACAGGCCCTTTGCTAATAATTAAAATTTCAGAAAATTGGATTCCTGTGCTCCACAAACAACCAACACCTGCAGAATATCTATCAATCTAAGCTTTCCCCAGGAAACCCTACATCAGTCAAAAGGACTGCTCGTAAGATCCCATTTGCAATGACTGACATTCTTTCTATAAAGCACTACAATTTGGATTAAACAGAGAAAGGAGTAGATTATTTATTTCTCTAGTTTGAGCTGACTTGTTAACATTTAGAAGCTTCAGAATTTAAATTACTGTATTTCTTTCTATTCCTAAATATCTTCTAAATAAAGATATATTTTAAAAAAATATACTTTCCCACTAGGGTACACAATGAGTCATAGCAGATGACTTACAAGATGAAGCAAATGCTAGTTTGGAAGTCTGCATGGCATTCCACCTGTGATTAGGAATGGTATCACAGAGTCTACCAGGTTATCACCCAATTCATAAACAGACATCCTCACTCCTAAAGTTGTGGAAATGTTCTATCAGTAAACTATTCCCACTTTACTAGAAAGATCTGTATATATTGGTAGAATATACCATCGGTAGAAGTTTGGGTAACTTAACCATTGCATAACTAAATGAGAGCCTTTACCTGAAGAGCTTTATCAATTTTCTTCTTTCTGGGTTTTGCTACCGGGGGATCTTTTATCCCTGGTATTCCAGAAACAAGCCATGAAGGTCCACTCTTGCGAGTTAGTGCAACATCCAGAGATGCTCTGGTGGTAGCTTGAGTTTCTGTGTTTGGGACAACCTTGTAAGCTGGTTCTTGATTTGATTCATCAGAGGCCAACACAGTGGAAAGCCTCCTTCTAGAAAATACAAGCCGAGAGCTTTGGCTTTTCTCTTTATTTAGTTCTTGCAAATCAAATGCTGTTGAAAGCCTTTTTGGGGACATATGAGGGAAGTATGCATCAATACATACTGATGATACTTGAGATAATGATCTACTTAGATTTGGTTTTGGCATTGGAGATCCATAAACTCTCTTTGTGGCATCTTGGTCCTTGATTGACTGATTTGTCAGATCTGTAAGAGACTGAATTGTTCTTGAAAGCATTGAGTCCACTGGGGTGCTGTGTTTCACCATTCTCTTTTTCAGAGATCTTTTAACATTCAGAAAAGAGTCATCTTCCTCTGACATGTTGAAGTCAGGTTTATTGCCTTAAGAAAATAAAAAGATTATGTCATTGTTCACACTGTGAGAGATGCAACACAAGCTGCTAAATCAAATCCAAAGTGGTCCTGTTTTCATGTCTATATTCTGTCTTCTCATGGAATTTATCCTTTATGTGGATCAGTGTTCAAGCATTTGGAAGAGCCATGTTGAAAAGAGAACACAAGAACATAGCTGGTCACATATCCAACACTTACTCCTCTCCCAGCCTTCTGCATGAGGAGCTCCAAGTGTGCTAGAGTTTTTAAAAATCTTTCATTAACTGCAACATCATTAAGATAGTGTTTTCTCCTTCCAAGCATATAAATAATATATTTTTGGGGTTTCAGCTGCTAACTGTTCAACTGTGTGTAGCTGAAAACTATTAGATGGCAGAGGGACTACCATAGTGTAGCAAAAAATCAAGTGCTCTAAAGAGATGGGCAGAGAATTTCTGGATTCACCAATCTCCTCTTAGTCAAATTGCCATTTTATTTCCCTCAATTCCTTGAAAGGGGGCTCACAAACCTCTAATTCCCTCCTATTTACTCGACATTTGTCTAACTTCAGCTGATCCTAAGCTATGATTCTAAAAAAAAAATAGATGTTCTGTACAAGTATATTTTCCACTGAATTTACTATGGCAAGTTTGCTTTTGCTAGTAGCATTATCCCTATCCATTTGCAAACCTGCAACAAAAAGAAACACTACTTCTTACTACTTCTTGGGCAGAAAAGCTCAAGATAAAGATATCCAATTGAAGATATATTTAAGATAAACATCTCAGTTAGGTGAGCAGTTAAGTACTTCTAGTAACTGCTGAACTCTTTGCTTTCATGAGGCAGTTCAGATATTTCATGCAGGTTGATTGCCCCGTATTTTAAGCTGTATATAGATTGAGACCTTGGAGGGGCAAGACAACAGGATTACAATGAAGCAGGGCACAAGAAGACAGGGAGGTATATTTTCTGAAGTAAAAGGCACTAGTTCTCCATTCCTTGTCAGTGTTTTGCACCTGTGTAGTGTCTAAGTTTTCCAGTAGAGTTTCACATCCACTTTGTGTTTTTAAACACAAAGGCAGTAAGAAATAGAGCACTGACTTTTCAGTACAGCAGAAGTCAGGTGTTTCGTGGTTTGCGGGGTTTTTTCTCCTTAAAAAGAGGGAGGAGTACTCCATGATAATTTTTGTTTGGATACCCATTTCTTCTCTCACTTCTTAGCAGTGCTAACTTGACACATAAGCGGCACTCTGTCTACAGACACTGCCTTTTTCCTTTCTTGTTTAGACAGATTGACTTCCTTTAGTCTTTATCATAGAAGCTTACTGGCAGTAAGCTTACATGACTGAGCTTAGAAAGGGAATAAGAAGGAGTTTGCAGCCGTCTCTTCTCCCCCAAACCTATCCTCAGGTATATATTTTAAAGTTTTCCCCTTCATTATTAAATGGTCAATTAAAAGTTTTTTCTTATTTAAATTAATTTTTAACACATGTTTTCAAACAAAGCTTTTGTGGAAAACAATTTTTTTTTTCTTTCACATTTCTCTATGCTTTAGAAAGATAAATATGTGTAAGCAACAGACTTTTTCTGCTCTAACACTACTATGGGTAAAGGAGAGAAGTCTAAAAACAACAGAGAAACACAAACTATTTGAGAATATCAAAGTTACCACAGAGAATGCATTTTGCAGGAAATTTGACAAAATTCAGCAGGCTTACCAGCCCTTCCAGGTTCTATCTGATATCTTCCTTCCTTCCTCTTTTAAGTACTCTGGCTTCAGTTGCAACTTCCCTTCTTATAGATCTGTTCACCCTGGCCATCCTTTGCTGCAGACACTCCCTAACGAACACATTTAGCATTTTTTGGGAGTATCAGCAGTGCTTCTAACTGAATAAATTAGTAAATAGAAACATAGGATTAATTAATCATGGGAAAATGGGCTAGCCAACTTATCTATGTACTATGTTTATTGCTATTTAACCTCTGCTGTTTGCTGCCTATTTCAATCACAAAAATACTCTAGTGGTTAATTGGCTTCACATGGCTACTGAAGGCACATTGAGGATCTGTTGCAAGACGGATGTATGTTGATGAAGTATATTGCCATCCTGATTTTATTTTCTCACAGCTTTCCTTGCTTAAAAAATAAGTGGGAAATTATTGTTAAATCTGCCATGAAAAAGCTCTTCTTTTAGGAAAATAGAAAGCGAGAAAAAAACCTGAAAAACTGTAAATTTCAGTGTGAATTTCATGGTGTTTGCAGGTAACAGGTAATGACAGCATATTATCTTGAAGCATGTGTTTTCAAAGTACCAGCTCTTAGATTAGAATTCCACTGGTTTGAAATGGTATGCTTTAGATGGAGAACTGTAATTTTTATTAAGAGAACAGCAGCTGGACTACACCAGTCCTGCTGAATTGCAAGTCAGCTCTCTGGTAGCTGACAGTAAGCAGCTGTTATCACCATGCTGTAGAGCAAGAATAGGGAACAGGTGAGAGGGAGCACGTGCACAAATATTGGGGTAGCCCCTTTTGACAAAGCATGACCTGCAGACCTTTAAACTGATCAGATAGACCTAATTTCAGGGCTTTATGGGGCTGACCTGGGGTTGTAGAGTGCATCTAGTGCAGACAGAGGGGCAAAGCACTGATCTCACAGGGATTTGAACTTTTGGTTCCAGGGAGTCTGGGCATTTCAAAACTAATCATAAACCACTCTTTCTTACCACATTAATAGTTGCACTATGAATAGAGAATTGGAGCTACCAGTTCAATATTTAGAAGTAACAGTCTGTCAGTATATGGGTAAAGTTGCTAGGCTTAAGTTATGCGCCCCTAAGGAACTGAAAGAGAGCTTGAGAAATGGAGGCACATTACAATCACAAGGATTGCATGAGTAAACATTTTGGAAATAAATAGTCTGTCCAGGATAAGCTATTTATTTTCTGAATTCCCAGGGGAAATTCCTACAGGAGTATTTTGAGAATAAAACAAAAACTATTTTGAGATACTTGTGGCTGGGCCAAAAAAAAAAAAAAAAATTCTCAGTCCTTTATAAACATAGACCAACCTTTACCTCATTTTGAATATTTGTAGTTAGTTTTCATACCTTGTGGCTTGGTGACCAAAACCCACCAGGTCAGCCATACTGTGCCTTGCAGGGCCCAGCAAGCCAGCTCCTTATATAGTACAGAGCACAGAATGATGTCTGGACATGGTGTGGCAATGTTTGTGCTGTCCTGCTGTACTGTAGGACATAATATCACCTCTCCCAGCATGGCAGTGACGCAAACAACACTGAGCATCACGAACCTGCATGAGAAGCTTTTTGGGGTGCTGAGAAGACTGACATAATTTCACTGCGCCCCTTCAAAAACTCATGGCTTTGCCTCCCAGCTAGTGCTTGACACTCCTTGCCATGCCTGCCCTCACTTTTTATGTCCTTTTCCATGGTATCTCACAGTCTGCAAGTGCTGTCTGTAGCTTCAGCATCTTTATGTCTACCTTCCATGGCCTTTTCTGTAAAACTCTTAAAAACAACCTTCCCCTTTTCTAAAAAGCCTTTACTTGCAGTTTTTTTCTAGAATCCTGCTAAATATTCTCAAGATACAAATTAGGAGGTTTGCAAATTGTTCTTGCTGTTAATAATGTTTACCTTATGTCCTACAGATTCATCTATTTATCAAGTGGTGGCAGGATGTTACACAGGAAAGACATACTGTGCAGAGATAAGACAGAAAAGAGTCCAAAATTAATGTAAGAATCAGATCTCGGCAGAACATCTGCAGTGATGATATTACCTTGGTCTCAGTGTATCTGTAGCCATGTTCTATATCTGAACAGGAAACACCCAAACACTGACTTGAGTGACACCTTGAAAGCTTCTTGCATATTTCAAACAATGACACATACTGTGTCCTGCACTCAGAACTATTCATTATGAATAATTCCTTCAATAAATTTACATTCCTTGGAATGATCATCTTCATCCTTAGCACTGCCTATTTGATACCTTGAGCAATAACTTCAAAGTTTTGGATACAGCCTTTTGGCCAAAATTTACACACCATTGCTCTCATTTGTTGCGTAATGCAAGATGGCACTCAATTCTAGCAATGTTATTATGTATCTCTGTATATATTATATCAAACCTCCCACTGCTTTAGGTTTATATCTTAAAAGATTCTTTTGTTGATCTCATTTTAGGAGATAATTTCATCTTCTTTCTGAATTTGTTCCAAAAATACAAAACTTACATAGGTTACTGCATTCTCTTAAATGAAACATTAATTCTTAAAATTTTTGCTTCCAAAACCAATGAAAGTGGGGAATACAATAGCAGCACAGTGTTTTGTTCAAATTTTTGCCCTTTCATTCCAGTTCAAATACCTGAATTCAGTTCAAAGACATGGAATTTTGAGAAGGCTTCATCTGGAAAAGGGCAAAACTGGAAATATTTTTCAGTTTACTAAGGAATAATATACATAAGGGGACAAAAATGGACACCTTTCTCCCTTTGTCTTCTGGTTTGTTGTGAGAGACTGCAATTCTTCAACTGCTGCTCCTCTAATTTCTTCATTTTCCACTCCGAGGATGTCACCAAACAGTTCTCCTGAAGAGAGTCTGTATTCTGAACCAATCTTTAGCTCATATGATTCCCTATCATATTTTCTTGAATTGGATATGTAATTTTAGTTTGTGAAGTCACAAATCTTGCATAAGTCTCCAAGCTGTGTGCTCTCCAAGAGCTAGATGCAGTCTTTCCTGGGCAGAACACTAAGAGGCCCTCTCCCTGCTCTTGCAACTTGTCTGATGTTTTTAGAGGGTGATTCCACAAAGAAGTACATTATAAAAAATAGGAGCCGGTAAACAGAGCTCAGCATTCTACTCTGTCTGATGACCCGTGGTGGGATGACCCTTGTACAAAGAATTAGAAGGAAGAAGGAAGAGCCAGAGGAAGCAGAGAAATGGTGGTGAGGAGCAAAAGGAGAGTGAAAAGAAGAAATTAAGAGAGGGACACAAATGTGAAAATGCTTTTCTAAATTTAGACTCATGTAGAAAGAATAAATTAGAAGAAAGATAAAAGGAGTGGGCTAAACAAAAGAAAAAAATTAAAAAAGAAAGGAAATTAAATTGTTTCCTAAGTGATTTAGAAGACTTGGACCCAAATTACTGGTTGTTTATGGATGAAACTCCATAAAAACACAGGTCTGATTCAAATTCACATAAACTACTCTTCCTGTGTCTTAGTTTTGTATATAGGTAAGTCAATCAGGAGTGCTCTAAGACTGCTGATCAGAGCGAGCTCCCTAGTGAAAACAGGAGTGAAATGTTTTATTTGCTAATATGAAGTCTAAAATGAGCAGGGAACCTCATAATGAACTAACCTCTGCAGAATAGTGCCTCCTTTGGCACTGGAAAGCATTATGGTACAGTGGGCAAATGGAGAAGTGATTCTGTCCCAGTAAGCTCCTTGGGCAGCCAGACACTGAAATGGAAACACTGCAACACATTCTGTGGACTCAATCTCTTCAGGTGCATAAAGCTGCACAGAGGAAGCCAGTGGAACTTTTTCAAAGCACCTCAACATTATTTCCACTTATTTCAGCGGGAATTATGTGTCTGGGCACCACTGAGAATCCTCAGTTTTGTGACAGGGTAGACAGTGAGGACAGGCATTTTATACACGTGTTTGGAAGGCACTTTAGAGTAGAATAGAAAAGAACAGATTAGAATAGAAAGAAATAGAATATTTCAGTTGGAAGGGATCTTTAATATTCATCCAGTCCAATTGCCCAACACTTCAAACTGACCAAAAGGTAAAGGATTTAATTAAGGGTATTGTCTGAATGACTCTTAAATGCTAATGGGTAAAGGGTGTCAACTACCTCTCCAGGAAGCCTTTTCCAGTGTGTGACCACCTTCTTGGTAAAGAAGTGCTTCCTAATGTCCAGTCTAAACCTCCCCCAATGAACGTGGCTTTGAGCCATTCCCACATGCCCTGGCACTGGTTACCAGGGAGAAGAGATTGGCACCTCCCTCTCCCCTTCCCCTGCTCAGGAAGCTTTAGGGAGCAGCGAGATCACCCCTCAGCCTCCTTCTCTCCAAACTAGACAAAACCAGCATCCTCAGCTAGCATGTCTGCCAACCCCTTCACCAGCAAAACCTTTGCTGAAACCTTCAGAAACCGAGGACAATGTGAATCCTTTGTAGTCCATTAAACAAACTTTTCAGTGCCTGAAAAGCATTACGTACAATTTTGCTCTTCAGCAATTTTAAAGTTTTTTGCCTTTTGGAAGACTTTCTTCACACATTATTTATAGTGGTAATGTGGAAGTGGTCTTTTTTCAGTGTGGCAATGCCTTTTTTTCTGGCCAGAGGCAAGATCAATGTCTTTGTCTACAGTGTCCAGGAAGAGACCTATGTATGGCATCATTTTCACTCCAGTCTGATCATAGGAGTACCTCATAAGGAGCCTGAGAGTAAGGCTTCAGGGAATCCTGGATAAATAGGTTTAGTGATTTCATAACGTGTCAGAAAAAAAGGGCTTTGAACTAGCAATACACTGAGTCATGATGTGCGCTTCAGGTTACATATTTTTACAGGTTTTGCTTATGACTGCTATGATTGGATCTGTCCAACTGGACAACAAATCCAATTTTGTGCATTTAAAACCACAATCTTGAAATACTTACTGGGTTTCATGGCTGCTCAGAAAGTCAAACCCTTATTTAAATGTCTAAATCATCTTCCATATGATTCATTTCAATAAGAGTTTGAGGAACAATGAGACTTGGCTCTTTGTCTCTGAACATTTTCAAATAGTCTTAAAAGCTTTTAATATGGGTGCTGATGTTCTAAATTTTTCACTGAGGTCCACCAATTTCAGGCAACTGGAAGTAGTATTCTAAGCCAATTTTTTTTTTCTGCTTTAATGGAATAGTAAGACTGAAGAACCAAGTTCCTTAGGGAACATACCTCTCCACCTTATAGGCAAGTTCAGTGCCACATCCTCTCTCAGCTTAGACCAGCTCTTCCCTCAGATACAGTGCTTGGTGTCTACATGAAAGGAAGATTAGTTTGTACACATATAAAGATGCTACAATATTAAGATAAATTAGAAAAGCTTAAAGCATTAAAAATTGTTGTCTCTCTTTGTTAAACAAGGTTATAATACACAAGTAGCCAGTCTAAAACTGTTGTGGAGGATGTCAAATTGAGAAAAATTAGCTCTTTTTATAGAAGTCTGGAGGATCAATATTTGACTTCAAAAAATCTAATTACCTCAGTAGTAAGAAGTCAGGTATGCTTTAATAGCAGCAGAGGTCACCGACCTTGATAAAATCAATGTGTTACCACTGCCGTTATAATTGCGTCAATGATTCCTCTTCATTATACGCTGATCCACTCTTGTCTTACCAGAATGCCACAATGTTCTATCTGCATGATGTTTATTCACTAGTCAGTGTCCTATACACATTCTACATGTTTCTACACTCCACAAGTCAATCTCAGTTAATGTTCAACTGGGACCTTTCCTCAGTAACTTGCTGTGTCTTTTCTGATACAACTGCTCCTTCTAAATTATGTTGGCAGAGCTGCTGAGGAGCACATAACAGTATTGCCAAAGGTCAATAAACATACAGAGTAACTATAGAGTTTGGGGGAAAACAGTCGGTGCTGCTTTCATGACCTTTGGCAACAGTATGAGCCCAGTTTGGCCAATGCCAAACAAATGTCTAGCTTCAAATCTCTCAGCAACCAGAAAATGATGGATTTGTTTTACTTTGTTACATCGAATAATAAACTAAAAGTGCTGTGTTTTTGCAGTGCAGTAGTATGGCCAGACTGAGTGTAGTCCTGTGCAGGAAGTGAGGCCAGGTGAATATAAATGGCTCTTTTTTGTTGCATTAGAATTGTGCAGATGAATCCCCCGGTGGTCTAAGTTGAAGGAAAACTAATTAATCAGTCAGAGTCCCACTGACTTAGTGAAGCAGTGCACTTCTGATAGGGAAGCTCATCTGCTTCGTCTGTGATGGTGTAGTAATTTATATGTTACACTGCCTCTATGAAAGCCAAGGCGTCTTCATAGTGTGCCTTGTAAATGAAAAGGTAAATATTATTGATAATAATGACTACTTCTTCATCCTAGCTTCTTCCTTTCTAGCTCTCTATGGCTGAATATAATAACAGTTAACCGATGTCTGATTATAAACATAGGAATGGTGTACACCTGGAAGACTCACATTAATGTAATATTAAAAAGCAGTTTCTATTCTCTGAGCTTTGAGCCTGGAAATCTATGCAAACTACTGCTGAAGTTGACAGCAGAAATAATCCGCACAAGACTGGATATTTAGGATCAGACCAGGGCTCCTAAGCAGCCTGACTATACCTCAAGATCCCCATCCTTAAATGCTCTCTTGACAGTTTAGAGGGTTTCATGGGAGCCAAAAATGTCACAGACAATCTCTAGTATGTGGCTCACTTTACAGCTATGACTCTTTTTTCGCATCATAATGGCCCAAATGAGAATGGCCCAAACAAGAATATAGTCCATGATTTGATACCTGTATAATTTTTTCCTTCCATTGAACATCATGTTCTGCCAGCAGAAACAGCATTAGGTGACCTACTGCTCTAAGGAATGGCTGCAAAACTGGAAGACTTTGACATAGATACAATGGCAATGGACCAAGATACACAATGGACAATGTACACAATGTTCTCATTTTCTACTCTCCCCTTCAGTCTGTTTGAAACCGCCAACATCCTCTGGTAATATTTTTGGACAAGAACCTCAGTTTCAGTCCTGGGTGGTTTATGCTATGGAAATGCTGTCTGGAATTCCTCATGTCCAAAAGTGTTACAAGAGGAGATAAGCAATCTAATGCTGATACTGCCTCATTCTTTAAGCAGAATGAGTTCTCATACTTCTCTGAAGTGATTTGGCTGTGTGATGGGGCATGGCAGAAAAATGTTTCCAAGTAATGACCTGAGTCATTAATCCAGAACACACACTATCTCGTTAACATATGTGTCTGTGAGTGTACATATTTTATACACAAGTATAAATAGCTCTGTGTGTATTTATGTACATAAGATTCCCCAAAACAACACTGGAAGGGCTACACACTTTAGTATTAAGAGAAAGCCTTAAAATACCGATGTGGCAGAATAGGCACAATGAAAGGTGGAGGACAGATTTTCAGTTTATTCATGTCCTTTTGGCTTTAGTGGAGTCATTCTGATTTACACTTAGGAAGGTCTGACACACTGTCTTTCAGAAGGGAAGGACAAGGCAAAAAATGGCTACATAAGGCCTCAAACACTTCTCACTAATGTAAAGGCAAACCAAGAACAGTTCCATCACACTCCCTGTCAACACTGTAATTCTATACATCTCACACTGTGCTCTCTAACCTGCAAGAAAAACAGCTGGGGAGACTTTGTCTAGCATTTGGATTAAAACCCCTTGTATCTGAGCCCAGGCTGTTATACCTCACAGGGGACTCTGCATTTCCAAGTTATCTCAGGGTGTATCTTCATGGACAGGAATGAGGTACCTGAGCACCTCTGCTTCTGCTCTGAGCTGGCCAGATGGGAGTCTGCTGTCATTTACAAGTGGTATAATCAAATTATTTTGAACTACCCAAGCTTAGCGACTCTCTTGCGAGGCATGGTACCTAATAAAACTTTATCAGTTTTTAAATCAATTTTAAGTTAACCTATACAATTTCACACTCCGATTGGCTCTATATCCTGCACAACATAAACTGCCTACAAAATCTGCACTTGGCCCAAATGGACCAATTTCTGCCTTGTGGAAAGGGAGAGATAAGCTTCTCCTCACCGTCTTCTAGTCTGTGTGGCTGGTATTTTGCTGGTCATTGCATGTTTACTTTCCTCTGCTTGCACAGTGAATGGTACGCTTGCCCCAAGCTGGCTTACGCTGTGGTCAGTGCATAAAATCAGTGAGACTCACAAGAGAGCTGAATTGTTCCCGGGAGATTCTTTAATTCAAAGCAATTCTGAGAGCAGAATTGCAGCGTTTCTAGAGGCATGTTCACAGCCTGAAAACTGAGAAGCTATAGCTGGACCCTCTGAGAGGCCGCTTGGTATATAATAATGAATGCAACTTGATTTAAAAAACAAACAAAAAAAATCCCAAACAACCTCCCCCTCAAAAAGCCAAACCAAAACCAAAACAACAATCTCAAACAACTGTTTATTCAAGCAATTTTTTCCTTTATTTTTAATTAGATTCCAGAAATTATAATAGTGCAAACACTCAGTATAAAAGTTGCAATAAGAAATTTACATTCACATTTCACGTTTCAGTCCATTCACTTTTTAACATAAAAATAGGACAAATATTCAATTGCTCTTCTCAATTTAACAATCCTGAAAAAGACTGGAAGATACTCTACAATAATATATTTACATAAAAATAGACCCGTATTATTAATGAAAATCTATCATTAGAAGTTACCCAGCTTTAAGTTATTGTATTGTACTATGTATATACATATATATATATAGTGTATAGCTATAAAGATAAAAAGATTATTTATAGGTTCAGTGGGATATAGCAGTTGGAATAATGACATCTTGACTTACTTGATCACTCCTTAAAGTTAGGACTCTTCATTTTACCTACGTAGTTTTTTCTTTTGTGATACAGTAGGCGTCCTCCCTGTCCCTTTGAAGTCACTGGTGACACCCTATTTGACATGGCAGAAGAACAGACACTAGAATAAGGCCTAATCTAAAAATACAATAATTATTGAAGTTGATATTTTCATTAATTTTACTGGGCTGTAAAAAAGACTAAAAGTTCTACTGAAAACTTCTTTGCCAGTAAACACAGAGAGGAATAAATTTGGTTTTCCTGTATGTCTACCTGACGCAAAGAATTATTTTTTCCACAAAGTCTAAGCAAATATTCAACTTAGTTCAGAAGCAATGCAGAATTTGCTGCAAACATCTGCAGGTTAAGTAGCTGGTAAGATTCTTCTTGCACATTCTTCTTACTGAATGTTTCAATTCAACCAGCCTTATAATACTCCAAGCCTGTATCTTTCCTCTCTCTAATATTTTAGTAAAGAGTGGTATCCAGACAGACAACACGACTGCTCTTGAAGTGGGTTTGCATGTTTTTGTTAAACTGCTAGGGAACATGAATTAGGCTACGCCACCCTTGCTTATCTGTGTCTCTTCTTCGGGCCCTTGAGCAGAGATGCTGCTCTGCTTGCTGATGGCAGGCTGAAGCCTTGTTGACCAGCTTGCTGCCAGCTGCTTGTGCCTGCGCTCCCACCACAGGTTATGTTTATGCGCCCTTTCAGGTTTGCCGTCACATGTACTGCTTCCTAATGAGATTATGTTAAATGTATTTCTTTCCCCCAAACATCTATTATATGAAAAATCAACCTTTGAAAATATATTTTCTTTTCAAAAAAGAAGCTGGACAACCATGTGACAGAAGACCTACAGAGGGAGATGGTAAAGCAGGCCTGAGTGGACAGTAAACACCTCAACAAAAATATGATGGCACTGAACAACTGAAGGTGAGTTAAGGGTCGAAGGGGTACTAGTTTCTGAAGAAACAGTATTTTATGAGCTGTGGGTCATATTTTACATCCAAAGAAGACTTATGTGGTGTTAAGAGGCAGGTAGGTATGTCTAGCTCCATCTCGTCTTATTGCTATGGCATTTATTGCATTTAAATATTTATAGGATGCTTAAAATTATGGATAAGCCTATAATGGACTCTCTGTCGTCATGTAGGCGGACTAATTTTGTTTGTAGAACACATGCTCTGTGTGGTCTTTTGCTTCCTACCTTAGGCTGCTGAACATTAATTATAAAACACTTTTAAATCTTTTTGATTAAAAGATTGGAAAAATGCGTAGCATCTTATTTCCAAGCAGAACCTATGTACACATGCCAGCAGGGCAGAAGTTAACTTCCAGACAGCCGAGAGTACAAGGACTTACCAGCAGGACAAAATCCAGACATTTTACTTGTGACACAAGTTTTAAAGACAGGGATTTTAGGAGATGGGTCAAATTTGACTGAATCTGCTTGAAATTGTGAAACGTGTGTCAGAATTTAACCTCTGTCAGAATTTCAAAGAAAATAATATCACTGCTCTGAGATTCTCTGTATTGAGTTAATTATGCCGGAAAAGGTAGCTGTTCTTGGAATCTAGTTTTTAGACCACTAAGCATTGCTTTCATTCTTACTGTATTCTTTAACATTTTTCAAAGCTAGTTCTCTGTAATAACCAGCTCTTTGAGTGCAGAAAAGCAACTCTAAATTTGCTTTGTCAAATTCACTTTTGTGCAGACAATATTATACTTGTAAATGGGAGCAAGTTATGCAATCACTTTTCTTCTTTGTTTTTCCTTATTTAGTCCTAGTAATGTTACTGTAAAAAAAGCAGGAATTCGAAGTGAAGAAGAATCTCTACCTACCATAGCAATTAAAAATATAATTATCATGAAGCAATTTTGATGGCACAGGTAATTAATTTTCATTTACATTTCATTGAAAATTCTTGATATATTGCTCAAATGACATTTGAAATGTAAGAACAGGCAACCTTTTCACCCTTGTGCACTGAGGAGCAAAAGACATGAGAAATCACCTAAGTAACTTCAATGGGTCAGCTGAAGGTTTCCATAACTGATGCCACTACAGACAGGTCTAGGATTAAAGCAGAAGGTCAGGCACTTGAAAGTAAGACACGATAGTGCACACAGCCACGGTAATTAAACTCCGCTTTAGCCCACAACAAGATCTGTTTGTTAGCTGTTTCACCACCAGCAGGCTAACCTACATCTAGCAAACCTGACAGTGCAGTTACAAGATGTTCTGGATGGTTTTAGTCGTGTTACATAAGCCTGTTCTGAAGAGGAGAGCAGCCAGCTTTTTAAAAGGAGGCCCAAACTAGCTGAAAATATTTTCTGCAGAACTTAGTTCACTGTATGTGCTGAGCTTTCTAGGAAACCTAATACTCTTTAGCTTGGACCCACATATACCTGTGTATGGCCTCCCTCCACAAACAGATGGAGTACTCCTTGCATCCACATAGCTGTACTAGTAGTAAACCAAAGAAGGAAAGGAATTAATAAAAAATCTTCATAGGTGATGCAGCACTTTTTGTTCCTCCAGTTTTATGCAGGTGTGTCATCTCTGATGCCACAGAAGGCATAAAATGGGGATCCTAATATAAAGAAGTAGATCCTCCAGCATGCAGTAAGGCACAAGCAAAACGAAGTCCTTTCAGCACACACACTATGTACATTAACCATGAATTAATGCTAATTCAAATTTCAAGGTGCTTCCTCTTGATCAAAAAATAGTCATTAAAGGTGACAACCCCCAACTATTTCTAATAGTTCCTTCTTAGATTCTGAAAGTACTTCACCAGGAGATCTTGAACATTTTTGTAAATTTGAACTGACACAAAGCCTCAGAAACTGATTTGACTATGTAATTAAACACAAGCCTTATTTTTGTTGAACTACAAATCTAGTTAAGTACTCCCAGCTCAGATATTCCAGACTTGTCCCATGTCACTGAGTTTTACCACTGACTTCAGAAGAGCACTTCACTTTTCAGGTGAAAAGGCTTTTCACCTTCTCCTTTCAGCAACTGCTATCTCACAGGCTTCTTTTTTTTGTTGTTTTGTCTCTTGCTAACTTTGCCCATTTTTTCCCTTCTTTCCTTCGTTTTATCCTTGCACCGATCAGATTGCAAATCACATCAGGCCACCCAAGCAGTATGATATTTTGAAGAGGAATTAAAAAGCAACAGGCAGCCACTCCCTTATATGTACTTTTCCTATTATTTACATTAATATATTTATTAATGATTTAGATTTGGCTTCAAAACTCAGTGAGAGATGGGATTAAAAGGAACAATGATCTAAAAATTGCCTATGCAGAGTTCTGGAAAAAGCCAATCGTAAACAGCATTGGGGTGCAGGAGCAGTGTCCAGATTGTCATTATTCACAACGATTACGCTACACTGAGAGGTAAAGCCCACTGAATTTGAGACGAGTTAGTTTATGACTGTTAGAAACCCTTAACTACTATAATGAAGACAATCGTCAGTACAAGGTAGTGGTTTTTCTATACAGGCAACAGGGATATGTTGTATGAACCTGCCTCTTAACTTAGGATGACAAAAGTACTTTCAGAAGCTGTACTGCTTAGTTAACCCTACAGTCACCTGATTAAACAAACAAATTAACAGATTTCTGAGTCCTATTATAAAACTAGCTCAAATTGTAAAATGCAAGTCCTTACCCAAAGCAGAAAGTATTCACAGTCCACATGCTTTTCCCTTTGCCACAAGACTCAGTGTTATGCTCCTCCAATACTCCTTATTTGTCATACAGCAATTATATAAGTAATTTGTGAAATAATCCTGAGTTGTAGTGACATGGATTTGACAACTTTAAAAATAAGGTGTGCAAAATACCTTCAGAATTTTTATTCATCAGCATTATGGGAAAAATCAGTTAGAGGATTGGATATTGATTTCTTATTCCTGTATCACTAGTTGACATGAGCCTCAAGTTGTGGGTTAGGCTGTGATGCCTAAAGGAGGCATCCCTGTAAGCATAGAATCAGTACAGAACTCAGATGGCTCAAAGCCAGATAAACCCAATGAACTTTCTCCAGACAGTTTCGTTAAATACTTTCTGCTTAGCAATAGAAACTATTTGGAAAATAAGTCAAAAAACCTGACAGAAATAAGGCAACAAAATTAATTTATATATATATATATACACATACATATGTATATATGTATGTATGTATCCAGGAAAATAACCTATTTGCATTATGTAATTTTCACATACAATAACTTATTATCGCATTAGAAATATACTCTGGGTAACATCGATGGGCCAAATTCACCTTCTTTGCCTTCCATAGTGTTGCACCTGCATACAGCAAAGATGGATTTGACACCTGGTCCTTCTTGATGACAATACTACGTCAAATGCAGTATCAGAAAATAACCATTGAATGTCAGATATTACACCATTTTGAACTAGAGTATTGGTTGGCTTTTTATATTACAGAAAGTAGTTTATTGCTTCTAATGACCAGAAGGTACCTTATGAAGACAGCTTAGATGTTGATAACACTCTTCATATACTGTGTTATGGACCTTGAAACACTGAGGTTGGCAGATCACAATCATTAGTTATTTTTCTTCTTGATTTGCTGTTTTTATTTTGATTTGCTGAATGCACATGCAACTAGTGATTTAACTGTGCCAGAAGTGATATGTCAAAAACACTTAGGAAAACTTACTGTTTTGTTTTACTGAAGTCAGGCATGAATGGCATGCAGTAGATTGCAAGGAAAACCAAAAAGACATCAATTTTAAAAGGATATATAATCTCCATGCACATGTAAAATGTCTCTTAAAAAAATCATTAATTTTGTTAAAAGTGTGCCTTTTTGCCTCTTTTTATACAAGTGTACATGCAATTACCGGTCCGAGCTAAAACTATTTACAAAATTTCATAGTACAATACATCTTTTAAAGTGAATAATACATGAAAGGCCAATGTTTTCTGTTGTTTTTAACACTGTACAAGATTAAAAATAAGGCATTATAATACAGGTTTATCACAAATTAAAAAAATGTTGGTTTTCACTGTAATACAAAACTCTAACTTGAAAGAACGTTATGGCTAAATAGTCCTCCTGCCTGGGCAGAACACATACAGAATCTGGACTTGCTGATGTAAAGAAAATGCATTCTTTCTGCTACAAGCAGGAATCCAACTCAGGAAAATGATTCATGCTACTTACTAATGTGTTCAGACTCTTCAAAGCACTGAAATGGCGCAGGTCATATACTGTTTCCCCTCGAACAGTGACACCCAACTACTTTATTTTGCCTGACAGATAAATTACAGGCATAAGTATGAAAGAGATTTAGGTGTATGACCTACTCTTGGTTACAGTGTTGCAAAATATTCAGTTCAATATTGACATGAGGCACTGCTACAACCCAAAGCAGAACTTGGCCTACAGAAGTTCAACTCCTGACCTTCACAAGCGTACTAAACTGGTGATTGCTGCAGGCCTTGTGAACATATAAGGGATGCAGATTCAGCCCTTACAAGCTGAAGCTTTTGGCTCTCAGTCTCACCTAAGGAAAGCAAGGGAAAATTTATGTTGGTGAAGATAAGGGAGTGTCACTTGCTGCAGTGTGAAGCAATTACAAAAAACTATGCATTTTACAGGCTGTGTAAAATAGCTTTCTAGTCAATGTAAATGGAACACGTTTGGAAATATTTAGCCAGTAATTCAATGGAATGCCAGTTTGCAATCTCAGCAGAGAATAATAATTAAAAAACATTTGGAGATAAAGGTAGTATAGGAACACTTAGAAATTAGCTCCCAAGACTAAAAGATCTCTGATACTTATATGCTTATATAAAGAATGAAAGACTTCAATTATTAATATTATCTGAAAGAGAAAACATGCAAACTGATGTGAAATATTGTGCTTGCTATTGAAAGACGTTGTCATGCCAAAATGGCATTACTTTGTTGTAGGGCTTGTATCTGTTAATTATTTCAAGCTAACAGCTGCACAAAACAGTGAACAGAACTACAGGAGGCTATTCTGCCCACAAATCAACAAGTTACTATCCTCAGATAAACACTAGGGACTTTTGATTGCTGTGGGGCAGACTCCTTGATGAGGTTACCCAGGCAAAAGTCACAGCTCTTGAACAGAAAATTAATATATGCAAGACAGGAAATACAACTGCATGCAATAAGATGGACACAACACAAATCCCACAGAAATCCAAGGAAATTCTTCTGATGATTTTCAGGGATATTGGAGTAGGTCACATACCATCTTAGGTCAATTGCCAATAAAAAATTGATTACAGTCTTCTCTAATTTGGCAGAAAATGTGCATTTATGAGGTTTTCAGAAGTATTACTTCCATGTATATTTCCCCTTTCCATGTATAAAACTTATTAAACATGTCGAAGAATGCAGGAGAGCTGAGAGATTACATATGTCATTTAAAGCTATCACACGAGCTGAAATTGAACAAATGTAGACAGAACAGGAAAATGGGGAAAAACTATATGAATAGGGAGGGAAAACATAAAGATAAGAGGACAACTTCATTATATCATGATTTCAATGGGCACTTAGCTTTCACTGTTGAAATGGCTGCTGAATCCTGCCTATCATTTTTACATGATATTTGACTAATTTGTGCCTTAGCTGAACTCTCTTCATAAATTTATACTGCTCAGTCCAGGACTACAAAGTAATATATATTTTTCCCCACAGTAAAATCAGCAACAACCATAACAAAAAACCAAAAAACATTAATGATAGGATAATGATGTTAATGATAATGAACTTAATGGGAGTAATGTTAACCTGGTCTATTGGAAGGTGTCCCTGCCTATGGAAACAGGGTTGAAACTAGATGATCTTTAAGGTCCCTTCCAACCCAAACCATTTTATAAATCTATGACTTAAAGCCTGGAAACTAACTCCAAATATACCATCATTGATTCTGTGAGCTAGGACATACACACCAGCTTGCCTGCAGTACCAAGAAGCCATCCTAGTCCACTCAGCCTGCTCTGGGAGGCAGAGATTTCCTCCAAAAGCGCAAAATGAGAAGCTGATGATGGACTGTGCCTGTCTGGTCCTTTCCATTCAGCATGGAAAACCCTCTTACTAAAGTCACATGCCTTATTTGGCTGTTGGAAAAAAGGATCAGACTGAAAATCTTTGGACCAATTCTACTTAATTATCACCTGCCAATCATTTAAAATGTTAACACGAATTGTCTAAATTTACCTTGCTACATGATCTTCCACTGACATTACCAGGCTGGGAATGGGTCTGGGAAGAACAGCTGCAAAAAATATCAGCAGAGGGGACAATTCATTTGTGCTCACTGCCCATTCAGTGATCAAGAAACAATGGCAAGATGCCTATATCTTGAGCCTAGTGAAAAGAATAACAAATAAGTAATTTCATTGAAAGCTTTTGNGTGTTCAGTACTACCAGATCTACTGCTAGGATCTGAAGATGCTTTTATTTTATTATTATCAGTGAAATTATACCAAATTCACTGATTCAAAAATTGTGTAGCATGGGCTCTTCGAGAGTGGAACTGAGTGATTAATGTTATTTGGAAAGCACACAATGATTTCCAACTTGATTAAATATTTAACTAACTTGCATGATGATTTAATTCTTATAAACCTGTTAGAAAAAATAACTATGCAGTGTGCTTTACATGAATACCACTTATTCAGTTTAGTTTTAAATATGTGTTCTTTTAAATCTGTATTTTCTACATGTGTATTTTTAAAACTATTTTAATGCCTCAAAAGCAGAAATAAATTATTCTAGAAGAATAGCTGTGAACTGGCTAGTTCTTCGGAAGATAAAGAAATGCAGTGACTTTCTTCAGCTCAATCAGGATGCATACACCCTGTACAGTACAATTAGGAAGCAGTTCTCAGGTTTTTATAGTCACGTTAATCATAAGACTAACTTTCCCAGCTTTGTAATAAAGCACCTAGGAGACAGGGTACATAAAAAATAATGTAGAACTCTGCTGAAAAACACTGGAGTCCCACAGTATCCTGGTGTGGAGAACAGAAATTCCTGCAACATTTCTTTAGCCATTTGCATCCGCTGACATAGAGCTGTCATATACTTTTAGCACAAAAAATTACTGCTCCAAAGCAAAAGCTGATAAGATGGGAATCTCTCAGAACCTTCTTTCCACTGAAATCTGTAACAAAATAGGCCCACCAAAGGGAAATGTGACATTGAGTACATGAAAGTTTTCTATTGTACAATCCGTACAACTCCTGCATTCTGGAGTGGGGTTTTTGGTTTTGTGGGTTGTTTTTATTGGTTTTGTTGGCTTTTTTGACCTTTTTTTGTTGGTGGTTCTTGATCTTGGTTTTTTTTTTGGTGGAGCAGATTTTTTTGCTTGTTAAAAGGAAGTTTTGCATGTTTTTAGAAAATGTAAAATTTTTCTTCTCTTTTGGAAAGCAGTGAGGTTAGTGAGCCTGTGAATCCCCATCAGGACAGTATGGCACAGTTCCATGGAGTTTATGTCCCTCAGAAGGATGACCTTCAACTTCTCCCACCTTGAGTATGAAGTTGCACTCCACATTTCACATCCAGATCATCGTTTCAGGATGAAAACATAAACAATATGATGTGGGCTGCCATAAAGAAAAAAAGCAGCCAAAATATATTCCTTTTAATGCAGATTAAGAGCAGGCATTGCTCTCCCGGCACATTTACCAGTGCTCCTCATTTGGCTAAGTTTGACTGTGCTTGTTTCTCAGAACTATAGCTTGCTATAATTGTTCAGCTTTGAAGAGTGAGTCTGGATAGAACCAAAATATAATAAAACTGTGGCATAAATTTAAAAATTGATTAATATATAAAGTTATGTTGGCAAACATACAAATGTCACAAAACTAGCAACAGCATGTTTGTCACCAGTACAAGAGTATTCTTTGAGCTGTTTAGAACGACAAAGCTAAATCCTGGACTTGAGCCACAGGACTTGTGCTATTTCTAAAAGCCTGAAATAATACCATCCTTCTGCTCCTAAATAAAATCAGCACTGTACATAAAGGAATGTTTCTATATTGCATAAGCATATTGCTGTGCTTGCAGGGTTGCTCCTCTGTCTTGCACAGAGTCAAATGACCTAAAAGAGGCAGCAAATTCTAAGCTCTACCACTCTTGTATTTTTTTAATGGAAAGTATATATTGTTCTTCTGCCTAAACTTTAAGCTCTGTGGTTTATCTACTTTATATCCTACTGTAATGGTTTGATTGAAAGTTTCTGGAAGTTTTTGGAGCATGCAAGGAGAATGAAAAAAAATATGTAGGGTTCTATAATTAGCTGAATTCAGTCTTCATTAATCTGCCATTGACCACACAATAAACATGTTTTCATTGCATTAATTCATGCACTGGGAGTACAGTTTCTCAAAGTCTTGCTGTAGCCTTGGAGAGTCTCCAGGCATCCCACATTCCATGGTTAAATGCAGCTTTGCTAATCCCAGGCTCAACAATTCTGGATATGACAGAAAGAGACATCTCTTTTCTATGTTACTGCAGGTGGATGTGTAAATAAATACACATTTTTATTTTCATCTCTATAAATCTCTATTAAGTCTACACAGAACTGTTTGTATATGTGCATATATAGATTAAAACATATATATACACACACACATAAATAATTTCTTTCACATTTATCTAATTTTTTTCATTTACTGTTTAAAAATGCCAAGAAAATATTCCTCATTTCCAGAAAATCCCATTTTGACTTTTCATAACAGAATTGCTAGCCCTTATATGTTCCATCCCAAGAGTTCATTACACAGTCCCCAAGTTCTCTTTGGTCGGGTTGTAGTGGTCCTTAGTTAATGCCATGGCCTATGACCTCTGACTTCTTAGTAAAAATTCTGGCAACCATTGCTCTCCATGTTCACTGCAAGTGGCACAACCAAATCTCCTTTGTTCTATGCCTCCTTCACAGCTGGCACAGAAGGAAGATAATGCAGTGTTTGGTTTGTGTGAGTGGCAGACGCTTGACCTGCTCCAAGCCCAGGTTTTACAGTAAAGTTAGCAGCTGAGGACACCGATGGACAGCTGGTGCCCAGTTTCGTTTGAATGTTTGCTCTCCCATAAGGGTACATTTTCCGCTCTAAGTTTAAAGACCGTGTTTGGGAATTATTTCCATCAGCCTTTCCTTCCAGGAAATAGGTCAACATTTCACCTTTTCCCTTTACACTGACTTTACCCCTGCACACGAATTCATAACTGCACCTTTTTAATATCCGCTGAACTTCTTCTGTCACCTGAAGACAGAAAAAAAACAAACCTGTTACCTTTTTCTGTTCATGTAATTGCTCACCCCTCTCCATTTTACTTCTCTGTCATGAAATATGCATAAGCAGAATGGATTAGCACCTATAGCTGCTCTCAGGCTCACTTAGAATTTTCTTTAGGAAGTAAAGATCACTGATCAAACTGGAATCTGAGAAGCAGAATTTCTGGTCTTGAGTTAAGTAAGTACACAGACAGATTAAGCTCCATCCAACAGAAATATATAACCAAATTGTAAGCTGGATCAGTTCCAGGGATGTTAATTTATTTCAGAAGACCTTTTGATCCCTGGAGATTAGACAGGTATTTTTGATAAACAACTGCAAGTGTTCATTGAGCTTTTGAGAGGATCACCATAGGTTCTAGTTAAGCCCTAGTAAAACAACAATGTTCTCTGTCTGCATCGCCTCTCCAATCCAAAGCATCCAAGCAATTTTTAGAGCTACATAAAATGTAGTAAGATGCAAACAGGCATAGATCCTTTCCTTGTAGGTCCTATTTAGGCAAAATTTCTACAGCACAAACACTGGCAGCATCAGCATTCCCAGGCTTGCCTCCAACTGTGTGCAATGAAGCAGAGAACTCTTGTTTCTTCTGATGGGAAATGATTTATTTGAGGATTTCATTGTCTCTAAGGAGTGAAGTGTATAAGATGGAAAACAACTATACCTCTGACGGTGAGTAATCCAGAGAGTGTTGCCGTCTCCATAAGAACAAAGTGAGGCTGTGTTTTCTAAGTGTTCTTGAAAATGTAA
This sequence comes from Falcunculus frontatus, assembly GCA_013398115.1. NCBI lineage: Eukaryota > Metazoa > Chordata > Aves > Passeriformes > Falcunculus > Falcunculus frontatus. The sequence continues at coordinate 1,073,184 of VZRV01004805.1, read as the reverse complement.
CCACATATAAAACAGGAGGTATGTAGAGTTTGCAAAATTATCTTAGAATGTACTCACCTGAATCTTTCCCTGCACTCCAGTACTATCCATCCGGCTGGCAACATTCACAGTGTTCCCCCAGATATCATACTGTGGTCTTCTGGCTCCGATGACTCCTGCCACTACAGGCCCAACATTAATACCTAAAATTAAACAATGACTTTGGTTTTCACCACAGCATATTATCCAAGGGAAACATGAATCCTGCAAAACAGACTTGACACAAGTGTCTTAGAATTTTTTTTTTTGTAATATAGTAATATATGTTAACATCATAAAGCCGAGTCAGGGGAGGTTTAGGTTAGATGTCAGGAAAAGGTTTTTCACCCAAAAGGTGACAGCACTGGAGCAGGCTCTCCAGGGAAATGGTCACAGCAACAAGCCTGACAGAATTCAAGAAGCATTTGGACAATGCTCTCAGGCACATGGTGTGACTCTTGGGCTGTCCTGTGCAGGGCCAGGAGTTGGGCTTAATGATCCTGATGGGTCCCTTACGTATTTTATGATCCCTCAGCATATTCTATGATTCTATGATTCTATGATTCTATGATTAAATTGATGCCAAGTGGACTTCTGCATTTCTAAAAGGCTTAGAAACACAACAAAGACATTCCTTGAGATATCTTATTGGAAATGCAATATGATAGACAACACAAAAATTTGATTCTTCTGCGGATTTTGTTAGTTTTTAAAGAAAAGAAGAAAAGTAGTGGTAGTGCAGAGTTTAGCTGAAAATGGGACAAACTGTTAAAGATCTTTAATTTTTTCCTACAACTTCCATGGCAGTTGCACATGTAAAGCCTTTTGATTAAGGTTTTCCAAGTGGAACAGAAATAATGGCCTGGAATACACAAGGATTGGGGTAAGGGAAGTGTGTCAGGTTGGTTGTTAACTAGACAACTCAGATCCCGGAGACACTGGAAGAAGACAAAAGTATATGAAAATGGCTCAAGCATACTTTTTTGGAAACTGCAGAGCTCAGTTCTACATTTCTGACTGATTTCAACACCTTGTTTGTAAGATAAAAGAGAATGCTCCTTCTGAGTGCCCTGAAGAGATGCAGACACTAAACCCTGCATGAGATTCTGTGCAAGGGCTTTCTTAAGCAATTTATGCAGAAGAACGAGGGTTAGATATTTGATACTTTGAGAACCTGGAAAGATAAGTTATAACAGAGTTCAAAGAGAATCTGGGGTTTATAATTATTAGGATGTATAGGAGGTCAAAGATTTATAACTCTCCTATTGCTGCCTTTGATATCTTTGGTCTTTCTCAATCTTCCACTGCTAGAAACCTCAGTTTTCCCCCTGTCCAGCTCATTCTCACGAGTCAGCCATGAAAACATATAGAGAAAGAAGCTGGAGAATACTATCAGTGTTAGAATATGCAATAAAATGAGAACAGCAGTGGAAGTACCACTGGAGAGGAGCAGGATACTTGAAGAAAGGGAAGCCAGGAACTTGATCTCTAAGAAGGCTGAGAGAAAGGACTCTGAGTGGTAAGACATGTAATAACATGTAAAGGATTGCATGGAAAGGGTTGTGTTGTGCAGACCAGAGGATTTGATTTGTTGGAGAAAACAGGACTGGTTAAGGTGATTTGACATCTGTGGACAAAAAGCTCCCAATGCACTTTTAATGCTAACAAAGCTTTTGCAGATGCAACTTAATACAGTAAGACCCAGTTCTCAGCAGCTTAGCAATGCAAAGCGGTGTAAGCCACAAGACTCGGTACACTCATAATATTGTATAAAATTAATTGTGCAATTTCCTTTTAGGGGTGCACAGATTAAGTAAACACACTGGAATTGGAGGCAATTACAGTTTCTTAATACTAATGCACACGATCCAGACTGCTGACCTTCTACATGGATGTGACCCTCTCACTAATGGAGACTTTTCAGTTTTAATAATGAGTGCAGGACAGGTAATTGTTAGCTGACAGCACAGGAAAAAACCAATGAAAAACAATCTTCTGCTTGTGTGATAGTTGTAGAAACGTGACTTACCAACACGTAGGACAAAGTCATTATAGGACTGATAGTTGATTTCATCAAGAACATCGAACATCTCTATTGCAAAATCTGCCAGTGTACTCAGATGGGAATAAATTGATTTTTTAGCCTAGAAACAAAACAGTGTTGCACATTAGATTTGCATGGTACTGAGATGCAGGTTAAATACCACAGTGAAAAATAATGAGAAGCTCAAACAGATGGCTTAGGAGAAGAATCTAACCAATTTTTCTGTTTGTGAAAGGAAACTTTTGATGGTAGCTACAGCACATGCTTTCCTTTTTTCTGCTGTTTTTTCCTTCTCTCTCTCCTTTTGATTTCTGGGAAGAATGGAAAGCAAAGTTCCCATGGTAAAGTGGTTCTGTTGCTAGAGAGCTGCAGATGTTTGTTTTGAGTGTGGCAGGGAATATAACCTGCTTTCTTACAAAACTACTTTGTCTGAGGATTATTAATAACTATAGCTTCTGCCCTCTTCTCTTTTTGGGGCTTTTGCTAGCTCCCAGCTCCCATGGGGTGCATGCTGTTCCCATTGACAAAATTCCTGTTAGGTTTAATCCTGTGAGATGCAGAACACCCTTATGTTCTTCCTTTCCAGGCAAGCTGAAGGGAGTTGTTATCAAATGTATCTAAACGAACTAAAGCAAAAAGCCAAAAAGGGATCAAATGAAATGGTGAAGTATTAACTTGCAAAGAAAACCACAAACATGAGAAAATAATTTTTACAACTTCAGTGTAATTAAACTGTACAACTAATTTTCAGGGGATATTGTGGATTCCAAAACTTAGCAAGATTCTAACATATTTCTCAAGATCATGAAAGAAGTATTTGCTACAAAGTAGTAAAAACCTAAGCAGCATATTATTAGAAAGTGGAAAAGAGAGGTTTGCATATTTGTTCTGTAACTCTTGCCCTCCCCGCAGGATCTAACTTTGGTTAGTTAAAGACAGGTTTCTAGAATAAACCTTTGACTCAGCTCGGTATGACTCCTCTTATGTTCTGTTTTTATTTTACTCAGAAATATGAATTTTTGAATGAATTTGCAAAGTGAAAGTGGGCTAAAGGTAGTATATGGTGAAAGAAATTCAGGGTCAGTGGCAGCTTCAGTAGGGTGTTACACAACAGGACAGTGCAAGCTGGCATGAAATGAAAGCTTGCTGAGTTTTTGCCATGATAGTGAGATTTTACAAATGCACCGCTTAACAGTGGCTGAAAAACCTGAGAAACAGGATGCTATTCACTTTATTAACCTCAGTTTGAAAGGATTGCTTCATGTGGCTAGGAAATTTACAAAAAATTAGGAAATTCATCCTTGTGCCAGTCCCAATTTTTGGGAAGGATATTTTTATTTACCTGTCTGGATGCCTGGCATTCTGCTTCTTGCAATGTGAACTAGCTAGCTCTACTCTTTTCCAGAATCACCAGAACAAAGGAAGAACAAGAATTAAGCTTAAAGAGCTGATGGATACATTTCCAACAGAGAAGGAAAAAATAGTCAATTTCTGGAGCAGGGAGGGAGTAGTGCATAGTTTTATTTGATTTCTAATCTTCTTTATGTCTCCTATCTTCCATTTCTTTGCTGTCTGACGAATGCTCTCTTTTCCTGCAATGCCCTTCAGGGTTGCAGGAGAAAGGACTGGTGACAATTACTGAGTGCTGCAGGTGAGAGATGCATCTCAATAGGATTAGGGCAAACTCTTATGAACTTGCACTGAAGAACACCACAAAGTTAGCACCCTGGTGAAATCAGGATTCTGGTGAAATACAGACACAAGGAATTTACATTGTGCAAAAGATCTACAAAGAACTTGGTTTGTGTGCTGCCCTGCTAATATAACTGGCAAGCAATTTTTTATTTAAACATCAGAGTAGTTACTGGAAAGACTGCCCAGAGCATCACAGCAAAGTCACTGTGATAGAGACAATGTGCATTTACTGTAGTCACTTGATGAAGTCAAGGTGCAGAAAAAAGAGTCCAGTAAAACATGGGCTTTAAATTTTTAACTTCATCAGGGTACTGGGCTCTTAAGTGTATAAATATCCTCAGTTAAGAGCACAATTAACCCCATCCACTGCTTTCTGTTCATGTCCAAATCCTAGTATGAAATTAGTGATTCACAATCAGAGGCTGTGTCAGATTTTCTGTTGAAGCTGGGAGACTCCTGGTTGAGGGTAGACCAGAGGCACTTCAGTGTCTTATGGCTCCCTATGGACACGTATGACTCCATAGGACAGCCCAGGGACCGTGTGAAGCTGGCAGTGATTGTCTGTTCATGACAGGCCGGACAAGATTATCAGACTTCTAATATATAGGTATATGTTGACAAACTATTGGGAAACTGGCAAGAGGGTGTGACTAATTTCTATTCATTTGCATCACTCGAACAATAGGGAGAGATCACAGAAGAGCAGAAACCCTAAGTTAAAGTAAAAATTATTGTCTGTTTCATACAAGGTATTTCTTTCTGGAATACAGAATTTTAAATAAATTCTACATGTACAGAAAAGATCAAAATTTGCCCCAAGATTTAAAATGAAGACAGAGTACTGTACAAGATCTTCTGCAGTGATTTAAAATGCATTACTATCATAAGCTCAGAATAGTATCTTCAGTACTAGACTAACTAAGCTGAGCCCCCACTCAACAACTATAAAATAAAAGAGACAAACATGTTTAGACATATGACAAACATATGCTGCCGAAGTTACCCAATAACACACTTGTTTTGAGGATTATAGTTCAAAGAGCATTTATAGCAGACACAAAATATGCCATTGCCTGTTTGCCTCAGATCACACACTGAAAAAATTCGAAAGATCAATGTTTTTTGCCTGTCTCAGAACTCATGAGTCAAACATTTCAGGACAAACAGATTTTTAAAACTACCTTTTCTTTTGGAATGTGTAGATTTCTAGGATTGTTACAAAAGAAGGCATCAGCCGGAAATACTTTGCAGACCAGAAGGTTAGTTATGTGATATACTCCAACATGATTCTAACCACATGATTTCAATGTGGTCTTGTTTTTTATTTACTTAGCAGGGATAATTGTTGCTAAAGAGTCCACAGGGCATCTTCTGGCCTTTTTTGCTTTTGCCTTCTAATTTCATGTTATTTTGCAATGCTAAATCATATGCACTAATGTATTTAACATATGTCTACAACATATGTTCATACATATCAGAACAAGGGAGAGGTGTCTGGAAACTCTGGGCAGATGAGGTGAATGGATTGCTTTAATTTTCATTCTGTTCTTATATTATTATTTTATTAAATTTTCATGATTTAGTTTTATTAGTGTAATTACTAATGTGCATGGTACTCTGTATACAATACATTTAATAAAATGCCCACAGGGTTTTCTGACTTTCCAGGTGCTGCTTGGAAATCTAGGAAATCTCTGTTCCAAGACAGTAACTTAAGGTAAGAATAACACTCAGGGGTAGTGAGTAATGAGGATACAGAAGAACTGTGCCCCAGAGTTAGTGGGTTTGAAATGACTTTGACTTTTTGTATTGCTGAGTAATTAAAGCAGTAAATAGAATGCTAATAGTAGAGACAAAGAAGAGCTGATTTGGAGGGACCAGATACAGTGCAGCACTGTACCTAGCACAAAGTTCCTGTCCATGATGGGGGTTGGGAGAGTATGGTTATTTTAGTTGTAGGTTACATCCAGATTTTAATATATAAAAATATATGTAAAAATTTCATTTTAATATTCTTCTGCTAGTTTTGCAGCAATTTATTACACCTAGAGTCTCCCTTTCCCTGCATCTTACAAAGCTGTCTAAGACACCAGGTTTGAAACACTACCACTCTGATTTAGAGGCTTTTATACACCAATTTGCAGGGAATTCAAAGCTGCAGACAATGAAATCACAGACAGTGAAGCCACATAAGCAAGTGTGGCAGTTTTCAGGCTGTGGCTGTTCTTTGAATTTCAGATTCAAAATGTTGTAAAGAAGTCATAGAAGTTATCAATAATCACACAGCATTAATTGTGTTTCTGATGTTCCTCTGAAAATTGAAGGAAAATAGTTCCTTCACATAAAACTGTTGTGCAAAATCTTCTTACCTTAGTTCCTGAAGTAGGTACAAGTCCCACAGCTGCCATATATGTACTTCCAATTGTCTTGATCTTTTCAATATCCTTATAATATTCTTTGTCCATAAGCTTTGTTTAAAACATAAAACTGTTAAATATTACATAATATTTTAGACAAGCAACCATAGTTATCAGACAGTATGCGTAAGTTCATTAAACCATATTATATTCGGTCAGTTCAGGCTTGCCCACTTTCAGGTCATTGACAAAACTGCCATTAACTTCCATTTTGATATTCTTCCTATGTTGGAGAAATTTTAGGTCAGAGCCATGTGCCTAAAGTAGAAATTTGGCTCTTTGGAGAAGCCCAGTGGACACCAACTATGATTAAATAGGAAGTTTACAGTACTGTTTTATTAAACAGTTCAAGATACAATGATTTACTACAGATAATCTCATTGATAGTTATTTGGTAGAACTGATATGGTCAAAAGACAAAATGTTTAGACCTTACCTCATCAAAATCAGCAATGATTTCATTTAACAGGCGTAAACATTCCACTCCCATATTATTGCCATCCAATTCAATGTAGAAATCATTGAAATTTGGGATGGAAGCAAACATCACTCCCACTTGTGAATATGACTGGTAATAAAGGTCCTGTAGTTCATAAGGAGATATGATTTTTGTTTTAAAAGATTAATCTAAACTAAACATCATTATTACAATACTTATTCTACTGCTAAGCAATAGCTAGGACAAAGGCCATCAGTTTTCTGGAGAGAAAACCAGACTTCTTAAAATAATGTTGAAAGATGTCTTTACTGAAGGCCACAATAGAAAATTAGCACCTAAGGTACTAAACCCATTTAAAACAACTTAGGGTTTTTTCTGTTTAGACGTAGAAGCGGTGAGCCAAAATTTGGAGAAAGTCTTAACAGAACTTAATAGAACTTCTATTGTATGAGAAAAATAATTTTCTCAATTTTGTTTTATAAGCAAAATAGGAGATGGACCAATTTTATCCTGCGGTACAAAACCGGCCTCACTCCTTCAAGTCTTTCCTGTGTTGTGGAGTCCTATATAATATAATGCTGTTCTGTATGGTAAGGTTTCTGCTTAAAAATTTGGAAGGCTCGAAGAAAGCAAAATCACTTAACTGTGGTTCAAATACTTTTGACCCACACTCTCAAGAGCCTCATCATGGATATTACGGCTACCCTAGTGCTGAAGGTTTTCAGATGACCAGAAGAACTCTCGTAAGGCCTTCCTGAACCAATTTATTTAGTCACTGCAGCCTTTTATTTTAATCTGTGTCTTCCTTGAGTATGTACAAGTCTCTATTTTTAACCTTAAATAGACAGTTTTGGTAATGGTAGCATACTTTCCAGAACTGGAGTGCTTAATACAGAAGTGTCTAGAAGTTCATACACTTCACCATTCAGAACCAAACTGTGCTCATGTAATACTGTGATAAATCTCCATATCCTACATTGATTGGAAAATGAAAAATAAAGTGATTTACATGCAGGTACTTGCTTATATTGATGTTGAATGACAACCTTCCCTTATCCTGAATTTTATTAAAATTCTTCAGAGAAGGAGGATCATATAGCAAAAGAAATAATCTCAAACTAATTTTTGAACAGAAGTTTTTACAAAGCTACTATTTTTAAATGAGCAAAGGTTTTTCCAAGCCTTTCCTGAAGAAATACATGTGGAAGGCACCCCAAGCACAAGGACACATCCATATCACATGTATTTAAATTTTATTTTGGTTTACCATATTTCTTGGATTAGACATAAGAAAGTGCTGTGCAACATGGGCCGGCAACAGGTTGAAAAGAATTCTTTTATTATCCAGCTTAACTCTCTCCATATCATCTCTCTCTTCTTCTGCCTGTTGGGATAGAGGAAAAGAAAAACCTTTTGAAAAAGCAAAAAATTAGCTGAGCCTATCAAATAGCTTCTATTAATTCATCCTTTGGAATTAAATGAACAAATACAGAGTAGCAATGTAGAATGAGAACAGTTCTCCTGTACCATGCTTCTGAATTTGGCAAAATCCCTTTAAGTCCTTAGTAATTCAAGCAAAAGTCTCTCAGCTGTTTTCAAGTTTTGATCAGGTAAGTGTATTGGTATCTTCGGTAGTTCCCCGTTCTTTTAAATAAATGCTTGATATAGTTACAGAGTAAGCCAGAAAAATCCTACTTAAGTCATATTGGCCGTGAAGGCCAATTACTTCCCATGTAGTTCAACATAGTAACAGCAGTATTTGATTCATCTTTCAAACAAGAGAAGCCAGTGAGAATCACCAGTGTTTAAAGCAAACCTACGTAATTTGCAGTAAAATTGAAACAAATCTGGTGAGACAATGACTTCAACAAAGAAAAAGATTTTAAAATTGAGCATCCTTAAGAATGAGGTACAATTTAAAAAAAAAATATATAAAGATAGTTAAAATTTCTGGAGATTGTTTTAATTATGCTGGTGTTTGTCCTGAAAACATATATAGCTCCTTCACAACATGTTATTCATGTGAATGATAGTGTTCAGAAAGAGTTCTTAGGAGTTAAGACACCTGAGGTCCCTAACCCAAGATACCGGCATCTTATTACAAGTGCTTGACTCACAAGAGTTAATGTGAGTCATACAATAGGAAACAATTTTAAAAATCAGACCCTTTATTTGAAAAATACTGAATATCTAGGAATCTCATTTGGGAATCCTAGGTTTGCAAATTCCAGCCTAGTCCTTTGTGGATTCATCTGCAAAATTACTTCTCAGGAATTTGCTCCTTGTTCTTAGAGTGACTTCTGGCCTCACACTGATTTCAATTAGAAAACACTTGATCAGTATCATATAATTGATCTCACAGAAATCTCATCTTATTCTTTGTTCCTCAGTCACACTCACAAATCTTTTGCTGTGATCCCAATGTGATTTTGTTTATCTAATTACAGACAGTAGAAGACTTGAAGGCCAAATTCTCAGGCATTGTTGAGAAAACAAAACCTCATAAGCCATTGATTAACCTGTTCTAATCTTTCTTGGTGCCCCATTCATATCTGGAATTTGGTATCCTGAACTACTACAAAGTCCACATAATTTCTCACTATCCATTCCTATCTAAGTAGGAGAAAACCAGTCACCTCTTGCCTTTGTATAGTCTAACAATACTATTTCATGTGATTATTTTTTTTCAGGAAGCTAAGTTTTATTTTCCATGACAAAACTTAGGAAAAAACCTTTTTATTCAAATTATGCAGTCTGTTTTGCCCTGCAGTTTATTCTGTATTTTTAAATTTCTTTAGAAGTAGAAAGAATTCTGAAAGAGAACTGATTTTATAAAATTAAATTCTTCAGGAATTGTTGTCTTCTTAAATGAATTCTCAGCTCCTACTCTAATTGGTGTAATAAGAAACAGAACCTGTTCCAGAGGGAAATATCAGTAAACTTTAAACAGCAATTAAGTTTTGCAAGAAATATACCTGAAGCAATTATTCTAAGCATTTATTTTCTGTTTGCGAGCTGTTTTCTTGACACTTCTTTTGCTGTTTAAATTTCACATGCTCTTTTCTTAAAATATCCTTCGCCTATTTTGGTGGCATAACTCTGACTTACTGTTTTCTATAAACATGTGAAATGGCCTCTGGCATTTAGTTTGACTGCTGGCATTTAAATGTTTTAATAGGAAAAATAAAAAGATTCTTCAGCTGAAGATCCAAACCAAGCTTGCAACTCCATTTTACATCCCACTGGAATATGGGAAATTTTATTCTGACAACAGCAAAGAGATTTGTGAACTGAATTGATGATCTTAAGAAAATATCCATTTGAGGCTTCCTTATCCATTCCTCTATTTTTTGAACAAGAAATTCTGTGTTACTTTCTTCTTAGGAATGTTAAGGTTCTCAGTTAACCTACCAATACAATATGGGGCAGAATACCATCCTAAAGAACAAAACTCTTTTCAGTCAGGGTGTGGATATTTCTGGACTAATCAAAGGAATCAAGTAGGGGTAGGTAAGTGGAGTAATCAGTTTGATGCATTGTATGGGTAGTGATGTTGATCAATCACTGGTAGCTGCTGTTCATTTCTGATCTGGAAATGTGTGATCGAATTCCTCTGCCTTGCCCAGTTGTGGCCCAAAGCGTTCATTTTGGAAGAAATGATTGAAAAGGTTCTTCAGTATATCCATCATTATGTATGAATTGCAACAAAGGTTTCAGAGCAAAGAACACCTGTGACTAAGAAGTAGCGAACAGGGATCTTGAGTGAAGAGCTAATGGCTTGAATCAAACTATCAGAGTCATTGTCTGAAGCTGTGGCAAAATCATCTAAGAGCAGGGAAAGGCATTAATGATGTCACCATTGCTAATGATAGAATGCTACATGTTCAACACACCTAACAAGTGTGTCTCCCTTTTTTGGATGCAAAACTGTTAACTCCAGTTTTGACTCTGAGAGGGTTCAGTTGCCAAAAATGAGATTGTGGGAAAAAGACTTGAGGTAAAATTAAAGATAACAGCATGGAAAATATAGGGGGAAGTATGGTTGCTACCCTCTGGATGGAACACAGTCAGCACACCCAACTTTCCTCACATGGTATAATCTAGGGGGGACTAAATGGAGAGTGGAGTGGAGTGGAGTGGAGTGGAGTGGAGTGGAGTGGAGTGGAGAGGAGACACTGCAACCAGGCTCTGCTGAAACCCTTGCAGAGGACAGTACTCGGTGGTACTTTTTAGTTGATAAGCCACACAGCAGCTGGAAGCCAAGAGAGATAAAGGAAGATGTCCTCCTGTTGAATCAGCAACTGTGGCAAAATTACTCTCCTTGGATTAACATATATCCCCATCCTAAGGTTATCTCCGATACTACACTGATGTTACCCGCCTCCAAGGCACGACCACCCCTCACTGAGTAAGATGTATGACTAATGTCACTCAGGCTTTGCATAAACATAAAGAAGTGTTAAGAAAGGGGAGAAGACTCCATCATAACTTCTGGGATTAGTTGGCAGGCTGAACCTCTCTTCTCCCCCATATGGACACCTATGGGGTAAGAAGTGTACTCTAAGCACGCTGAATTATTATCTTGAGCTAGCTCTCACTGGAGATGAGAGCTTGTCTGTATATTGCTTTGAATACATTTTTGCAGTCAGATATGTCACCAGCAATCCTAAAATCTTAACTTCCACCATTTTTTTTAAAATTATTAAAGAGTGTTGTCTACAAACTGTTAATGTGGGTTCTTCAAGGGAGCTAGCAGTCAATGGCAGTGGGTAAAGATCTGAAGACCCAGGAGAAGGTCCCTCTTTTGGCATGTGACCCAGAACAAATCAGTTGAACTACACTCTGATCTAGCAGATGACTCTGTGAAGGGTCCCCATAGCAGGGGATGCTGGCAGACTGCTTGAGCACAAGGGTTTTGGCTTTCCTGGGGCATGGTCAGACTAATCAAACACTAAGTGTTTGAGAAAATCTTTGTTTTCACATGAAAAAACCTCTAACATCATAGAAAGCCCTTGAATAATATCATGGTGGATAACAGTAGCTAACCCAAAATAGGGGCAAATTACGCAAACAGCAGAACAAGGGGAGTGCTCTTACTTTTTTGTCCCCTGACCTATTTGAGGTCAAACGCCTCCTAGCTAACAGAGAGAGAGAGGAGTGTGCTCTCTCCATGTATTCCGGGAGAAATTTGCACTGACAATGCCCATGTGGGGCAATGCAGATCCCTGAAAACTAAGCTCTGCCTGACCTAGCCCCAGAACTAGAAGCAGAACATTCATGGAATTAGCATAGCATTCCTTCTGAGTTACTTTCTCATCCTGAAAAGCAAAGGCATATTATCTTAGACCACACACTGGTCAATACCGCTGTATTGTTGCTGGTACCCTAGATGGAGTTTCCGCATGGACTGCCCTTAACCCATCCACACACCGTGCCTAACATCCTGCTTTATTACTGAAATGATCCATTAGCAATATGAACTGAAGTGTACCTCCTCTGCTACTACTGCACAGAGCTCGAGTATCTACCCTCTTGCTTTGCACTGTGTAAGACAGTTCTCATTTATCCAATTCCTCAGAAGCTGCTTGGGGAAAGAGGAAAAATGTCCTTGCATCTCTCACAAGGGTGAAGGTGAGGTAAAAAGGACTTGGTCATGTCCAACAGTGAGGACTCTAGAACTATCCCATCACACAGATAATATGGGAGGGAAGTAAGCCAATTACTGGTATTTTCTGGACCTTTTCCCAGCTTCCTGCTTTCTGCCCTTCAGGGAAGTGCAACGAAAATTCTTCTTCCTCCTTGTTACTCATGAGCTTCTAGTGCCTACTCTTTGAGCAGCTGAGGTTAAAGGATGCACAGGCATCATTCCTTCTCAGGAAAAACAGACACTGGGAAGGGAGAAGGAGTACTTGAGGCTGAAAGATTAAAATAGCACAGATCACAGGTATTTACATTTCTGGTGGGAATACTACCCAAACAGCTAGATGGCATTTAAACCTTCATCTATTTGCCCCTATTCCCATTGGTTAATTAAGGAAAGCTGCCAGCATGATATTTATGCAGTAGCTACTAGCTCAAAAAACAAGGTGGATTATTGTGAAAATAAACAAGAAAGAAAATGCATTGGCATGACCAATACAATTTTTCACATTCTGCTGTTTGCTTATACCTGTTTGGTATTTGTGACAGATAGGTCATTCCGTGGAACCCAACTGTATTTGCAGAGCTGCAGTAGTTAAAAATAGGCTTTATTTTTGCACTAGGCATGGTGAAAAAATTAAAAATGTTTTTAGTACTATGACTTTTTATACCAATTTCATTAACATCTACTGCATTTTACATAGTTACACATGATCCTACAGTTTTTACAATGCTGGTAAGTGATTACCCATCCTCTGTCTGGGAAGTGGTCTGAACAGTTGTATCACCTGACAGATAATAAACCTAAAAATGCTGTAGAAAAGTCACTGACTAAATAGATACCACATGAAAATACAGTTTCAAGATTCAGTTAAAAAGAAGCTGGGCACCAGTGCCACGGAAATCTCTTTTTTTTTGTACCTGAAGATGGCACTATATCCACAGGGAAAAACCCATCACACTGCTTTTGTAGGGCCAGATTTTTGAGTGGAAGTGCTATGACATCCAGCAAGTCTTGCCTGCAGACCGCAAAATTCATATTTCTTAAAAGTGTAATGGTCTAGAAAAGACAGCAGAATGATATTCTAGTATTCCCTAAAGAATGCATCAATCAAATGCATCAAATGAAGTCATATCACTGTATTATTCTTGTTTTCCTCCTTTGCCAAATCCCAGGTGAGGGAGCAACTATATTTTTTGGCAGCTTTAGGATTTTCATGAATTTTTTACTTGTATTTATTTGTCCATTCTTTTTTTTCTCTCCCAGTTTTGTAAAATAATTTGTATAATTAAAAAGCAATTATCAGTCACAAATAAGTAAAATGCTCCTATATTTGCTATTCATAGTTGTCATATGAGGCACACAGAGTTACTCAACAATGTTATGCAGAAAATGAAATTCTCCTCCAACTGCTTACTAAAAAGATCAAGAAAACAACCAACAGAAGTTTTCTGAAAATACTGCGATATTCAAAAAGGTTAAATCTGGCACAGAAAAAACCCCTTGCAAATCAACAAGAGCCTATAAGACCACTAAGGTGTGAACAGTAAGTACAAATATAAATGTTTTAACAACATATCATCCATAAAAAATGTATTTTTTCCACATGATGTACATAAATTCTACTGTATTATCACTGTTCTGGTAATGCAACCTAGATGAGTGGAAATTAGATTAACTTATCTTGAAACTGTGTAATTTTTCTAAATCAGTTTTTCTTGTTTGAAATTTCTCTTCTTCAAAGCATTTTTTTTCCCCTGATGGGGTGGAAAAAATGCGTGGAAATGTGTTTTCCTCAGGCCTTAGCACAGACCTCTGAGTATGTATCTATGTATTCCTACTGATTAATTTCAGGATACTTTCACTGTTTAAAATATAATTTAGTAGTACTAGAGACTGTTTTTCATGATGAAATAAAAGAAATTATCTGTGAAATTCTTTTTATTGCAGCCTATGCCACAAATGGTTTTATTCATCTGAGAACATTTTTACAGGATTAGCCCAACAATGAACATTACTGAAAGTATGCAAACAAAGTGCTTGAAGCTTCCAGAATAGCCTTTGAGTCTGAAATTCCCCCACATGTAAGCCAGCAATTAAAAAGCCTCCTAAAATGACATGCCAAACCATGCTGGAATATCTTCACACAGTAGGGGCTGGCTACTGGGAGATGTGAATCTAGCTTTAGTATTTGGTTAACGCAATTCAATGTTTGCACAAAGAATCAGCACACTCCCTTTGCAAACCAGAAGATTTCCATAGGTCCTGTGCACTAAGTCAGTGGTCTTTCTAAAACTTCTGTTACCAGAAATATATCCAAGTTAAGCCAACACGGCTTAACGGTAAGTACTATGGCTGTAGAGAAATATGACCAAGACTGCTTTTAGTCTTATAGAGGGCTCCTGTAGACCAGCACCTAGAGAAAACTGGCTCTTAATTGTGTCCTCTTAAAGGCTGTTAAACAATTAGTAGCCTGCAGTTTGCTAACTATTCAAAGGCAAATTTAACATATAGATATTTCCAACAAACAATGTTCCCCAAGCTTTTAATACTCAGATTTTTACTTTGCTGTAGAACCTGGCAAGTTCAAAGACAATGTTTTGGGGTGGTTTTTTGCTTATCCATTTGGATAAGTCAGCACAATAACCACTTCTGTAACATCCATCATGGACAGTACTTCCGCATGTTACATTAATTAGTCCTTGGACTCAATATCATTTACAACCAATACATAAAATGGGAGGAACAACAGCATTTCTTTCAACATGTTATCCACTATTACTTACTGTACAGGGAATAAATCTCCACTTGAAATTGAGAAGATGCCCAGATAATCTAAAGGCCAAGAACAGTACTGATTTTTCAAGTACTGATTTCAAAGAATACTAATTATGTTGATTCCCTAAATTCTGAATTTTCTACCTAAACTGATTTTTTTCTTTTCTCATTATTATCATGCAAACTTCACACACCAGGTGGAACTATGTAAGTCTCTGATTTGCAATTGAAAAGATCTGAAAATGGCATTTGATCTTCGCAGCTGAAAAGCACTTTTTGAGATGGTACCTGAAAATGGTGCTGGACAGTACTGAAATTTCATTTCTTATCTCCCCTTATTGTCCCTTGGAGAAAGTGCACAATGGTTTTAACAATAGTGATGGATGACTAGACATTTTTATATAACCTGTCTCCAAGAGAACAGAAAAGTTCATATTTCTTCATTTACCACTGTCCTAGTCCAGTTCTGATCTTTCATTAGACAAGCATCCCATACTCCTGTACTTAAATTTTTTAATCTAATTCATTGCTAATTAAAAGCTAACTTAAAACTAAGCATCTTTAAGCAGTACTTCCATTAGGGATGCACAGTTTGCCATGCAAGTTGCAGTAGCTGGAATGACGAAAAGTATTCAAGATGCTGGAACTCACTCTTGATCCATTGAAAGGTCACAGGATAGCAAAATCTGTACATTACTCTACTACTACTCTGTTTCAGGGCTTGGAATAACATACAGAAGGTTTGTATTCATGGATCATATTGCACTCACATACTTCCACCATGGGCCAACCCACATAAAGTTAGGTACTATCCAGCAAGATGTGCAGCAGGGAATTTCAAAATCAGGCGATCTTCTTTTCCATCTGAAAATTTTATTTGGCACCACAGCAAACAGAAACTAGTATCAGTTTATCCAAAACAAGTTTCTGAGGCTGACAGGCACAGAAGTTATCAATACTGCAGGTCATAGGACAAAAATTAAATTAAGTGATCACACTCAGTTGAACTGCAGAGAGTTCATGGAAATTATAGAACAAGATAATCTTAAAGCATAAAAGAGGGGAACACAGTCTTGGACATCAAGTCAAACAAGAAATCCCAATGAAGCTTAACTGCTAAGTAGAAAAACTTTTCAAGCAGAAGATAATAGAGCTAAGTCATAACTGATTTCTCCATTTTATGTAATACAGCAGAGCCAGGGATGTGTTCCAGTCAACCAGTAACCCATGTGTTCCAGTCTTGATGTTATGTGTAAAAGCAAGCGCTATGATGATTTATACGGTCCTCTTGACAACATAGTTAACAGGGTGCAGATGAGAAGAGAATATGACCTCTGTCAACTACAGGAGCGTAAGCTTTACTGTAAGGATAACTTCCAAATTCCACCAAACAAACTAACATATTTAACTTTCTCCTTCCTTTGGGGGCCAGTGTAAAACACTTCGGATGTGGGAATTAGACTGCTGAGAGGTGTGACAGGAGGTAGACATATCCTGATACCCTACGTATAATAACAATAATAATAATTATGGTTAATATAATTTCTGTAGGTTTTTGCTGTGATTATGATAGTTAGGACACGTATTTTCAAAAAAAGTCCCTGCACTTGGTACCTAAATAAATTTCTGATCTTCCTCTGGAAAAGTGTTCCATAGTTTCTTTGTATAATATAGGTTTAAATATTTCCTTTTATCAGTTTTATTTGCTTCTTTTCAGTTTACCTGAATATTGATTCACTTTCATTCCTTTTTGTAATATAAGATAAAAAAAAGTATGGATTTGGTTTTTTTATCTCAAGTTTCTATTGTCAACGGTTTATTCTTAATGCACCTTAGATATAAATATATTATTTAATTAATGATATACTGGAACAACTGCAAAGAAACAAAAAAGTCACTTCTCCAGGAAAAATGAATTTTATATGTCTGTGGAAAGAAAGCTCTAAAATAATCTTTTTCTGTGAACCCCAAAAGACATGAAAAGATTTGAGTGTCTGAGTCCAAGTAATTTGTCCTGAAAGTATTTGAAAACCAATTCAAAAAGTCAGACATCATTTTGTGTGCATGGATACTACAAAGTCCTGTGACTTACCTGCACTGCCCAGAGGTAGTCCAGACGCAGTTTCAAGTCCACCTGTCTTGAATGCAGTGCCAAAGCACAAGAAAATAGCAAAATAGCTAGTATTGGTTCATAGCCATGCATATAAAAGGAGCCGCCCCTTAAAAATAAGAAGAAAATAAATGGGTCATTCCAGGTCTAATACCTAACACTGCACATATTTAATATCAGATCTTCAGTTTAGAACACATGGGTACCTCCTAATCACTAGCTTTTTTGAAGGGGCTCATCTGGGCAGGGAGATGGGTGACAGTACATCTGATCACTGCATCACACCAACATGCAAATTCTTGAGGATCTTTTAATGCTATGCATTATTATAATGTGTGTGCATGTTTTTAATTAGGAAATATAAAAACATTGGAAAGCTCAAAAGCTTAATTGAAATTAGGATTGGTTGAGGGTTGCTGAAATAAGGCAGTTAACTTTTTAACTGTGTATTTCTATTCCGTATGATAGTTAGACTGCAGTGTATTCAGCTGGCGTACATTACCATAAAACTACAGAACAATGGGGCAACAGTTGCCAGCTCCCAAAAGCTGATCTCCTGTTGATGGCTGTTACTAGATCCTACAATTTCTGGGGAGAGGATGACTGAAGTATTTCTTATGCTCTACTGAGTCTATAGTCCTAGGCAGCACTGAACACTAGAGGACAATTCAGAAATAAGTAGTCAATATGTGACTATCTATAGAAAATTACCCATTGTTTAGTTTTACAAAATACCTACCCCACTGCTTTTCTGTAACCACTGAGTTCCAGAATAACTATGTACAAAATTGTAACAAAAAGCAGGAGAATCATTTTTGGCAAGGAAGATACACGTAGAAATATTGCCAAGGTGAGAGTCCCCACTACACAGGAAAGGAAAGCATAGTGTGCTGTGTCACATGGAAGTTCATTCATTGTTTTATTTGTTCCACCAGGAGAAATTATAACTATTGAGCTGCTGGAATTGGTATTCCAAACCCAAGGCATGCAGCCAACCTAGAAAACACAGGACAGGTGAAAAGGGGAGAAAGTTAAATACGAAATAAACAGAAATGTAGTTGCATGGAGGTTGAGTGTAGTTCATTTCTAATTGGAAAAATATGGCTGTGGAGTTCCCACCCAGGTCAATGCTGTATTAAAATCTCCTTTTCCTGCAATGCTCCACTGAGTTTTAGGGGAAAGACACAATTTGTTAATTAGATGCCAACAGGGGCAACCAATTCAAGTGTGGGCTTAGTTGAATAGTTTCCCTCTCAGTGCTCAAACCTAAGAGATTCTCAAGCCAGCATACTCCTGCAAAATTAAGGAACTTCAGCTAACATTTTATGTGCCCGTGCAGATGAAAAAGGTTCTTGTACAGAGCACAGAAATAAATGTTTGTTTTATTGACTATGTAAATCATATGAAGTTCAATTATTTAAATACTAAATAAACCATATTTTAATTGAGTAAAAAACTAAACATAATATCTTTTTCCATCTCAAAATGACTTCTGCTGTCACATACGTTTCAAATACAAGGACTCATCATTAATATCCATGTCATTTCAGTTATCCAAGGAGTTTAATTTCCTTCTTAGACTGGGAAATAAAATTGTTTGAGTATATTTCTTATGGGAAATTTGGAGAAATCTAACCTGCTTATCCTAAAGACAATGTCATGTACATATCTCAGAGCTGTTACCCAAGGAAGAGAGGAATTTCTGGCAAATAGTGCAAGTCCCTAGAGCTCCAGTTTTAACTGCAGTCCAACCTTCACCCCTTACAAAGGAAAAGGAGAAGAGTTAGTACAAGTGGGGAGAGTGGGATGGTAGTGTGAAATTGATTTAACAGGCACCATCACATAAGCTCTGCCCTGTACTTAAGCTTCCCTTTTGAAGTGCGTTATAAGAACTTTTTATTTCATCCCAGCCACTGACAATGAAATTTTATAGCATGCTGTAGAGTAACTGACAACCTGAAGGGTGATTAAAGCATATATTTTACGGGGGGTTGTATTAACTTAGAAAGATGAGACATAATAAATAAAATGTGAGTTAAACTCATAATGGGTAACACTATGAAATGAGATTGAGAGAGCGAAATGAAAAACTCTTTTAATGGGATTTTGTTCAATATCCTTAAAAATGCTTTCATACTAAACTCATCCAAAAACATACACATGCATGCGGGCTTCATCAGTGATCTGCAATCTATCAAGGAAAACATTATCTATTGTACGACCAATAGTGGAACCTCAACACCTAGCTCTTCTGACAGATGAGAATTCTAGAGGCATTACTTTGCAGGAATGAATAATTTCTACCCATTAAACATTTCTCCTCAGTTATTTTTGTTCAGGAAAGGATAAAGTTATATTTGTGACCTATTCTAAGTTGTAACTGAATGATCACTGCCTTGTTGGAGGTCAGAACTTCTGAATTCTAATCTATCTTCTTCCACTACTGCTCAGCATTGCATTAGGGCTTACAATGTCTGTTTCTCATTTTCACCATCTTTAAGTGGCAATAATGGTGCTTTTTTCATTTGGTCAAAGTAAGTGTCAGATCCGTGGAGACTGATTCACAAAGGTTTTGTCTGTCATAACTTTAATCTCAATCCCAGTCAGATACACAGAATTTGCTGAGAAGCTAACTTGGAATCACTGCAAAATTCTATATATTTTATGCTTATGTCCACATTAAGAACCGTGCATATGTCTGTATGCTATTAGGGCTGTGTGTTACTCACACAGATGATGTTCAGGAATTCCCAGAAATGTCTCAACATCAGTAATTCTCGGTTCCTCTCTGGACATTGGAATTCTCAGAAAAGGATCCTCTGCCCAGTCAGTTCATGGGGATAAGCTAGCTATTATGTTCTCAGGGCAGGTCCAGGGATGAGTGAATACACAAAATACAAAATACAAACCTTAGCATCTCAGCACAGAGAATTGCTCGTGTCTTCTTAATGGTCAGAACACATTGTTGAATTCCTGCAGAGAGGCATGATTTGAAACATCTGCCTTCTCAGCATTTCCAATTGTGTTTCATGTGTCATTTTTGTGTGGATTCTTTCCTTTGAGTACCCTAACATGTTTAATTAGTTAGCATTAGCAGCCAAAATGCTGAAATTTGGTACTAGGAATTCTTCAAGGCAAATGACTGACAAATACTTCGGTGGAAGTTTGAATACCATTTGAATTCAAGTCCACCATGTTGAACTCTGCTAATCTACAGTAAAGGAAGCTCAATTTTCAGAAGTATTGAGCACATTCACTTCATACAACAGAAGATTTTTATACATTAGATGTGAATGGATCATATAAGTAGCACAGTGTAAGCACCTCTTCCCGTTACACAAAACTGTAAATATTTTAAGATCTATCTTTTCTGATCTGCCTAGACTAAAAATATCACCCTATTATTACAAAACAATATGTTTCATAAGTTGCCACATAGAAATAGTAATCTTGTTTTGACACCATACCTTGTCTGTCACAAAATATTAGCCATTGAACTAGTAAGCAAGTTGAACATTTAAAAACAGTTTTCCCATAAAGTACATGACATCAGCAGTCTACATGATACTAAGGTTTGACATAGAAATTTATATTGGTTTTGAATAGGTATTATATGTGTAATTTGCTAATAGCTTTGTCATTCTTAATTCAATACACTGTCTCAGGGCAATGAAAGTTCAAATTGCAGCAAAGGGGTTTAATTTTGAAGAAGCATGCTCTGCAAGTATGAATAATAAAAGAAGTAGGAATTCATCAGACGAGAATATGGTATGTGTTGAATGGATCTGCACCAGTTTGTTCTTTAAACAGAATGCTAACTTAAGTGATACTTGATTCAAATACTCACCACACAGCCTTGAGCCACGGAGTATATTAAGATCACAATGAAAATACACAAAATGGTACGAATTTGTATTGTCAGGCACCCTGGAAAACACTAAGGAAGAAAAAAAAATTATAGATAAAATATTTTAAATATTTTTAAAGTGAGGTTTTTATTTTTAGTAGTCCATAAAAAGAAGTGAATAAAGGCTACAGAAATTTCACCTGTACTGCAAATTATGAAATTGTAGTAATTGTTGTGTAATAACTGTTATTTGGTTATTACTGTGTAGATGTATTTGAACAGTAATTGCAGTTTTGGGGATAATAACTGTGAAATTATTATTGCTATACCTTATTTCTCACTATAATTAAAACTCTTAGAAATTTTAGTTTTATGTCTACTCATGATGCAAATAATATACAAGGATGGCATTTTATTTTGCTCTCATGGGGAAAATACCCAAAGTAACTTTTACCTTGGAAATTTTCAGCTCCAAATTGTGATCCAAGAGAAGCTACTGTGATAGCATAGAATTTTGGAGTGGTATATGTGTCTTCTGTTATAAGAGGCATGTTAAATGCCAGGGTAGTTTAAATTATCATGACTCATAAAAACACTGGATTTGTCAGAAACAGCAGTGGAGAACAAAAATATCTGGTGAAATGGTGAAATGAACAAAAATATCTGTGAACATTTTGTTTATCTCCACTTTTACCTTGATTCCATTTATCACACTATTAAGAGTAAGTTCTGCTGTTATGAAGCCTGTGACAGAACGTAAGAGAGGAAGGGTTAAGTCTGTCAGGCTGTGTACTCAGGTCCATTCCAGTCATTCTGATCAACTCTGCTTCCAGGTAAAGCCGCTTTCCTTCCTTTCCCTTTGCACTAAGAATGTTTGGGGCACCTATTATCTATTGGATATATCTTTCAGACCACAGGACTTCTTCCAGTGACTTCAAGGGTCAAGAATTAAATCCAAGAAACAGTCAGATTTAAAATGGGGACTATCCTGTGTCCTTTAAAAGGAGGAAGCTCAGATTTATCAAGGTTCAATTTCACTTAAGGTCAAATGGAGCAAGCAAACACCTGATTTTTGGATGAAAATCAACAATTTTGAAGAAAAGCTGTTCACTTCATGGGTATCACCAACCTCAAAAGCATAGCTTCCAGCAGGCAGCAAAGCACTTATAGAGAGAGAATACCATAGCCTTGGCAAAACAAATCATGTATTGAAATGTGTTCCCTTCCTTTTGCATATGCAGAGATATTTCCCCTGTATGTGTGACCACGTTATTAAAAGTTGAGGTAGTCATAGACGAATCAACTTCATATGGGCTGTGACACGTGAGAATATTACAATTACAGAAAAAAAAAGAAAGCACGATCTACAAATACATTCCGGCTTCAGTATAGGTTAAGTCCATGTAAACGTAGATGTGGAACAATCAATATAATATCAATAGCATGTGGTGCTGTGTTTCCCCACTCCTTTTCCTGCTGGGTTTCTGCCCTTCCCTGCCCCTGGTCCTGGCCACTCCCTCGGGTTTTTCCCACTGGTACTGGTACCCCAACTCCGCCCACGTGCCGCCCCTGCACCCTGAAACCAGTAGTCCACCTGCTCTCCCCGCCCCCCCTCGTCCCCCCATAAAACCCAAAACAGGCTGCCATGTGGCCTCTCTGCCTCTGGGAAGCTGTTCGTCACCATGTGATTAAAGTCATGTGGTCCCCAGCGGAGAGCCTTCTCGCCTCCTTTACCGCTACCGTGTTGTGGAGTCAGCAGCCAGCCGGAGCAAGGGTGTGGGGCCGCCCGGAAGGGCTGCGGGAAGCGGAACAGCCGCTCTCCCCGATGCTGCCCTGCAGCACTCTCTGGGAAGGTTGTGGTTTGCCATGCCAACGTAGAAACTACAGACCGCAACAATAGCAGATTTGTATTATGGATCTGAGTTAATTTGCTACACCAATGTACCTATTAGCATCAATGAAACAGATTGGGATACCTTGGTATATCACCTTTGAATAAAACTGAGCATATTGTAGAACAAATAACTTAAATCAGAGGAATCTGAGGTTGAAAAGCTATGTCTCAAGGGAGAAGATACAGTAATGTCCAAAATTATACTATGGAAAAAAGACAATTTCTACATTTATTCATCACTATAATACAGGTCCGATTGGAAGGGACCTCAGGGGCCCAAATGTACTGTCTGCCTTGACCCCCAGAGTCTCAGGGCCATTTCTGCAGAGTTGGTTACTCCTCCTGTGTCATTGCAGGGGATTATTTCTTCTCAGGGGCCTGGACTTTGCATTATCCATTCTGTGTTTATAAGATTCCTGTTGGCCTGTTCCATCAACCTATCTAGGACCCTCTCAATAGTCATCCTGCCAGCTGTTCTCATGAAACTGTAGTCCTCTGAAAACTTGACATGAGTATATGCCATGTCCTTCTCCAGGATATTGATAAAAATGCCTAACAGGACAGGATTCAGGATAAACTCCTGTAGTATCCCACTTCTTATTGGTTTCCAGGTAAAGTATAGCCATAAACTGCCATGCTCTGAGTGTGATCATCCCCATAGTATTTTACCCACCAAACTGTCCACTTAACTAGACCAAAATTATATGTAGACATGGGGTGGAACATGTGTGGTTTTATCCATGTAAATAAAATACAAAATAATTGTGCTTGAAGAAAATGTATATATTCCGTTAATTCGGTTTTCAACCAAATAAGCTATCTACTGCTTGTTAAAGAGATAATACCCAAAGTTTGAAGATAATGTTGGATAGTTAATAGGGACAAAGCAAAATACAGATTCAAAGATCACATGTCCTGGCACATTGCACAGACAATTTTTTTTGGTCAATGTAGTGCATATATGTTTTAAATTTTAACATGCTAGGCTATTGGGTTAAAATGGAAAAGAAACCTTTAAAAGATAAAGTATGAGACATGCCTGAATTAAAATTCTGACACTAATAAGATTCATACTTCTGACTTAAAGTCATTCTAAGATTGCATCTGTACTTTTATGATAGCATAGAATTTTGGGCTTCATTTTCTTTGTTTCCTTTTATTTGTGGAACTTTTATTGACTAAATAAGTACTGTCAGATTCCCAAAATTCTAGGTAACTGATACAGTAAAATATTATCAAAGTGATTTTATGAGTGAGGCATTTAATGCTAAAGCATGGAGAAGTTGAGTCACTTGTGAAGTGTGAAACAGCAAGTAAGTGCCAGAAGACTGATTAAAATAGGGGAACTATTGTTTTACAATTCCATATCCATTATCCACACCATATTAATTTTATTTTATTATATACGACAAATTTTTGCCACAAAGTATTAAATTGTGATATTCTAAGGTTTTATATTTCTTTATTTTTCTAATGCCGGATTTGATCCTGTGTAGTATTGCATCTCTAGAGGAACCTGGAATAAATACAAATTTTCTTGACTGACAAAACAGATGGAACACTTCTTAAGTTTGCACTAGCCCCAGGGAAATGGTATAAAGAGCAGTTACTTCCTACAAACTTCATTTGCATTTCTACCATCTATACAGAGAAGAACAGATGATAAACTAGTCTGCTCTAAGAAAAAAAAAAAAAAGAGATCATCAAAATTACTCCCAAATATTTTTTTAAGTTTATAAATGAGGTTCTGTTCAGTACCTGATACTCTGCTAATATACTATTTATGTTTCCATGAAAACAAATGCTTTTCTTCTGCCAAAGGGTACTTTTTAAAACTAAAATTAGTGTGTGCTAATCAGCAAAGCTGATTAACCGTGTAGGTGATTTTTCCTGATATTTGTCTGAAAACACTAAATTTAGATTAATCCAATACAGATTTCTTTCATCAGAAAATTAGTCTATAGATACTTTATTCTGATCTGGCAGACCTATTTCTCCCCTAAAACAACCAAATGTCCCTCTGCATCACTAGCGTTGTGAAAATATAATGCAGGAGAATTAATCATTACTGAAGGTTTTGAAAAGGCCAAGGATTGTGTGTGGAAAACATTGTGCTTTACTATCAAAACAGCTGCCGTTTTGGCAGGAAAAATTTTGAAAACAGAGGGAAGTTAGCAGGACTTTACACCCAGACCAGCTGGAATGAAAGGGAGAGCTAGTGTGTTCTGTAGTCAGAAAGGAGTAAAAGTCGGGTTAAAGCAGTTTATCTGAACACAGTATTTAGTGGTAGGTGCTCAGGAAAGATTTAGCAAAAAAGAAAGCGTAGAATTAATGGCACTGAATGCTACACTGCTGTAACAATTACTCATGTAAAAAATCTACTTTCAGATGATCCATCTTCAGTTTTGAAGTGTCTAATGCATTACTTACCAATGAATTTTAAAGCACATAGATTTCAGACTATATGAATCTGTGAAGCATACACTGATGGCTTCATATTCCAAAGGACAAACATAGCATGGCCACCAAAAGGAAGAACAGTCACAAAATCTTAAATCACTTACTTGTACTCGTGTGACATGTAGATACATAATACAAGCCACTAGGAAGCATATGCAGAACACCAGGAGAACAAGAACTACGGTACTCCTAGAATCAAAACACAGTAGAAGTAATGCAATGCAACTCAGTAATAGATGAGAACAAACTGCTGTTTGGGGTCCTTCTGAAATAGTATTTTAAATAAATGGTGGAGGATCTCTTCCTCAACCTTGCTGTTATACTAACCTTCACAGTGCAAATTTAACAGTGAAGTCCACTGCTCTCAAGACTAAGAAATTAGTAAATGCTCTTGTATATGGTCCCCACTCTGACCTCAGCAAGGAGATCAAAGTACCTCAAAAATTCAAACGTATGGTAGTCAGGAGAGACACCTTCTAATTGTAGGCTAATGCAGAATATTCAGCATGATGACTCTGGCAAGGGGGTTGTGTAACTCAATTACTCGACCTTGGCAGCTGTGTTGACAGTTACCATATGCTTTTTCCTTCTAATTTCTCTTTCTCAAAGATTCAGAAATCAATGGTCATTAAATTCAGACACTCACCAAGTCAAATAAAATCAGACTAGACTGCCTTCTAATGAAACGGAGCAACTCTCTCCTTTTGAGTCCTCCTCAATGGTTAGACAAATTTTGAGTTTCACAAAGATGTTGTAATAATTTTTAAATTCTAAATCTTCCCTCTTCCGATCAATCAAAATAGTCTTGTTCTTCATGAGAGGAGGGGTGCAAACCAAGAACTATCTGTCTCTGTAAAACTTCTCTTGGAAAAGTACCTTATGGTTGTGAGCAAGCTGACAAAAACTAGTCCACCACTACAGGTGCATTTGATTTCTGTTCAGCGGCAGCCTGGCCCCATTCCAACCATGCAATCAGGGCTGTATGACAGTAGCATAACATGATCTTCACACCTTCTTTTCTAACTTGTGAGAACAAACCAGCCAGTCCAGAAGTCCCGTGAGCCATGGATTCAGGCATATATGTATCTGTGCCCTTGGCAATTACTGGGCAAAGATTGTTTCTACAGGATTTCTAACAGCAGAAGTGTGAAATTCTCCTGTAGCATTTTTAACTATTTAACTTTGATTTCAAATTCATATGACAGTTCCTACTGCTACAGAAACAGGGAGAATTCTGTGGTGTAGTACGTGTACCAGAATGGGAAAGTGATCCTGGGTGTTGTTAGTGTGGATTCTGAACACAAGTATTAATCAAGGCAGGCTCTCATGCCTTTAGAGAATTCACTTGTATTCATGATGGTAGCATGCTAGAAAAGAATGCAGGGGACATGACTGCAACAACATTTTATAAGGCGGCAATAGACGACAACTGACTGTAGTGTTGACTGGGACCCTGACAGATATTTGGGTTGGCATCTAAAAAGGGCTACATTGTTTTTTTAAAAAATAAACACAGAATAAGACATTAGAAAGGTTCATAGTCAGGGCTTTTAGCCGCTACGCTGCATATGTGCCTCCATAGTTGGACAGCTTAGGTTGACAGGAACATAGCCTTACTTTCACCGATTCCATCTGGGGATACAAAATGTGCTCTTTAGCTGAGAAGCTGTTTTGCTCAAATGAGGATAGGAATTGTAAGAATGGCAAGCCCATTGATTTCTGTATATTTATGCAGCAATTGACTTTCCTATGACATTTTCTTGTCTAGATGATGAACCTCCTCCTTGAAATATTGTGATATACCGCTTCTCCCATTAGCGTAACATGTTACAAGCCTTGTCTTGGCTTTAGCCTTCTCTTGCCATACCTTTAACTACTTTGGCAATCTAAATAGCAGCTTAAAGCTCTAAATTCTGGAAAGAGAGGAAATTTTCCTATACTTCCAGAGTTTTAATTGAGCTCATGTTTGCATTTGTGTCACAGCAAGCAAAGAGCCCAAGAACATTAATTTGGCTGTATGAAGCCACCACTCAGACACTGGGAGAAAGAACTTAGGAGCATTCAGTGGGTGGCTTTTTTAACTAACCCAGTCCATCTTAATGATCTTCAGTGGTGATATTCTGCTGGAGCTTGTGTGTCTCTCAGATCATGACTTAAATGGAATCTCTGTACAGCTGTTTTTAAGTGGCTGTAGTTTTTGGAAAGGCTATTATATGATTCTTGGAAATTCATTCTAGTTTCAACTACACTAATACTCTTTGTTGCTCCTTGTTCAAAACTGCCATGTACTGCAGCTGTGGCTTACTGAAAAAGAAGGTGAAAGACTTCTTAATTATGTTCCAATTAGTCAGCAGAGTCATTAGTCTGGAAATGATGATGTAAATGATGATTCTTGTCAGTGACTTTGAATTCTTTAGATGAAAGGTACTATATTACAAATTAGTATTTGTATTTTATTAAAGTGAATAAAATGTTTTCAATCTTTCAACTAGAAATAATAGAATATAGAAGTAGTATTCTGACTGAGGATTTGTGAATAGAAAAGACCATAATTTAAATGGAATTTTCAAAAGCATTATCCTGTGGACAGTTCCATTCCCATTGAAATCCTAATAGTTAGTAAAAGTGAGTAAAGTTTATTTTTAATGTTTTGATATTCTAATCTGAAAAAAGTTAATTATTAATAATTTTATACCTTCCACACCCTTCTATCTACCTCTAGATTTGAAAGTCCTCTAATTATTTTTTATTTAGTAAGCATTAACATAGAACTGACAAAATCTGATGTAATCACTAACAAATCACTCAACAATAGGCATAAGACACCTCCCAAATACATCATTTGGTTATGTTTGCTTTACTGCAAGGTCAGACTGCAAGTTATGTGTGCATAGCCAAACTATGCACTAGGCAGTTAATGTAGGGATAGTATCGACACCAAAAACTTCAATGAAGGCTATAAATGCAGTCCTCAATACAGCTGGATGGGTACTTTCAGTACTTAGCTCCCATTAAACTCTGTATAGTTTTATCTATGTTGCTATCAATACCTGAAATACTTAATCCAAAGTAGCACAAACACATTTAGAAAAGCTGCAGTAACACCTTTGTTTGTATTCCAGAAATGCTTTAAATAAGGTAAAAATAACCACTGAAGGTTTAAATAAAAACTGAAATGTGGTTTTTTCCTCTAAGTGCATACTTCTACAAAAGAAAAAAAAAAAGCTAGTGAAAAGTGTCTCCCGTGGACAAATGAAAGAGATAACAATTAAACTGAGGGTATACTAACACAGAATCTCCCTTGAGAGAAGACATCGACCTAAGTTCCCATTCCTGTTCCAAAGACTTTAATTTTTGACCTGTGCAGGTTGTCTGAGGATGTTCCACTTTGAGTTATGATGGCAAAAGACAGAAACTTACTGTGGTATTATTAGAAGGTAGACAAGGCCAAATAAGGCAGCTAGAATTAGTGAGAGAACTACAGCACTGGTGAAGTACTCATCCTGAAGCTGGTGGTACTGTTAAAGAAAGGAAAAAATGAAGACAGTAAATACTTTATATATACCCCGACACCCACACTTGTCCATTCTCAGTGAGAAAGAACTGTATCCTAAAATAAAACAAGCCCCTACAAACATGAGGGCTTAATTCCCATGAAAAAAACAAATGAGGCAAGTCTACACAACATTTTCCTTGACAGACTTCTCTTTCATCCTGTAACTAGTCAAAACTGGGTTAGGCTCCGATATAAGTTTATCTTTTCAAGCAAAAAATTCATCCACTTTGAACCAGAAGAGGGTGGCATTTCCTCTACTCACTCATCATGAAAAAAGGCCAAACATCCCTTGGTGCTGACTTCAAGAAGTCCTGTCACCGCAGCTGCTTAGGACAGGACGCTAATGAGTGGACTTGGAGGCAGCTGCTAATGAGATACATGGGCTCGGTTTGGAGCAGCTACTGTTCCTGATTCCACTAAGCTACAGTGTTAACGAGAGGAAGCTTTCTAAGGGTGCAAACACAAAAGTGATTTCTCAGAAAGATTCAACGTTCAATCTCATTTACAGCAGACGACTTTTTATTTTGAAAGAAAAAAGTTACAGTCAAACAATAAATTACTTGGGAAACTTGAAATCAAAATTTTTGCTTAAAACCTTAAAAAATTTGGATCCAATATGGCACACAGCCGTCTAACTTGAAACAGTAGTGGCATGAAATCTTAGACAACGGTTAAGTGATTTACAGTGGAAAAATAAATGCTACTGCCAAATTAATTCAAAACCATAACACTTTTGCTTTTTCAAACACATAAACTAAAGGCTGTAAATACAAATAATTTGTATTCACCAAAAAAACCCCCTACAATGTAGGAACAGTTGTTAGCTGATATGCATGCTTGTAAGTCTGGAGTAAATCCCCTGCTTTCAGCACTGCTACACTGGTGTAAGGTTACAACCTTGTCCAGAGATTTAACTTTTTTTTTTTTTTTACTATTTTCTAGACTTTCTGGATCAATACTTATCAGGCTACCTATGCATCTTCTTATCATTAACATTTCTCCAGAGCAGATGAGTGAGTAGGCAGACACATTGCAATGAGACAGCATTAAACAAGTGACTCAGGCAGTTTGGAGAACCAAAAGAAAGACCAAAACACAGGATATATAACAGGGAGTAGGATCCTGATAAATAGGACAATACCAATCTTTCTATCTCCTTCAAGTGTTTCCATAGAAGGTAAAGATAATGTCATCTTCTTAACTGAGATACAGTCCAGTGGAGCATTTAAAGATAGTGAGTAGAATTTAAACATTGCATGAAATCCAAACAAAAATCCCATTGCTAGTTGTCTTATGGTCAGTGAAATCACTAAAAATAATTTTAAACCCCCTTACTTTATTTTCACGCTCAATTTGCTTATACTTCAGGGTAATGAAGTTCAAATCAGCCATCTCAGACTCAGTTTGCCGGGCCTCTATCAAGCGGCTGATGTATCTGTTTACTCGTGTTCCTGGAGTGTTGTATACAACATTGGTAGAAAAAGAGGAGCGATTCCTGAGTTTTTCAGAGGCTGTCCTCAATGCTCTCCTCTGCAGTATGGATGGAGAAAGAAGCACAGATTTTATTAGGACTGAAATTTTTCATTGCTGTTCATATTACTTCAAGCTCACAGAGAGAATGTGGAATTCATTAAACAGAGCAACTACAAAAGACAGAGCTTCTATCTCTGTATGAATGTCATATTTTTAAAATTCCTTACCTGAAATCCTGATCTCATTCAAATCAAAAAGAAAACTCCTACTTCATTCCAGGATTTTAATCCAGAAGTTCCTTTCACATGGCCCTGATACTCCTCTACCACTGAGTAAATAATCAGTTCATTCCCAATCAGGGTGACTTTAGCTTGCAAAATGGTTTTATTTTGGTTTTTTTTCCTTGACAGAAGACATGGAGCTCTGGACATCTTGAAGACAAGATAACCAGGCTCTTCATGACATAAGAAAAGTCCTACTGTCAAGGTAAAAATACATATTTTAAAAAGATAGTTTGCCTTAAAGTCTTGCACAATGACCATGTGTGACTACAGAGGGTCTGAAATTAGGTCTTTAACTCACTCAATTTGCTCTCTTGTTAAGACCTCTTGTGTATGCCTCAAGTGCATTTGCAGATCAAGTAGGAGCCATCGAACAAATTATCAGAACTAACCTGTGCCTAACTGGCTCCTCCAAGGCTGAGACAGTACAGCTACAAGATGATTACTCATAGTTCTTTCCAGTGGAAAAAATTTATCACAGAGCACATCTGAAAGGGATTTTAGACAAGCTGTCTCGCTTTTCACAGAGAGCACTCAGGAGACAGTGAGCAGCATCTCAGCCATACTGGTGGTAACCTTCAGTTGAGGGCACTTTAATCTAAACCATTATGGCTAGATCTGTTCTATGACTAGACAGGGGTCAAGCCTTACTTCCCAGAAGAGTTTTGACAACAAAGCTCAGGCAAGTTCTACTATTTCTGTAAAGTTAAAGGAATATTTTTTATCTAGCATCTGCAGAGTTCAAGACAATTCAAAACATTATGAAATAACAAGTCTACTTGTTATCATTACTACATAATAAGTAGAGTCTGTCAGAAAGTAGTTAAAGAAAACAGAATTTCTCTCTTCAGAGCAATCAGTCTTAAATAACCCACTCTAGAGGCTATACAACATGTCCTTTTAACCCAGATGGTTAAAAAGATGGTGATCACTATTTAAGTAATCTTGCAGGAATGGCAGTTTCCTTTCTTATTTCACGAGAAATTCTTAGAAGTCCGTCATCAGTGAACAAATTATGAACTAAAGCAGCTCATTAGCTTACATAACTTATACGTGTATTGTATCTGAATTCTTATGAATAGCGGGAAGTGTTATCTGCTGACTGATACCTTAGTTTTCTGTTTGTAAAGAAAAATGGATCCTAGCAAAGAGAAAGTAACTTTCCAAGTCTTGCTGTGCTAGCTTTAGATATAGAGAGGAGGTTACACCAGCAGTAAACAATTATAAGGTTACATTTTTCCTCAAACTATAAGATCCCATTATCTGGTAAATTGTCTTTGGTGTAAGAGCTAATTGTTTCAACTTGAAAACTAAACTTGGGGACATACTTTGATTAGACATCCTAAATTGCCAGCCAAATAACTATTTTCAGTGTTCTTAAACAGAGAGAAATTTGTTCTTTTGAAGAACATATTTGTACCAGTAATTTGTAGGGAAACTGAGTGCTTTTAGGAATATTGTCAGAAATACACAATTTTGTTCTCAATAAACTATAATTAGTTAGCATATGTATTGCATTAGTTGCAGCAGAAATACATCTTCAGGGATTTTTTACAATTCAAATTTAAGCCTATAGTAAACAACAGGGGTGAGGAAAACAGTGTTTAAAAAAATGTTTCTTTGCTTTAAATCCTGAAATGAGGGTAGATGAATATGGGTATTATTCTGATATATAGAATAAATTATATTATCTATTCCACCATTTTGAAACAGGGTTAAAGTTTCTATTCTTAACCAAAATAGCTGTTTCTTACATATAATTATTTTTTCTGTGTCTCTTATTTGTATCTCTATTATTATTTTGCACAGTAGACTTACATCAGGTCCTTTATGTGATCAAGATCCAGTATTTATATTTCTCAGAAATGTACTGGCTTCAAAGTCTTTAAAGACCCCACTTGTTTTACTTTATTCCCACTTGTTTTACTTTATTTACATGATTTGAGGACTCAAAACTCTAAAGAAACCCTACATTGTAACACTGTGTATTTATATTAGTATCATATAATACAAATCCATGATGTGTTACATCAGAACAACTGTTTCCACTACTGATAGCATTGTAGAACTTCACTGCCAATGTTCTGGCATGAAAATAATTTCATCAGATCCCTAACAAATCCACATGGAGATTTTCTGTGTATATTACTGTATTTATACATACATATACACAAGGCACAATGTAAAGTATTGCATATGCTTCAAGGAATGTGTGGGTTATTTTTTAAAATACTCAAAGACAGCACTAAATCTCAACTGGAAGGCCTTGTACATGGCCAATTTCAAAATCAAATCTGGAATTTCTGAAAATCTTTACTGAAACTGTGTTTTAAAGGAACTAATTGACTTTCCCCCCCTTTTCCTATAGAGGAAACACAAGCCCATGTAAAACCTCAAATATGAAAGTTTGAATGCTTCTGAAAGTAAGATTTAGACTGAATCTTCAGTAAATGAAAAAGAGAAAAATATGTGAAGCAATCAGTCAAGCTGAATTACTGGTTTCAATGCTTGCATGCCACCACTCACTGGTAGAGTGACCTGTGTAATATTGCCACCTGCTGTCAAAGAAAATGGAACGAGCAACTCTCATGGCTTTTATCCATAAATTTTCAGGTAGATTCATATACAGAAGAGAAGCAAACCAGGCTACTAGTGTGCAAAGCAATTTTGATTTATGGCATTACCAGGCATCCAAGAAAGTGGAATTTATATTTGTATTAGGTACTTTTATGTTCTGGATTTGTATTATGGACAAAGAGGGGTTTTGGCTAATCAGTTGCCTTTCTCATTTCAGAGAACCATCTAGAGACACATTGGTTTGCATTCATCACCATCAGGTTCAGACTGGGATGGACAAAAGATGCAAAAGAATATATGTTTAAAAGGGTGGAAACAACCTCAGAAATTCCAATTCCTGTGAAAAAAGCCCTTAATTGAAGCTACATAGGACAGCTATGCTGGCTTCTCCAAGAGCAGCTCCAAATTTGAGGCCTTTTATTATTAAAATTTGACTTTATTGTGGGAATTAGATTGTTCTAGCTCCAGCAGGAGCACCATAAACTTCTTTATCAGTTTGAAGTATCGCCCCTCCATGTTCTCAGAGATGGCCTGCTCAATGCAGTCCTGGAACTGATGCCCAGAGAGTACACTCAGCCCACATCCATTACCTTATCATCATCCTCACACGTCATGACATTGGAGAAAGGGATCTCCGCTTTGAACATCTTGCGACAGTGCATGAGCTGAACAAGCAGATAGCAGACTGTCTTGAACTTCATTCTTTTGGCAGGCTTAATGTCTGAGAGAATCAGTCCAGGAAATATCTGTTGGTCAGAAAAATAATATTTATAATCATGTCATTGCATTCCCATGCAGCCATACACACTTGCAGGCATTTGCACTCCCTCATGGTCAGAAAAAAACCAATATTCTAGTCAAGAAGCAATGATTTTTGATAAACATCCTACATTTACAAATGAAGATTACTTCATCTTTCTTCAACATGAGATGTAAAGAATCTATTGAACAGACTTTATCTAAAGTCATACCTAACGTTTTGAGAACTGTTCTCTACTTAGAAATGTGAACTATAAAAAAGTGCATTAATGACGAACTCATAAAAGAGGCAATATTTGTATTTCTTTAACATTAAAATAAATTTTGGGAAAATACAGGAAAAATAAGGAGGAAATTAGCTTTTTAATAATTGATGTTAAAAAATATGATTTCAATCTTTTTCTTCTTTCCTTATTTTGTTACTTCAGCCATAGGTAAGTT
Source organism: Falcunculus frontatus (assembly GCA_013398115.1). Classification (NCBI taxonomy): domain Eukaryota; kingdom Metazoa; phylum Chordata; class Aves; order Passeriformes; genus Falcunculus; species Falcunculus frontatus. The sequence continues at coordinate 1,038,754 of VZRV01004805.1, read as the reverse complement.
CATTAAAATCTGAAGAGAATAAATTTTGCTTTAAAGATAGACATAAATGTGCCTTAAAAGGAGGCTGTGAGGCATTGAGGTTATATCTTGCATCTTATTTCTTCAAAGCAAGAAGTGTTGTACCACAGAGAAATACTCTCAAAGGGTCAAGTATAATCTATTCTTTTTACCATGGAGCTCCTGATCAGCAAGGACAAATATTTTCTTGGTTAACTCTTAAGCATGTATTTAACTCCTGCTGACTTCAGTAAAGCCCCAGCACATGCTCAGATGCTTTCTCAGATCAGGATATTAAATCCTCAATATTTATACCAAACCTTTTCATGCTTCTGGCATGTGGAATGTGTAAAGCAGTGTTAATGAGAAACATGGCAGGATTCCATGCCTCCTCAGTATGGGAATTCAAGCTTGTAAAATTAATTTCTTCTGGAACAACAAAATAAAGAAGCACAGAGGATATGGTCCCTAGTTTTCCTAGGTACAAAAGACAGTGCAAATCACTCTCCAAAAACTTTATCCAAATGCTCTTAAAGTCCACAAATGATAATGAGATTTTGCTGTGCATTCTTCACAATACTATGATTTACTAGAGCCGTTCGCATCATTACTTCAATGATCAAAGAATGAAGAAGAAACTGAAAGCATTTGTTTAATGCATGTTTTCTTGGACACCTAGATTTAGATGGACAGGGAAAATGACATTGTTTATATTCTGGATGGCATCTTAGATATTTGTTTGTTGTTTAACACATACAGCCATGCACTTGCATTTTCTGGAGAATCAAGGTCATATAGTATTGAACTTTCAATACCTTGTTTAGTCAGATTCTGGTTATGAAACACAATAATGATCAAAATGTTTCACTTGTTTTTTTTTTTCTTAGCAGACAGCCATGTTCTCAACATATGACGGACTTCAAATGTGCAAGACTGGAAGACTGACTGAAGCCAGCTAGCATCACTGCACTGCACTACATTGCACAGCAGTCAGCAGCCGAAATCTAAAAGGACGTTAGTGTATCTCACGTGTAGTCACTTGTTTCAGTGGTAGTTTAACCATAGCCTGTGTGAAGAAATTCCCAATATGAACCTTTTCTTTCAAGGGCTTTCTGGCAGAAGACTTTCCATTGAATTGCATAGAAGATACTGTACAAGGATATTCACATACTAATCATCCTTTAGGTATTCCTAAGGACACCAGGTTGATAGTTGTTAGGCTTGAGTATGGCAGATATGATCAGCTTTTGAGCTACAATTCCCAATGGCTAAAACATACTTTTTGGAGAAGTATTCCACTTACAAATCTTCTTAATGCAGCAATAATTCCTCTAGAAATCCTACATATTTTACAAAGTCTCTCTATCAACCTTTTGATACAACAAAAATGAGCAACTTTCTTGAAATTCCCTCCAGTTTTGCATTTCATTTTATTTTCAGAAATTTACAGGTGGACCAAGAGGTCATTAGCTCTTTATTTGCACAAACCTTTCACAGTGGACATTGCATTAATTAGGTCAACAATTTTGGTCTTAGGTCACTCTTAGATTAGCTTGGAAAGATTATTTAAAATAAATTCAGAAACCCACAAAAACTTCCTGGCAGCCTTCATTATGGAAATGCCACAGTATAGATGCGAGAGAGATGCAATAGGTAGAGCATCTTACTAGCAAAAGATCCAAGAAGGCATGACTGTGAAAGATGAGCATATGGGCATGACTATATCCTCCTACAAGGATTTGAAGTCCTATGAAAAGAGAAGAATTTAGACTTTCCTCCATGCAAACTTCTTATAATAGATGTGTTTCTGAGAACAACCTGCAACTTGAAAACTTGGAATGGACTCCACCTCAGACAGTGTGGCCCTGCCACCAACATGACTTTTCTCTAACCACATGTTTTCATTCAGTTTTCTAACTTTATCTTCAGATCAGTATGTAGAATATTTTTAGCTCTTACCATCAACTGGTTTCTTTTAGGTTAGAAATCTTATGGGCAGATAATCTATCAACAGTATAGACTCTTTATGTACTGGAAATACAGAGAAATTTTCCAGCTCTTTTGTAGTTAAATAGAAATTTCAGCTCAGGTCACTGAAAAAAATGGTGTAGTGTGAGATTCCCAGTTGAAGAAAAACAATGACAAACTGGAGTGAGCTTAGCAAAGATTCACCAAAACAATTAGGGTTCTCAAGTGTATGACATACGAGAAGAACCCGAGGGAATTTAGTTCATTTAGCTGGAAGAAGAGAGGGCTAAGGAGGGATCTACTTGCTATCTTTAACCACTTAAACAGTAACTGCAGAGAAGACAGAGCCAGACTAATCCTAAATATCACTTAGGAGAAAGCACAACAAGCAAAGAATACAAGCTGTACCAAGAGAAATTCCTATTCGATACAAAGAAGTTTAACTGTGAGGATGATCACGCATGGGAACTGGCTGCCTCAAGAGGCTGCCAGTCAGGAAACACTCAGTTTTTACTCAGAGGTAGATCTAACTGCAAAGCCAGCCCTGCTGTGAGCAAGGAGGTCAACCACTTGACCTCCAAAGGCTCCATCAAAATTCAGCTAGTGTGCAATACTATGAATATTTGTGAACACACATACTTTCTAGCTACTGTTCTTCATGGTTGGCCAAGAACATAACCACTCAAAGGACGCTGCATACACACATGTTGCACACACTGACAGTTCTCAGCAGATCCATATAATTTTATTTATAGTTTTGGTTGATTGGTTGGGGGTGTTTTTTGGTTGGTTTGTTCAGGGTTTTTGTAATCTAGTGGTTTCAGGACATATAGATTCTGCACTGGGACTGAGGATTTTTCATTCTACTACTATATATACACAGTATCAAAAATACAAAGGAATTCTCTCTCACTTTCCCAAATCATATCCCTTTTTTATTCTTGCTTTTACAGCAGAACAACACTTTTGACACAGTGAACTTCTCAGTGAAATATTTAAGTAATCTCATCTTCTGCTCTAAGGCTCTGATAAAGTCAGGAAATACAATACAGTCTGTTAAAACAGAGTTAAAAAAATCCCTCCAAATGAAAAACCCAACCCCAGAGTGTCTTTCACTCTGCTTTTCCTCTGATCTTGCTCCAGGCCAGCATTATAGGAAAGCTGGACTGCAGCATTCCTGTTCCAGCTCATTTTGTCAATATATTTTACTTTCTCATGTCTTTTTGACCCTTGGCATCATCTCTAATTCTGTTCACTGTTCATTTAGTTCATTATTTTAGGAAAGGTTGGTTGTTTGCTGCAACACAGCTGACGAATAAGGTTGACAGCTGGGATTTTCTAACAGAGCACTCTGAAAGCAGCCATGACTATATACAGATTTGTGAATGCAGAAAACAGACAAGCACTGGTTCAAATCCTGGGAAAACACCCATGTTTGAATGTCATGTAATATTCTGATAAGTATTTAACTGGTGCTCACCTGAGATTCTCAGAAATGTCAGGAGACTGTTATTTCCCTGGCTATATTCAACCTCAGTGCATAAAGTGGCAAGGAAAAGAAGATACTAATGTCATTCAAAACACATTTACAGGAACCATAAATGCTTTAACACTGTGTCTGTCTGTGTTTTCTATCTTCAGGCAGGCAGGACCATGTCTTCTGGTAGCAGTATTTGTTCCATTACTATCTTCAAGACATTTTGTCCTAAGATAGATGAGTAAATTTTTTTCATGTTTTTTTTTTTTTCTTCCTATAGTTAAAATCACCAGACATCTGTTTTTCCATCCTTTTTTACATCCCTTATGATACATTTTACTTATCACACCTCAGCTATCCAATAGGAAAGTATATTAGGGATTTTACCAGAAAACAATACAGCTTCTGTTAGACAAACTTTTAAAATACAGAATAATGTGACCACTTTCTTGACACAGATGTAGAAGAAACTTTTAGCAGTTGTAAAGACTAAACCAATGTCTAGGAGATCAATAACAGAGAAAAATCTTATACCAGTGCCCTATGTCTTTCCTTGTACAGATTCCACATTTATGGAGAAAGAAAATGAGAGAATGATATTAGAGCACATAACTAATTCTATCACTGCCAGCCCAAGCTGCAGGCTTTCACACTGGTGATGATGCACTAGCAGCTTCATAGCTACTGCAGGAACAATCCTGAGGATGTAGAGCAATACACTCTGCAACACAGACATCATTCTTCTGTTTGTGTTTGCTGGGTTGTAACACAAGGAATTTATTTCCAGTGTTTGGGTATGTGTATTCCAACAACTTGGGCAATGCAAAGTCTCAGGTACAGAACAGCCCCTGTCCATCCAGACAAGCTAGAGCTTCCATTAAAAGGCTGTGTGTCTATTTGTTAAATTTGGTCTGCTAAGGTATATACCCAAATTATGCATTCAGATCTCTAGTTAAATTCCTTGGAAGGAGCTGTCAGCCATTGAGAGCAAGGACCACCCTTGGACTCTCAAAGTCATGGTAGCAGTGGCAGCTGCAGGTAGTTGTCAGTTTGAAAGAAGAAATCATCAGTGTGTGCCCAGATCTGGACTCAGATGCCTAACTTGCAGCATTTCAAATTAGAACAATTTTGTCAAATACATTTTTGCTTGCTATGTGCTAGTAAATAAAGAGTTTTTATGACTAGTGGGTAAAGTTTTTATGACTAATGGGTAAAGTTTTTACCTCCCCTGCATTAACTGTGAAGCTCTCTTTTTCTGCCATTACTTACAGTTTAAGAGTCAAAGCTCTAGCATTCCATACAGACTGGTAAGCATACAGTCACTTAAGTAAAAATATCATCAGAATTTATTTGTCCAGAAAATTCACAACTTACAAGAAATATGAAAACTTCCTTGAAACAAAGTAAACTGAATATTTTTAGAAGAGTCAGATGCCGAAAGAATCCTAGGGATCTGTTAGGCATATGGATGGATTTACTGGGTCAGAAGTGCTCTGTGGAAAATACATATTTTACATGATTGGAAAAAGAAGACAATATGAGAACAGTGTGGTATGTTCCCCCAGACCTAACCAGAATGATTAAATCAAATTAACTTTGCAGAGAAAGAAATTTCCCACATATACACATGGAACTTCATTTTGAATGGAAATAATAAATTAAAAAGGATTAAGTGCAGTAATTTTAGACCTATTGTATCATTCAATTACTTGCTTCCTTCTGTAGCCTTCTTTTTCTTCTTTTAATCAGGTCAGAACAAATCCAACAAATTTCTATAAAAACTCCTAGTAATACATGAATTACAGACATCAAATTGTTTCACTACTAAAAACTCTGCTTCATGCAACAAAGCTGCGTTGATTATCAGTAGAGGAGGATGTACTCCAAGACAAAAATACTACCTTTTCAAGAAGAGGGATGAAAAATCTGTTTGTTTTCCTATTACTCCGTGGTGATAGGACTGCAATGCAGGACGTTTAAAATCTCATCAGTTTATGCTAGATGAAACAACAAAATATTAAAGTGATGTGACAGCCTTTGCCACTTTTCTTGCCGCTGTGGCATGCATATTAGAACAAGTACAGAAAGGGTGATTGGGGATTGGAACGGGCTGCCCAGAAGTGGTGGAGTCACCATCCCTGGAGGTGTTTAAGAAAAGACTGGATGTGGCACTCAGTGCCATGGTCTAGTTGACATGATGGTGCTTGGTCATAGGTTGGACTCGATGATCTCAAAGGTCTTTTCCAGCCTCATTGATTCTCTGTGATTCTGTGTGAATCTCAAGTTGCTGAATTTCTCCCTGTTTGATCATGAGTCAGAGAAATTGTGATCAACCTTTTGAGCTGTAAATCCATCTGCAGTTGACAATAAATTATGGCACAGGTGTGTACTGCAGATAATTGCTCTAGATAATTCTGTCATTTCAAGAGTTTTCACATTTTAAACAGCGTTTTCCAAAGGATGCTCCTAAGCTGCATTTCATTATTAAGAGTCGTCAATCTTTGCTGATTTTTCCTGAATTTGAAAGACTGACAATAGTGATTTCCTCTTCCTCAAACATTGCTTTAATTTCTCTTTTCAAATAGACTACTAATATTTTTTTTGCTATGATTATTTTTTTTGGCAAAAATAAAATTGTAGATTTAGCCATCTGTGTTGGAATGTTTAGGGCATGATTCAACACAGCAAACCAGACAGGACACAGAGCACCATACCTCTAACCAGCATCCAGTTCCCTCTGGCTGGATAACTAAATAAGGATTCAGACAAAAAAGTGGTATTCACCTGGATTTTCAGAACAGTCATAGTATTACTCAGAGACTTCATACAAGAAAACAGGGCTATCCAAGTTACAGAAAGAATTTTCCGAGACTGCTTTGCGTGGCTTTGTATGTACATGGTAAGGTAGGAAAGAGAAATGTCTATCTCTTCAGAGAAACAACTAGTTTCCAAAGGGCAAACGGATATGGTATTCATTTTTGTGGATTTTTCATGACTGTCCATCATTGAGTGCTATTCAAATAGTAGATAAAGACAGCATGTGATTTACACTGCCACAAATAAAAGATAACTAATATATTTGAATACCTCATTGGTGAATAACTCACTAGCACATCAGAAGAAATTTTGCAGATGATGATTCGCAACCTATTGGAAGGTTGATTATGTTTGAGGTAGACTGTAAAATCCAAGAGACACTTACGAATATAAAGGAATAATTTGTTCTGTATCAATAGTGCTTCCCTATGATTTTTGCAATTTGTATGCCCTCTGTTCCTGGACACAGCTCTATTGCTATTAATGGTACACAGCATTATTTGTCTTTGACTTTTCTCTGGAGCCAGCAAAGTTACACAATGAAGCAGGTTCCCTTAAGCTGGCAAAGTGTAACAGCAGTGGCAGGCCTACTTCTGTAAAGGCAAAAACTAACACATTCTGAGAAATCTTTCCCATCATGAAAACTTGATCACTTCTGATGACTGCTTGGCTGTCTGTAGAAGTACCTTTAGGAATTTTACTTAATTGGCTGTGCTGGCCTGTTTTCTCAGCTGGTGAAATAATGAGTCTTTTCAAAACTAGAGATATGCCACCACAGAGTAATTTGCTGCAACAAATATAAAGAAGTGAGGCCAAGTAAAAAACCACTCAGATATCACTGAGGTTGGGCCCAAAACTTAGAGGTGTTTTACTGAAGGAGAATCAGACTTTCTAGAGCAACCAAAGAAATGAAGCAGACTGTCCAGCTAAGCCCCCTACCTCTGCTGTGCTTCTGGGAGTCAGCTATGCCAGTAAGAAAACTGACGCAAAGATACTTTGACTAATGTCAGTGCTGACAGTGAAAGAACAAAGGATTCTTATTAAAGCCAGATAAACTCTATTAAAAAATTAAATTGAAACAAATTAAATTTTAGGCAAACAGTTTGAAAGTTGTAATAGGATTAGTCAGGTGGGTTACCCAGAAATCATTAGTAGAAAAAGTTATTTAGCTGGTCTAAGCAGAGTTATAAAGTTCTTGTAAGGGGCTCTGAGATTGAGCTACTGCCTAGATTTTTTTTCTTGAAATAAAATCCATATGAAGTAATATTTAACATACTTCACAAAGTTAGAATTTTTTGAAACTAAGAGAATGATCATGTGTCTAAAGCATGGAGTATAAATCTTGTGAATATTTGATATATTAAATATTATATATTAAATAGAAGTATATCTGTTTTTCTGTCTGGATCAAATCTCTTTTAAAAGCCTGAGGCATTCATGTGTATGGTCTTGTGTCTACTTATATAAATCAAAATTTTCAAATTTTCTCTCAGAGCAGTATTTTGGTCACATGATTCTGAGTATTAATATCAATATAAAATATCATGGAGATGTAATCAAACTTTACTTAAGAGAGATGTGATGGCTTTTAAAGAACTAGTAAATTTATCAGGGTATGTATCAGGGAATGTGTATTAAAAAAAGCATATTTGCATAATATTTTAACTATGATGGTCTGCAAAAAAGATTATTTTAATGAAAAAAATTCTGCCTTTGGAAATCAGATTAATTCTTTAAGTGTGTTTAGGAACGGAATATAATCCAGTTAATTATGCATAAATATTACTTAATAATAATAATAATGGAATCATAGAGTGGTTTGGGCTGGAAGGGACCTTAAAGGTCATCTAGTTCCAAACTCCTGCCATAGGCAGGGACACCTTCCACTAGACCAGGCTGTTTAAAGCCCCATCCAACCTGGTCTTGGGCATCCACAGATTGTCTGGACAACCTGTTCCAGTACCTCTCCACCCTCACAGTAAAGCATTTCTTCCTAACAATTAACTTAAACCAACTCTCTTTCAGTTTGAAGCCATTACTCCTTGTCCTATCACTACATCTCCTGCTGAAGAGTCTCCCTCTGGCTTCCCTGTAGGCTCCCTTCAGATACTGGAAATTGCTGTGACGTCTCCACACAACCTTCTCTTCTCCAGGCTGAACAGCCCCAATTTTCTCAGCCTGTCTTTGTAGGGGAGGTGCTCCAGTCCTCTTGTCAACTTTATGGTCCTCCTTTGGACTTGCTCCAACAGTTCCTTGTACTTACGGTGGGGGTACCAGAACTGTACACAGTACTCCAGGTGGGGTCTTACAGAGCAGAGTAGAGAGGCAGAATCATCTCCTTTGACCTGCTAGCTACTCTTCTTTTGATGCAGCACAGGACACGGCTGGCTTTATGGGCTGTGAGCAAACACTGCCAGCTCATGTTGAGTTTTCATCAACCATCACTCCCCAGTTCTTTTCCACAGGACTATTCTCAATCAATTCTTAATCCAACATGTAGGTGTGCCTAAGATTGCCCTGGCCCATCTGTTGCTGGCTTTATTGAGCTTCATGAGGTTCACACAATCCCACCTCTCAAGCCTGTCCAGGTCCCTCTGGATGGCATCCTTTCCTTTCATCTTGTTGACTGCAGTACACAGCTTGGTGTCATCAGCAAACTTGCTGGGGGTGCACTGTCCATGCCATTGACAAGGATACTGAACAGTATTGGCCTCACCACTGGCCCCTGTGGGACACCACTTTTAACTGGTCTCCAGGTGGACAATAAGCTGTTGACTGCACAGACTAATAGATAATAATAGACTGATATATTCTCTACCAAAATGAAAACTGTTATAAAACAAAAAGAAATGTATTCCTTCAGTGGCCACTTAGCAGTGCTCTCACACTAAATCAGCAAGCAGATCAGATCACAAAATCATGGTTGTTAGCTGATTCAATAGAAGATTTTAAAAATGGGAATAATTTATAATTTGTTCATATTTAAAATGTAACTGGTACATGAATGGGTCACCTTACACTCTTATTATCATTCTTGGCTAGAGTGACAGTGATGAAAAATCTTCCTGTCAGACCAAATATGGAAGAATGTGGGGCATGTGTCTTCTAAACAAATAATTTTTAACAAAACCCTAAATGGTCTTATTTTTGCTTCAAATTCAACATATTCTTGGTCATCTGTTGGTCATAACATTGATTTTCATTCCACTTGGTATCATACCTGATGGAGTCAGTTCATTTTAATGTCAGAGATAGTATATAAAGAATAAAAAAAATGCATTTCTGCTGCTGTGGTTCAAGAGGAAGGAATACAGTATTAAACCAGAAGATACCTGAATTCACCAAGTGAAACTCTGTCTTGTCTGTGCTTCATGAGTAGCCTTCTGTTTCTGTCTCTGAAGAGGCAATGAATGAATCAGGGTAGGAGGGAACAGCAGGTGTTTATTTAGAAGGTAAATATGCTATTATGTAGCTCGTGGTCCAGTGATCAGTATGCAAGTATACAAAGACTGGGGATGGCTATGGTGGACTGTGACAAACAGCAAAGTGGCAAGCTGATTGACCTGCCTGCCCAGTGGAGAAGCCAGTCAATACCAGTAAAATTAATGAAGTGTTTCATTCTGCCAGTTTGGCTGACACACCATTGATGCATGCTGGGGAGCAACTGGTGGTCAAGCTGTAGAGCAGCATCTACCATTTCCACAGACTCATCAGTGACACTCATGGGTAAGATGGCATTTGGTTTATGCAGCTGATGACAAACCGAGCAGTCCTTTCTCAGCAATCACCAGCAGTTTTTCAGCAATCTTGCAAAGACAAAGAAATGTGTGCTTGCACAGCAGTACACTCTCATTCTTGCACATTAAACATACATTGACCTGGCTTACTTCCATATGTGATTGTCAAGCTTCTGTTCCTCAATCACTGGTTTTTGTAGCAGAATGACACAATGCAATTTCTCTGTGTAAAAGTCACACTAATTCCTTTTTGTCTCTGCTTGTCTTTTTGCACCAACCTATGGAATAATTTCCTGAAAGTCCTCTATTTATTTCCTCAATATGAAATGAAACCTGGTACATAATAACAAAGAAATGAAATTATATATAATGCTGTAGGAGTGAAAACAGCAGAAAACCAAGACAAACAATCTAGCAGCAATAAGCAACACACCTACCTTAATTAAACCTTCCCTTACATTTTCTTCCTTATTAGGATTGATTAACTTAGGAAATCCTAAAAAATCCTAGTCCTGCTTTCAACAAAGCCACCAAAAAACACTCTCACTGACTGCCAAAACAGAATTTAACCCACTGTTTTTCCACCTGTTTTCTTTCATACTATTTAAAACTGAATTTAATCATGTATACCAGAAGAACAAAATGTGAGACTGCACGATTTTCACATCAGATGAGAAAACTCCATCTCTCTAATAGGAGGATGCTTTAGAGGAAGTACATAAAATCACTGTCATGATTTGACACTGGCCAAATGCCAGGCACCCACGAAAGCCATTTGCTCACCCTTTTCTTGCTCTCAGCTGGGCAGAGGAGAGGGAAAAAAAATTAACAAAGGGGTCATGAATTGAGATGAGGACTGGGAGAAAACACTCCAAGGGCAAAACAGGTTCAGATGAAAAGGTATAAAATAAAGTTATTATTAACAGAGTCAGAGGAGGATAATGAGAAGTAAAATAAGCCTTTAAAACACCTTTTTTATCCCCAGCCCCTCCCTCCTTTCCGCTGACAGTGCAGGGAGATAGGGCATGGGGCTTTTGGTCAGTTCATCACTTGACATCTTCTTCTGTTCACTCAGGGAGAGGAGTTTTTTCTCTGCTATGCTGTGGGGTCCCTCCCACGGGACACAGTTCTCTGTGAACTTCTCCAGTGTGGCTCCAATCTCATGAGCAGCAGTCCTGCCAAAACTGCTGCAACATGAGTACCTCCCACGGACAAACAGTCTTCCCAAAACTGTTGCGGCGTGGGTCACTCATCCATGGGGTGCAGTCCTCTAAGGATAGGCTGCTCTAGCTTGGAAGCAAGGGCCTTCTTTCTCTATCTCTGGAAGCAGGGGCCCTTCTCTCTGTTCGGGTCTCCCACTGGATTACAGCTTTCTCTGGCATCCACCCGCTCCGGCGTGAGCACTTTTCCCACGGGCTGCGAATGGATCTCTGCATCCCCCGTAGACTTCATGGATTACAGGGGGACAGTTTGTTTCACCATGGTCCTCATGATGGCTTGCAGAGGAATTTCGACTCTGACGCTTTGAGTGCTTCCTCCCCCTCCTTCTCTGCTGACCTTGTGCATGTTGTTTTCTCTTACATGTCCTCACTTCCTCCTCTTCTCTATCTAGAAGAAAAACTACTGCCCTTAGGTACCACTGCTAACAAGTTCCACCAAGTCAAAGATTCTTGCAGCATCCTGCAACGTGGAGAGGTTGATCTCATCTAGGTTGTGCCTCAGGGAGTTGCTCCCCAGTTTCCGCTGCCGACCAGGTGGTCCCGTTGCCACTGTGCAGGTGGTGGCAGCCACTGCGGCGCTGGCGCTATTTAATGCTTCTCTCCATACGGGTACTGGGAAGGAGAAGCCACTGCCGCCACCCCAGCCCTTCTGCCCACAGGGTGGCTGGCTAGGGGCGGCCAGGCAGGCAAGGCTCACTGCGTGCTCCCCTGGGGTGGCCCCAGCCGCGGTGCCTCGCCATACCCTGGAAAAAACTGCATGCGCTGTTTTGATTTTCTTCTTAAATATGTCATCACAGAGGCATTACCAACCTCTTTAATTGGGCCAGCAGCATGTCCATCTTCAGAACCATCAGAGGTTGGCCCTGTTAGGCATGGTGGAAGCTTCTAGCAGCTTCTCACAGAAGCCACTTCTGTAGCCCTCCCTGCTACCAAAAAGCCAGGCTCTGCCAAATCAACACAATCACTCTTGCAGCAGCCTTTCCAGAATAAAACAACGGGAGTTTTCAATCCGAGAGTAAAATTACCCTGGTGACTGGACTCCCAACATTTCCATAAAAACTCACAGAGTCATCAGTTTAAGACCAAAATCTGATTGCAGGTATGAAATTCAAGATGACCTTTTTCTCTGTGGTTACGTTTTTCTCAGACACTTGATGGTTAAAACCCTCAAACAAGGAGTTTGGATGGCTTAAAAACCTGGTGCGTATAAAGACATCACTTTAAAACCCAACCAATACTTTCAGAACTGGATATTATAATTTTCCGCTTGAAGGTAAGATCCCTGAATTAAACTTATTTGGACAGAGTTTCAAAAGATAAGGGTACAAAAATCTGTATCCCAAATTCTCTGGCTTAGATAAAAGGCGATGAAGTTTCTCTTGACCTGTTAAGCATATTATGAGAGATAACTTCAAAGATAAGCCTCATCTGATGTAGAAAAAGTTTAACAAATGGAATGTGTTTAAACAACAATTATGGACTTTCAAGACTCGTATTGAGGTCACAAGAAACATTTTTCAATAGAATAAAAGGCTGCACTCAGTAACTGGAGGAGAGAAGGTGTGACTATAGTCACACCTGTTGGAAGAACAGTCACCAATTCATCGCATGCTAAGACTCAAAATGTTACCATCGCACTGCTGGGCCTTTAAGAGTGTTTGAGGAGCTGTCAGGAAAAAAACCAACTAGTATTGTCTCTGCTTTCAGAATAGCACAGAACGGTTGTTAAATTATGAAAATGTATCGCTGAATAAGCTTACCTTCCTACGATGGGATGGCACAATAAAATATGTTTCAATATTATGTTTCTTCAAGAAACTATTCCTTTCATGACCATATCCTGGTTCTACCTCATAGTCCCCATTTAGGCACTCTAAGGTGGTCTTTGTAATGTGAACTTTCCTGGAGAGAAAAATTAGACATTTTTGTTTAAAGCAAAGATACATTATGAGCTACCTGCTACTGAAATACACTCCTGTACAGAAGTTTATAAAGACGTCAATTTACATGGAAGACCACAGGTTTGATGTGTTAAAAAAAAAAAAAAAAAAAAGTTATATTACATGTATTTTCTCAACTTGGGCAAAGTGAGCAGAAGGATAACTGTTGACTATCCAAACACTTGCAGATTTGCTGATTTGTAGAAAGTGAGTGTCTGCACATCTTCTACACTGTGTGGCTTTCATAACTTTTTACCTCAATGGCTGCTTGGAAAAACATCCTGCTGTTTGAAACTTGTGACATCACACTCCAAAATTCTCTTGTATGTAAAGGAGAAACTTCTTTTTCTGTTTCATTTCACATCTCTGACTCATATCATTCATCCATTCTGTTTTGTAGGCAGCTTTCTGATTCACTTTGTTTTGGCAACAAACCCATCTTTAATATAATTTCTGAGTTTTCTTATAATGAAAAAGTTTTCACATTTTCTCCTGAAAGACCCCTTATATTTGAAAAGTCTTTAGAGAAGGTATCTGAAAAGATTTTACTGCTTTCCTCTAATAAACATGTGTTCAGATTTTTTTCCACTGGATAACTTTAAGATAATGAACACATGAAATATACTGCCAAAATTTTTTAAGCAGATGTATGCAATAAATAGAAATTCACTCATCATCAACACAAAAAATTAATTGTCCTTCTGTACAGCAAATCAAGATCTTGTAAAAATCAAGAGTATGGCAAGTCCAAATGTGAACTACATACAGAACATCCATGCACCTTTGCAAATATTCACTGTGTGTATTTAAATTGTGTCCAAGGCTGTGCAATGAGTACTTAAAGTTCCAGGACATGCCCCATGGGTTGGCTGCAGGTTTATGTGCTACTGTATCATTTGCAAATGTCATCAATATCTGAGTTCATAAACAGGTATATCTTTTCTATAGCACACAACTAGTGTTGGAAATCTTGTCATGTAAAAAGAGCAAGGCATCCCCCCTCTCCCCTCCAAGTACAGAGGTGTGTAAGAGTAAAAAATTCCAGGAATAGCTGTAGAGTTTTACTTTTGTAACATGAAAGGATCAAAGTCTAGCATTCTTACATTCCTAGTATTGCCTCATTCCTACTTTCTATATTCAGCAACTTCTAAAAACGATTTTGTTTGAAAATGTTTTGCTTCTAATCTAACCTATTACTTACACAAATATCAAGACCATTTGGAAAACTCCACAGGATAAATCGCATAATACATTGATTGCTCTTGTCAAACACAATCCTTTTCATCACTAGCAGTTACATTGCAAATGCCTCAAAAAAGGAAATAAATTCTTCACCCATACAGTTTTATATTTTTTTTGCTATGGTTCTTTTTCAGACTTACCCAGGCAGTCCTCCAGCTTCCATTACGTTAGCTAATGTCACATCATTTGACCAGACATCATATTGCCATTTTCGGAGACCCAGGACCCCGCAAAGCACCCTGCCTGTATGCAATCCAACTCTCATGTTGAGGTCAACCTCTGTGGCTTCCGCAACAGATCTGTAATGGACAGCATCAGAATATTAATATTTAGACAATGTCTTCTCTTGATTTTCTCTCCTTCCAAAATTACACATATATATACATATATATATGACTGAATAGAAAGGTTCTCTACCTTCACTAGTTTCAAAGCCGTAATCATAATTAAAAAAAAATAATTTTCTTGGTTGTATATTAATTACTGTTGAACCAAAATCTCAGTATTTCTAAATTTCTTGACCATTTCTGTGAGAAAAGAGGTACAGAGAGGCACTAGTTGAGAAGGCCAATGTGTAAGTAATTATTCCCAATCTGCTATGCTCTAATTGGTTCAATTACCCAGTTACCAGAGTGCAGGACAAAGAAAATGATGAAAGTAATAAATCAGTATAAAACCAGCAGACTGATTATAAACACTAATATCTTTCCAAAGCTCATGTAAGAGTGGCACTGAAACAACTTGTAGCTACGGTCTTGGAACTGTAAATTAAATCTAATGTTCAGAGATTTTCACTGCCTAGCTGGTAAAGGATGAATTAACCTGCAAAATTGTTATTAAAAGCATTTTTTTGGTGCCACAATAAGGAAAGATTCTTAAATTCTGTGAACAAAGGGCATGCTATGACTTGCACCCTGTGCAAGTTGTGAACACTGAAAAGGTACCTTGAAACTAACAGTCTTAAATATTACATGTTATGTAATAATACTGTACATAGATCTTTTCAGCTCTTTCTGTTAGAGAAACACCTGGCATTCCACAGTCCAGTTGCTGTCCAAAAAGTGATATTAACTCTGAATAAAGGAAACTGACTATTCGGCGTAAGAATTTATTTTCATTAGACTTTCTAAATTTGAATTTTCCAATGCATTTAAGAGAAGAAGACCTTAAAATGAGATTCTGGCTATAATTTTCCCTTGAAATTCATTGACCAATTTTTTTTTTTGAGTATCATCCAGGTACACTGGATTTTGCAGAGATGCCTTTAGAAAGACTTTTCAACAATTTCAGAAGTTGTACTTGTTTAAATACAATTAACAGAAAGCTCAGCATAGATGTGGGACGTGCAGCAAAGATACCCGGCCTCAATTTAAATAAGAAACTCTTCACCTATGAAGTGCTGAAGTATATACCATGTCAGCCATCACTAATGCGAGTAACATGGAGATCTCTTTTTTCCCCATAGGGAATCTGGGCATAATGTATTTTTCAGTCATCTTTTATGCAATAGCATAGACAGGCTCATGCACAGCTTTCTGAAAGATTAAATATTTCCTTGTCCTATTTCTACTCATGGCTAGTCAGCTCTCCCTTATTCAGTATCTGTTCTCAGTCAAGCCTAAATATGACTTCGAGGAGTCCCAGAAGGATTCTAGTGTTACAAAGCTTTGTCGTGCACACTGTCTGTTTGACAAAGCTTTGAGGAAATGACAGGCCCTAATAACATAAATCACCTAATGATAAATGACCACACTTGGTATCTTCACCTGAGTGTGTGTTACTGTGTCATTAACAGATTGACCTTACACCAAGACTATACCTTGCAAGCAAAAGCCCTTCAGGATTACACATTGCCAACCTATGTTCTCCTGCATAATTAAGTACCCATGTAATAATCTTAATTAATGAACCCACAAGAGTTTGAGTTTCTCTGTTCCCAAATGAGTGAGGTTTTTTTTGTTGGTTCCCTCCCTCACTTCTATTCCATTTAAAAAAGTATATAAAACCTCAGACTATGTATGTTGAAAGACAGTGAAATTCAGAGACTGATAAAGTCCACTCCAGGCTTTGACATTGCTTTGTCTGACTGGAGGAAATTTAATCTCCTTTTAGAAATTTGAGTAGAATAACAAAAAGGAATGAAAAGAGATGAGCAGAGAAATACAACCTGGCTGACCATACTCCTTGTTAAATAAGCTGAACTGTATAACGCACCAATGAACCATAAAGCAGAATCTGAAAAAACTTCATGTTTTGAACAAAAAATTTCCGTAAGTAGTCACTCAGGAAAAATCTAAATTGAGAATGCATTTCTACATCTTCCCCAGAAGCTATGATGTGATGATTACTAAATTTTAGTAGGAAAAAAAGCTCATGAACAGTTCATGAAATTTTTTGAGTTTTTTATAGGCCTTTGTGCTCTTTAAGCAGATAATTTCCATAAATATACCCCACCAAACTATCAAAAATGAGGCATATTAGGTAATACATAAAGAACGGGCTTCAAATATAAATTCAGAGCAGTACAATGATCATATTCCCCAACAACATCAACATTTCTACAATAAAATATCACAAAGATGTCCACTGAGGCATTTTAAATTATAAATACATTTCTGAGAAAATACCAGAATTTCACAAACAAGCCAGGAACAGGAAAAAGAAGTTTCTCAAATAAATTATTCATTATAACTTATTCCCTCGTAGGTTCCTATATCATACATAAGTTTTCCAACTGTTAACACAAAAGTAGGCCCAGAAACAAATGGAAATCAAAAAACCATTTTCCTTTTAAACCAATTGTGTTCAAGAGTCTATGCAAGTGACTAATAAGACAGCCATCTACCCTGACGGCTCTAGTATCCTACAAAGCCTTTAAATTTTATTTCCCTCCTTAACTAAAAGTATTTAATGTGCCTATACTAGCCATGAAAGTAATTTAAATCACCTGCAGAACAGCTCCAGACCTGTGCTCCTGAGCATTTGAGGAGTGAAAGAAGAAAGCTCTGCATGCCATTTCTTTTAATTATTTAGGTCTTTTCTTTAGGTCTAAAAATATCTGCAGAAATAAATGTTTCCTGGTTAAAGGCATAGATATGATTTTTGGTTCAATTTCATACTTTTCCCCAGAGTATTGCTCAGCTGCAGCAGAGCACTAGGACAGAGAGTCAGGGCTGTGAAGAGCTGTTGGCTTGCTTTGGCAGAGGTGCAAGAAGATGAAGCTTTCACCACTGGTAGACAGCTTCTTAAAAAGGCAGCTGCTGGTTCTCTCAAAACTTGAGGTCAATTCACTCGCGCCAGTTCAAACATTTCCAGGCCCTGGACTTTTAGATGACCAGGGAAAAGCTTCAACAGTGTTGACACCAGGGAAGTTAATGCTTCTATTTCCTCAGACAAAAATCACACAGGAAAACTTGATATTTCCATTGGACTTACTCAGATTGGCTACTCTAGTTCCACTCCCTTTCCTGGTGCTTTGGTCAACCAATGACCAGGCCCATCAAAAGGAGACAGTTCGAGCATCAACCTCCCCAATGCAAAAACCTCCCCAGGTGCAAATAAGCCCAACTTCCATCTGTGAGGTCTTACATGATGACTGGTGGAGTCATTCACATTAGGTGGAGTCATCCATTCGGGATAAAATCACCTATGCGACACCTATGCGAAAATAGCTGATAAACCGAACTGGGTTGCCCAGTTCTCAAGAAGCAAGGGTTCATGGACAGTTTCCTTCAGACCTCTTCAAAAGTCCACATGCAGCAATAACATTTAATCAGAAGGTCAGATGAGACTTATTCTGAAGTAACCCTTCCCCTCCTCGCCACAATATGTGTAGGTTGAACTAAAGCCGTCACCAGCAGTTGCTGTGATCCGCAGACATGCTCCTACTGTGCCATGCTTCCTGCTGCTACACACAGTCAGTGATGCAGCTAGTGATGCAATTCCCTCTGAGTCAGTACTAAAATGGCATCCTAGTAAGGTGTTAACGGAAGAAGCATCATGAAAATGTACTGTCTGTGTGACAACAGGAATGATTACAGGATTCCATTCAAGTTTTGACAAGTCTATGAATGTTAACCTGAGTATTCTGACCCAGTCCAAAATCTAGTATTTATATACTGCTCATTCAGAATCTCTCATTTCCAATTGGAAACATTACAGATTATTTCTTGCTCTGCAACATTATTGAATGCAGTTAAATAAGTGCCTCATTTCACCACATTTCATCTCCTAAGAGGAGTTTCCGGACAGAGCCAAAGAATTGTTTAATACAATTTACATCCATTGATGAAGTGCTGTCTAAGGAAAGACAAAATTATTAAGAATGTATAAAATTGCCTCCATAACACTAGCTTAAACCAGAACTGTAGACAGCTTTTGGAGGAGAAAGGGAGAAAAGAGCTTTGTTAGCTGGGCATAACTTTTCTACATGGCCATTAGCTAACAAATATATCTATTTAGAAGGTAAAATAGTACATGTACTGTAGTACATGAGACTGAAACCTTCAAATGTGGGAATCAATTTAAGTAGGGTGAAGAAAGTACTTGGCCTAACACACTGTTGACAACCAAGGTGAGGACAACTGCCACATTAGAGAAATACATGACATATTAGAGGCACTAATGAATATGATAATTTTAATTTTATTGCTAACAAAAAGTCGACAGTCAAAACTCATATGGTAAGAGCAACATTGGTGGTATTGAACACTTCACTCACTGCCGTGGCACTTTAAGCGACTCTAAAGAAGAACAAACTGGCCTGTACTGAGGCATTGACACAATGGCTGCATAAATTTTTTTGGAATAGAAGCAGAATATAACGCTATCTGTTTTGTCAGTTTTTAAGAATTAAAAGCTCCTCCCATAACTATTTAGTTTCTGTTCCCCTGAAGAAAATACTTTGAGGAAGGTGGATGAAATTGTGAAAATTTAATTATTTTATAATACTTTGAAAATTATGTTCTCAGATGATACATTCAGCACCATATTGTAGGATTCTTAAATAACAGTTATGCAGAACATGAAGAGAATGGAATGTATCAGTTTATACGAACACATTTACTCAGTTCAATCACAGAACCATCAACCAGCCATAGAAGTTTCTGTTCCTTGATTTTCCAGAAAAAAACCCTACACCTTGTTGGTGCATATCTCTGGGACGGACACTTTTGACAGATCCATCACCTGAATCACAGTTCAAGTGACTTTATTTATTTATTTATTTATTTATTTATTTATTTATTTATTTATTTATTTATCCCGGGTAACATGACAAACCTATCACTAGTGATGACAAATTCCAAGCATAAATTTACAGTGCCAGGACTGGAATTGTACAGTAAAGTAAATAGACTTTTAAAAGACTACCAGCTGGCATCCACTTCTGCATGAAAGGGGGAAGTTTAAAAAAAGTGAGTTTGTATATCATGGAACTGATAAACAAAACTTAACAATCATACTGATACTAAATAAAATGCTGCATTCCGGCTTCACTGTCAGAAGCTCCTGACTTCTCCTTTTCATTTACTAAACATATTTTAAAACAAATTAATCTGGGTAGTCTATCTTCTAACTTTGGTTTCTGTGAAGGAGAGAGACTAATTGTGCTTATACACAAAGAATGCAGAATAGGTCCCTAGCTATCCAACAATCCTAAATAAGTCTGGCACTGTCTTATAGCATTATCTCTTACCCATCTTGCCCTCTCATCATGCTCTGACCACTACAAAAGACCTAAAAGACTACACAAAAGACCTAAAATTTATGAGTTCTTTAAAAAATAAAATTCTGAAATTGCCAGTTATCTTCTTCCACAACCTCTGACTAAACATGTCTAGATAACACACTAAGCTCATCCACTTAGAATCGCAAAGTGGCTGATGCTGCAAGGGGCCTCTGGAAATCATCTAGACAAACATACTTGCTCAGAAATCAGCCAGCTACAGAAGTTTGCCCAGAGCTGTGCCCAGCTGAGTTTTAAATCTCTCCAAGGACACAAATGCCACAACTTTTCAGTGGAACCTCTCGAGTATCTGACTACCTCCACAATAAAAAAAGATTTTTCTTCTATTTAAATTGAATTTCTTGTATTTCAGTTTGTGCCCATTTCCTCTCGTGCTGGCACTGGATGTCACTGAAAAAGTTTGGCTTTGTCCTCTTTACTCCCTCCCGCTAGGTATTTGTCTGCACTGATAAGAATCCCTCTGAGCCTTCTCTTCTGCAGGTTGAACAGTCCCACTACATTCTTTTTTAATTCAACTCCTTTATCGAGTTTACATTATCATGTCAGTAGCCAATAAAATATACCCTAAAAAGGGAACATGTTCATTTCTAATATTAGTAAAATTGAAACATTCTAAAGAGGAAAATTCCAACAGCTATATAAATTCCTTATTTGTATACATGAAATACAGCACAACTAATGAATTAAAGCTTTCCAGGGATTTAAAAA
This sequence comes from Falcunculus frontatus, assembly GCA_013398115.1. Taxonomy (NCBI): domain Eukaryota; kingdom Metazoa; phylum Chordata; class Aves; order Passeriformes; genus Falcunculus; species Falcunculus frontatus. The sequence goes on along the minus strand of VZRV01004805.1, from coordinate 1,017,902 downwards.
AAAAAACCAACCAAACAAACCAAAAGGCTTTTGAAAAATGTGTACAGAACCTGTACATCTAATTGTGTTTTTAAAGGTCAGGGCTTTCTCATAAATGGAGAAAGCTGAAAGAAAACAAACATTATTTTAGGATTTTATATTATTATAGGCTATCATAAATTATAGATTAAGAGATTACAAAGTCTTTTATCAATTTTACAATGCTTACAAACGTGATGAACTTGCATTGTATGAGAAGGAGATTTACCCAACTCTTCACACTCTGTGAGATTTTTGTAGTATGTTTAGCAAATGAAAAGAAGTGGGCAATGCAATAGTGAAGAAATTTTCAATCTTTATCCTTTCTCTCCTATGTAATGAAATAGATCTCCAGCTTTGGCTAAAAGCTCATTCACAGCTCTCCCACACCCATATTTTTTTGCCTCGGCAAAATAATGATCAATGTAGAGCTCTCAAGCATAAAAAAAAAATCTGAGCTGCAAAGTTATTTTCACATTACATTTCTGAAAAGCAGAATAAATGAAAGGTTTAAACATTTCAGAAAAAAGGAGTAATCAGCAGGCTACGATTTAGACTACAAACACATATACAACAGGCATACGTCAGGACTGGTTTTGAGTTTACATACTGGTGTGCAAAATGAGCAGTGTTTCTCACTGCAAAACAAGAAATTTGACTCCTTTCATTGTGGCAATATGCAATAGGGCATATTTTGTTATTTCCCATTATCCTTCTGCCACCTATACAGTAGATGTACGTGCCTCTACATACTCAATTTTCACACTTACTCCTTACAGTGATTAAATGGAGTGGAAAATCAATGTCTAGAATGGCCATTCCTGAAATCAGTGTCCTGCGGCCTGAAGGCAAGAGTGTGACTTTCCAGGTGAGCAGTGCTAGCAGACACTGCTGTTTCTCTAAGAGCACACTTCCTGAACACCACATAGGAGATGTTGCAGCACTCCTGTCTGGGTTCACCATGCATGGTACTTACGTGATGGTGTCAATCATATCCAGTCCCATTTCAACACAGCAGTGGGCATGATCTGTTTTGGGCTGGGTCAATCCTGATACACAGTAGTAACAGTCCCCTAGGATTTTTATTCTTCTGCAATGATTTTCCTTTCACAAAAACAGAATAGGAAAAGTTTTACTATTTATATAAATATTCCAATATTAACAGGGTAAAGTCTTCTCCAATACTATGCAATAATTCAGGGAATCTTTCTCTGATCAAATGAGGTAATTTACAGATAGTGAAATCTGGGTTCCTGGTACACAACAGCTGACACCACACTTGTTTATTTATTTATAAATAGACACATATATACTGGACATGAGCCCTGCATCATTCAACACTCATGGGTTAACACTGCTTAAAACTATAGTTCTGGACAAATGTTATTGCCTTGCCCTCATGCTAGGTTACTATGAATTCAAGATTCACAATGAGACTTCATCTCTGTATGAACCCAAAACAAAGGACTGAAACCAAACCACTACTGAATATTGGGAAATGTTTGCATTCTGAGAAACTTTTGTTTCAAATTCAGTTCCAGTTCACCAGGAAAGATTATTTATTTATCTGTAAAGGGACACACATTTTGCATTACCTATTCATAAACCACAGAATGGTCAGTATGACAGACTTGCAGATGAGAAGCTAGTCAGTTTGCATTACAATCAAATTTATCTCCTGTTTGCATGAAGTTTAATTTCTACAGCCAAAGAGTTCTGGCTAAAACTCTCCCATTTAAAAAAACCCCAAAAATGATGGCATGTGACAATTGGTAAATCCATCTGAGCAGAAAGTTCATATCTAAACAGAGAGCACATAACAAAATGGCTCTAAAAAAGCAGTACCTTTAACTAATAAACTATGAGGAGACATGAAGAGATGATTGTATCTTTTGTAAATAGACAATGGCAACTTCTACCCATTTAGAGTCTGGCACAGAGAAGTAAATAACCTGATTAAATGAATCCAACTTACAAAGCTGGGATTATGCCGGTAAGCACCATGAAAAATTAACTGTTGTGAATATGATGGGAGGTGATTCACTAAAGTCTGATTCATTCCCCAGCAGTGTGCAATATAGACCTGACTTCAGCAATACAGAAAGGGGAAAAAAAAGAGAGGGCAGTGGTGATGGAATTTTAAATTCTGCAAAAAAAATCTGATCATAGATTTATACTTATTCAGCTTCTCATACAGGCATATATTTTCATCCAGTCTCCTGCCTACAAGAATTAAAGCCTTCCTGAGTTGACCACATTCTCCACATCATTACCCACATTCCAGCTCAGAAGCAATGATTATGCCTACAGTGATCCTTTTCTCTCTGACACATCACCATTTATACCAGCATTTGGGGCTTGTTACATACTCTTTCCGCTGCAGGCATTCCCATGCCTCTCTTCTTTGTAAATGGTACTCAGTAATGAATAAATACTATAAAATGAGAGTTATCTCTGTTCATGCATGGAAGAAGGCACTGTTTGGGAAAGTTGGTTTTTTCCAACTTTTTGTTTAAGTTGGTTAATTCTTTTTATAAATTAAGTAGCAAATTCAGATCTCAAATCAAGTAAGAGAGCTATCTTTTTGGGTATGCTTAAGTAGTAGGAAAGGCTTTTCCGGTTCTGACTACTTAACATTTCTTCTACTGTACAAAAGGATTTTAAATATACCACTAACTATCATTGTTAATATATACTTTCATGAATACAAGCATAATTCTTTCAGGAGGATTGTCACCACGGCCCTAACAGTATTCCCACAGCCTATAGCCAAAAATGCCTCACCAATTTTACACAGACTTTTTTTGAAATCCTTGGCTAAGTGCTATTACATAAGTAAAATAATTATTGATGCGCACAAAGTAATATGCAGATCTCAAAATCTACCTCGACACAGGACATTCTCATTAATTCAAGGTTTTTGGAGAGAAATCACTACATTTTTTAATGGAAACCACAAAGTTTTTTACTAGATACTAGATTATAATGTCAAAAAGTGCCTTTTTTCTCCCCCAGTTTTAGGCAGATCTTGAAGAACTAGAGAGTACTCAGTAGTTAAATCTGAAGCCTGCTTTCCAAAATGAATTCAGTTTTGACACTTCAAAATCGTTTACATAGCACTTTTCATCTTCAAATTTGGTATGCATGATTTGTGGCCAGGCAATGTCTATTTGACCCTTAGGAAAGCTATTCAGAAAAGCCATTTCAGTAATCTGGGGTGAACAAGACATATGTGTTAATCAATCAGTGACCACTCCTATTGATGTCTACCTCACAAATGGCTTATTTCTAATGACTTGACAACAGCCTGGTAGACAGTTTAAGAAAGAAAAACGAATCAAAACAAAACAGAGTTTATTCCATTCTGAGTCAATTTCTTATTTGTGCAGGAGAAAAACAAAAGAAGAAAATAAGTACAACAGTATTTTCTGAAGAGATATTTGTCTTGATGGAATACATATGGCTAAATCACCTGCTGTTTTTGAAATCACCAGTCTGTTTGTTCCTTATCAGATATTATCCTCACTGTCCTATTTATCATTAATATACAGTAATCTCTAGAAAAATTGTTTGTTTTCTTTTTCTTGACATGTCAGGCAGACTTCCAGGAAAGAGCCACAGCACAGCTTTGAAAAAGCAATCTTTTTGAGAACCGATAAAACAGCAAATTAATAAAACCCCCTTCTCTTTGTTTTGTTTCCTCAGCCACTTCCAAAAAATCCTTCTCTCATCAATATTTTTCACATTTGTGACGCTGATGAATCTATGTGTGATAGTTACAAATTCCAGTCACAACTTATACAAGCAACGTCTATGTAGAAACAACAGATAATTTGGTTTTACACACATGATAAAAAGCACTAGAGATTGCCAGCAATGCATTAGCCAGGCAGCTTGCCCTCCTGTGGTGCCTTACTAAGATGTTTCCAAGTGGATCCTGAGAAATCCCTCTGGAACAACTGTCAGTCACAGGGTCAGTCAGTGTGTAGTGGAAGCCCAACTCAAAAAGCAGAGGACACTTCAAAGTTACGAAGAGTTTTCTTCACACTTTCAGAAAAGCACTTGATAAAGCAGTTTATTCTATCTATCTGTTATGTAAGACTAGGAGGGGGGGCTTTGTTTCAAACAGCTCTGGGGTTTGTTGTTGCTGTAGTTCTTTATTGAATGCATTTTGCATAAAGAGTGAAGTCTGTCAACTCAGACTGAAAAATTGAAAATTCAGAGCATTAACTCCACATTCTTTTACTGTACAAGACAAATGTTGGATATACACAGGATAAGGTTATTTTTTAATAAAAAGGGAAAAGATTTTACAGTTCTTAAAAAAAGTTTATACATAAACATATATATACACTTATATATGTTGTCTCAAAGAAATAATAAAGAAGCTGTCAGACTTCTCCCAGCAGAACCCATAAGAATGACAGTCAGATGCTCTCTAGAACAGAGAGATTGCACTGAATAAGTGCAAAGTCTCTTAAAGGAGGATCTTTCTCACATGTCAGATTGCAACAATCCTTACTGTCACTGCTGGAACTTTGCTTGTTTTTATTAATAGGCTATCCAAGTAAGTAATTGCTATGTGAATAGATCCAAAATCAGGATCAATTTTTGTTGCTTGTAACTCTGTCTGGTAGGAGAACAGTTTCTTTAAAGCTTTTATTTATTTTGGGGATGGCAGATGCTAACGCTGGAATGAGTTCCAGGTCTTCCATTTGTCACTGGAACAATCTATGTGTTTGTACATAGTCATGTGTCATCATGGTATGTGGTACCTATAAAAGTGAGGCACAAAGGAAGGTCAGATAGACTACAACTTTAAAATGGAACATTTTAAAAGCTTAAACATTGAACTCTCTCTTGTAACTCCAGTGACTGCAGTGAAATTGCGCCAAGGCTGAATCTGATCCTGTGTGATTTAATTGCAATGCATTTTATGCTTATTATAATCATCCATTTCTTTGTCTGCAAGTCTGAAAGCAACCTGGTCTGCAGGTGTGCTTTTCAGACTTTTATTGTCCTAACCTCCCGGAATCACCATCTATGAGTAGGTGGGACTTCATTTATCCATAAATTAGAAGGACACATTTTTGCCATTCCTAATAAAAACTGCATCATCTAAGGTTCAAAAAGTTTCTTTACCATAGCCAACTTGGATTTGGTTATGCTTTGCAGGGTAAGAGAAAGGATTAATAAGGCCTAAAAAAGATGCATAAGTAGTGTTTCCCATTTCCCCCAACTCAGACCCTATCAGTCTCTCACTCCCTCATGATGTTATGGACTTTAAAAACAGTAACATTAGAGTTAGAGTCTTAAAGGAAAAAAAAAAAAGAAAATAGAAAACAAAAGCCCATACATGTTCAGGTTTAGTTATTGAAATGCTGGGGCAAAAGGGAGGAGATTTATTAGGCCTGGACTTACAGACGGCCTTACATTTTCAGGGCAAGGCTTTGCACCCTCATTATACATCAGACTTCAGCTATAGTGAGATTTCTGGATGTTGCCTGTGCATAGCTGCAAATTAGTACAGGAGCAGCACTGCATGCAGCAGAAGAGTGGAATGAGATGGATGCACTGGCAGCACAGAAAACAGTTCTGGAGCTCAAAACCCCTCCATGCCCCCCCCACCCATTCATTGCCTGAATCTGTGGGGGGGGGGGAAAAACGTTGCCCTACTTCCTGAAAAAAAATTTTGTTAGCTCAATATTCACACGTTGAAGAGAAGTCTCGGATAGAGGGAAGCCACTAAATGCAAATTTCTGATGGCTCAGTTTTCACTGAAGTAGAATTAACTGTGGGGCAAACTATGAGGGCTGAAGAAGGAACAGAGACAGATCTTCCAGCTCTGCTGTCAAGAATTTCATCATTGTGGCCAGGAAGTGCCACACAGGGGCATGGTCTCCTTCCTTTACAGATGTTCAGTGAGACAAAAGGAATATTAGTGACCCTCAGGAAAGGATCCTTCATGGAAGTATTTGTGGGGCTTTTTCCCCTTTGTATTTGACTTCTCTTTTTCTTTCGTTTTGGATTATCAGTCACTTTCATTTGGAAAGCCCCATCCCAAACAGCTTCCTTCGCTGGAAGAATCCCCTGAATTGTTTGTATCAGGTAGGCAGAGGAGATTGAATTTTCAGTCCATATTAATCAGCATGGCATTACGTGTTTCAGGGGAACTACACTAATTTATACCAGCTGTCCCTCTTATCCTCAGGGACCCAAGACATAATTCAATAATCCAGGCTAACCACATCACAGTTACAGCCCTTTCTTAGTTACTGCTGTAGAAAATGTTTGTTGGGGGAAAAAATTCAAAGCATCTCTAAAACTCCCTGAAGACAGAAAAGAACAATAAAATGAATTCCTTATTTATCGCTATTCACAAACCTAGAACTTCATTCTGCTTCCAAAGAGGTCTTGAGAGAGGACAAAGTAGGATTTAGCACTGTTACTTCTGTATCTTATTTTCAATGTGTATAGCATGTGCAGCATGTTTAACATTTATAGCACTTTCTGCCAGAATGCTATTAATCTCAGTAGAAAATTGGATTAGAAAGCTTTGAATCAGTCTAGAAGTTATCATTTACTACAGATGTGTATGCCAATGCAAAAGACTTACAGAAAGAATTGTATTATCTGCTACATCCTCTGAAGATGAAATTATGTCTCTATTCAATTTCATTACAGTTGTTTATCAGATTGGAACAAAGTCATAAAAGCCTATATATTAGTGATCATATGGTATAGATATATGCATCCATCCATATATAAGTGCATATGTGCATGTATGACATGCAGAGATACAGTTCTGCAAATTTACCTACACCCTCTTGCACATATACACAGCATATGGGATAAAGGAAAATTTTAATATTCATTCTCTGCAGTACTGACCAAAGTGGCTCAGCCCGACAGTTGTGGGACAGATACCAGTCCTGAGCTCCCCCCTTTCAAAAGATTTGAATACAGACTTGTAGAAGATATCTGGTTGTTGATACCTATTTCTGGCATTACTAATCACTCCTTCCTTTAAGTAGAGATACAGTAACTGTCTTACTGCTCCAAGTGCCTTTGGAAGAACATAGTGCAGTGTTCGGCTGTAAAGGAAATGGTGAAGGAAAAATCACCCTTTTTCAAGGTCATTAAAGAAAAGGCAGTGAATTGGATGGTGTTAGTTGGAAGACTGCATGATGTAACTAAGCAATGCTGTACTAAGTTATTAAGTTCAGTGCATGATGACAGGAAGAGATTCTTTGTAAGTAATCAGTTTACATTTTTTGACTTTTACACTTTCTTACTATATTTAATTCCCCTCTAAAATTAAGTGAAACATAAAAAAAATCTATTTTTTTTCCCTCAGCTGCAACTGTTTTGTGCATCAAAGAGCTTTAGAGAAAAACAAAACTGATAGCATTCCATGCAAAGTACAACCAAGTGGATGTCTCCTAGACTGTAGCAGTATTCTCAAAAGACACAGCTAGGTGCAGAAAAAGAAGAAAACGCGGGTTTAGATTGACATGAAAAACTCTTTAGAACTCTACCTCGATACCCCTTTGAAACTTTCAATTTAAAAAACTTTGTCCTACAGACCCTGGTAAAGTCCTTGCTAACTTTTTTATGAGCCCCCTTTTACATATTGAAAGGCTGCAGTAAGATGTCCCTGGAGCCTTCTTCTCCAGGCAACCCTCTCAGTCTTTCTTCACAGGAGAGATGTTCCAGGCCTCTGATCATTTTCGATACTGTCTTCAGGACCACTCAAAGAGATCCAGGTCTCTCTTGTGCTGAGAGCCCCAGAGCTAGATGCAGTTTACTCACACTGTCTGCAACTTTCATTAATGACAGCCAATAATTTCACTTATCATATTGCACTTTTTTTCAGTAAAACAAAAGAGATCTACCAACATGGTTTCTCTGTGTAGCATCCACATCTATTTTAATAACAATATTGAATGTGGGCCACAATGTGAGAGATTATTGAAGATTATTCTGAGATAAACTTCATAGTCAAATCCTAAGTGTAATGAAGTGACATGGACATTACCACCAGCTCTATTACATTGCAGTGTGCCAATAGTGACAATACACTTATGGGAACTGTCCAGCCCATTAGAAAATTCCACCGAACCCTGTCAATTACTACATACATATTTTACTCTTTTTTTCCCCCCAAGTTTTGAAGCATGGGTTTAAAAATTGAATCAAATATTTTAATAACCTTTTAATGGAATAAATCCTGCAAATAGTAACTTTATAACTTACATTAGTTCTTGTACATCTGCTAGCCCCAGCATAAAAAGCCTTGAGAATGAGCTAACTGCAGTACTCCATAGAGTTCGATTTAGCAGAGTAATGGAGACATACTTACTGCAATAAGAGTTAGCATAGACTTAGAAAGAAGAGCTTCTACAGTGTCAGAAAATACAAAAGGAAAATGAATGTGGTTACAGTATGGAAGTGCCACAGAAAATTACTTGATAGGCTCTGATTGAAGAAAGCTGGACATCTCCAGATGAGCATTTGTAAGCCTTTAATTTAGTAATGCGTTTGTGAAGTCATTACAAATTGTCTACCATCATGGGAGCCATATTATGCGTGAACAAATGTAGAATTATTCAGGATAGCGATAAAAAGGATGACATTTGTTTCAAATGCTTTCCCTCAATTTTATTGGCAAGTATATATACTGACCTAAAACGACCTACTGGTTCTTGGCCTAACTTTTCTCTGCATTCTCATTCTTACAATAAATTCTTTCCCTACTTCAAATGGAGTGTGATTTTGCAAAACTAGAATGTTAAAATGTTTTTAGTTCTGGAGAGTGAAAACCTATTTAACAGTCATATATATTAATTTACTTGGGAATGAAAAAGGGTTTTAGCAAGAATATTTTATGCAATCATGATGACTGACTTGCATGCTTGTCTCCTTCCTAGATTTTATTAAGTCTCCTTTAAGATTCTGTCCTTCTATGAAGATTTATTCCAGGAGAAGCAAGCCTAAAACAAATATACTGTAAAATGCTGAAAAATTAAGCTCTAAATTTCAGGAAACGGTTATTTTTCCAGATTCCAGAAATACTTTTCTCTATGCTAACTGCACAGCAGGTCAAAACATTAAGCGTCAGCACATATGCCCACACTTCAAGCACCTGAGGCTGATTGGAACAATTCAATACAGTCCTGAACAAAGATGCAAACTTCAGATTTGTGGCATAGAAATGCAGGAAGTATTTGGTAGTTTACCACAAGCATACAAATTGTGACAAGAATTATGACAAAGAATTAGCATACCAAGCACAGTATCCTCTTACCTAAAATACACTGTAAAATAGGCAAGACCTACTCTCTGGGGTACTTGCCCATTTATATGTTCCTGCAATACTTAAAGTGTGTAGTATTAATTTTTTCCCTAGAAAACTGTCCCCAGATACTTTAACTTCACACACACATCGTTATTCCCTGATCCTATAGAGTCACAGGCATATTGATTAAGACCACTTTCATTTAAGAAAATTTACTTCCTTAGGTCTCTCTAGGAGACCTCTCCAGATGGCTGTTCAGAACTGGATTTAAACTTCTGTGGTGATCTGCCTCTGTGGGATCCTGTGTTTGTGCTGACTCTCAAGGGGAACTGAGGAGACAAGTCTCCTTAAAATAAGCCTTTATAAATATCCACTGCCCCAGTGCACACCAATTTTCACAAAGAAGGGTTACATGATGTAAGTTTGTACCTATGTTTTCCAGCCCTAATTTTCCCATCTTAACCAGTTCACAAAACTTCATTGATTTTATATTTTAAAAATGCATCATAATTGTCTTAATATAAACTAAAAGCATTCTGTAGATGCAATATAAACAATTTTTTTGAGTGATTACTTCTGGGAAAATCTAGTTCAATGCTCGGCAAAGAACTGGCTGTTCTTGACACAGTTAAAACACACAAAAGCTAATTAAAAATATTATCTACTGATTCTTTGCCTAAGGCTCAGAAACAGTGTTTTTTAGTTCGGTATCTTTGAGCTTGAACTGGTAAAAGGAGCCACTTCAGTAATGTTGAAATATGCAAAGAAAAGATTGTTAAATGCTAAGAAGGCAATCAAGGAAAGATACTAAATTAAAATGGAAAGAAATAAAAATAGACTCAGCCTGACAAAGCCTGGAGGTATACATAACTGTAAATGGAAAGAACAAGGAATTGGTGTGTATCAGTCTACCTAACAGAAGAGATACCAAAAGTGGCAAGAAAAAATAAGAACTTTCATTCTGTATATTAAAATCCTCCTTTGAAAAGCACCTAAAATTCTTTTATCCTTGTCGGCTTGTAAATGAAAAGTCTTAAAAGTCCAGGATGAAGAAAGATGGATGCTGAAAGAGAAATATCTGAATATCTAAAGACAAATAATTAATTCTCCATGTAGATTAGATGCAGGAAGTATGTGAGAAAAAAATCTACCAAAGAAAAAGCAATTAAAGAAAATAGAAACTTCTCTAAAAATCAAACCTGTTTCATTAAAATGCAGGATGCCGTAGAACTGCCTCCTCTTTTCTATTAAAATGACATATTACAAGTAAAATATTTGGGACATGTCTAAACGGCATCAAAACATAATAGAACTTTGACCATGACAGCATAATGCAAATAATTATATCTCATTAAAATTTGTCACTTTTACAAGTAAGCTGAAGAATGACAAACTGAAATCTAGCTATAGTATCAAAGGTTGATTTCAAGGCATCTGAAGACCTCATTCAAAGATCAGTTGATTGAAGCGTTTATTGATAATGTGTAATGCAGAATGACTGTCAGCAGGGCCAAATCTGAGACTACACAAAGCTACTCTTGTTTAATGAGAGGAAACCAAAAAATTTCAAAGTAAAAGCCTGAACTAAGTAAACTAATCCTGAGCAGTGGATAAAATACTATAGAAATCAATCCTTTTGAGTTGAACTATCAATGGGCCTTATGAGAAACTTCACCAGCTCTGTGTCCAGGAAGGTGACTACTTACTGTTATGTCCCAAGGGAACCCTTGCATGGACAAATGTTGCGGTGGTCAAGCCCACTCGCAGAGAGCATGGCATCCAATGGGTGAATTTCCCCACCCAGGACAGTGGTCCTGAGGGCGGTGCTGCAGGCAGCACAGCTATCTGAGGGCTCAGCCCCCTGGATGTCACTCTCCCGGACATCTCCTCCCCAGTTCCAGAACCCTCCAAGTTTATGTATTCCCCATTGGTTAGTTTAGCTATGTTTATGTATGGACTCTGTTTAATAAGCAATTACTTTCTAGAAGGTTCTTGACAGCTGTTATCCCCATTAGTCTGTTCAAATATGTTCCTCCCTCTGTTCCCCCTCACTGGTCACCTGTCACCCCTTATCATTCCCTTATTGATCTGTTCCCTGAGCCCACCCCTGAGACACCCCCCTTTAAAAGTATTGTGCAAATCCATCTCCTTGCCACTCTGGGTGCATCTTTTTTGGGCTGATTAAACCTGACACCGTTGCCTCAGGTGGTCCTCTCTCGTCCTTTGTCTCCTCTCGAATTGTGACACCTTAGACTGCAGCCTGCTTCTTAGAGAGCCAGAAGGCAGAACCACTGCTGCTTGCTGAGGTGATTCCCCTGGACGGAACACCGTGCAAGTGTCGCCTGCCAGGCCTCCGGGCGGCCGAGCAGACAGCATGACAGACAAACTTACCCAAAATGCTTATATCAGGGTGTCTAAAGACAGTGACATTACAAAACTTCAGTAATCAGACATACAAATGAACCCCGAGGCATTCATAACAGCACTTTGCCATGTGGATTCTCCAATGTCTGTCTAGGTTTGCCTTCAGAACTCCCTGTCATGAGTTGTAACTATATCTGAAGCTATTGTGATTTTAAAAAAAGATGCAGCATTTCAAAGAGAGCAAAATTATGTGCCTTACAAAAAAAAAATCCAAAGAAACAGCATACGGAAAGAGAGAAATAGCTAATGTTAAAAGCATAAATCAGCTTCTAAATGTCAGAAGGACAAATTTTAGCAGAACTATGCTGTCAAAAAGCAAAGACTCACTGTTCCTACAATGTGTCAATGTGACAAAATGCCAAGATTCATCTTGAGGCTCCCAGCAAATATGTGCTGCTTATACTTATTACATTTTCTATAGTGGTGACAGGGATTCTTTTAAAGCATTATAATTTTAAGACAGGGCAATTGTTTCAACAAGGGTAGTCATAAACTGCACCTTCCAATTGACGTTACTTCCCAAGAAGCAGCAGCACACAAACAGCAGCACACAACATGCACACTCACTTTAGTAGGCACAGGGAGCACACCTATCACTGTTACACTCTTCTTTAAAGTCTCTACAATTTCCTCCTTAATCATTCTGAATACTCAAGCACAGCACAGTTTTAAAATCAACCCAGTCCTCTATTTTGACCTAATAATGAATATCTAGAAGCTGCTTTAACCAAGAGATCAGAATACTTCTGAAAAACTGTATTTCTCAACCCATTTCTCTGACTACAGGAGACACAATTACAAGTCTTCCTTGATCACATCACAAGGCACTAAGGAAAGCTTGTATGTCTGTCCTTAATCACACCTCAGTGAAGCACAATCTGAACTAGAAGTACCCCTAAGTAGCAAATCTTCCTCACACAGCTGAAAGAAACCATAAGGGTTTTTTCCAAATTTGGAAAAAGAATCCTTGCAGGATGAATAGAAAACGAAGGTTTTTTTGCTCTTCTTCTATCTCCAAACTGCTTCTTCTGTGACCAACAACCGACCTTACACTAAAAGCTGGCATCTGCCTGGTACCTGCCTTCTGGTGTCACTGACACCTCCAACTGGCAGCATGTGGCCATTGCTAAGGGAGCAAGCATGGTAGGGTAGCCATCTCCCTGGCTTCAGTGCCATGACACATCATAGGCTTATGTATTTCTGGGTGCACACATGTGATCTCGTGTTATATTACAATACTTCCATGTTAATTTATGGAAGGCTGGCAGCTCTCATTCCCCTGGAGGGGTCAGAGATAAGCCACTTCTTCCTGGCTATGGCGAGTTCCCAAAATGCCTTCATGGTAATAGCCTGTACTGGTTTCTACCCCGCCCCCTACCTTCCCCATAAAAAGCCCCCTCCTCTGGCACTGACCGCAGGGAGTCCTTGTCCCTGGCCCCCCCTTCGCAGGGTGGTTGGACAATAAAGGCTACCTCTGTGGAACTGCCATACGGGGCTCCTGTCTCTCTGTCCCTGAGTTCGCCTGGGGCGATTTCACAAAGAGCTGGATCACAAGAGCTGAAATCGCTTGTAGCAGAGAATTGCTACACACTTGCTGAAATCACCCATCGCCACAGAGACTTGCCTGCACCCCTGGAAGGGCTGTTCCCCACAGGATGCTCTCTCAAGGAAGGTCGCAGCATAACGGTGCTGGCTAATGCCTGGATCCCCTGCGACATTATTACATGGCTATGTATTTCATGGCTATGAAGACTCCACAAATGACAGAATTATAAGTTTTAAAAGAGCTTATTAGATGTCTGGTTGATATATAATGGATGAAATTCAATAATGAAATTAAAATGAAATCAAAGTAAGGAAGATATTTGAACTTCTTAAGCCATTTAAGCTCTTGCAAATGACTGTCTAAATGGAAGTCCATTTTTATTTCTAAGGCATAATCTATGAAGTACTCTGGGCTGGGGACCTGTGCTCTCTATGAATCCCTGCCAGTAGTTCCAGAAATGAATTGGTTACACAAATTCATGCCAAAACCCCATAGAATTCCGTTGCATCTCTACTAAGCATCTAAGTTAATCTTCTGCTTTTCTTGCAAAAAGGAAACACAAGTTTTTTCTGTTATGACTTGAACATCTAGTGCAAATCAGAACATAGCACTCGATCAAAGGATAACCCATTTAACTAAGAATAGGTCTTTCTCAACCCTAGCATCTTGTGGAGCAGAAGGTTTCTTTCTCCTTGGGGTCCTTGAGAGCTGTTTATCAAGGGGGAGATTTAGATGCAAAATGTCCACCCACTTTAGATCTCTCATGTGGAAGACTGCATCAAGGAGAAGTGAGTTTGGACTGAAAAAATGTGGATGTTGCTTATGTTGAGGGCCTAAAAAAATATTTTCTTTACGCTGCTGCACAGAGTCTGAAGACAAAATAGCTAGAGAGTGGAGGAGCATAATTTATGTGGAAGTGTTACTGCTCAACTATGAAGTTTTTAAGCACAGCTGGCAAGTAAGATAGATTTGATGAAGTTCCACTTTGTTCACGGGGAAAACACATTTTCAGCATCTTGTTAAATGTAATTTGAAACAAGATGTTTGACTTTTTTCTGGCACAGCAATTCCTCTCATTTTCCATCAAATAGTTCTTGTCAAATTAGGCTGCTTCGAGTGATAGGCAAGGAACATTTCTCTCATTTTCTCTTCCTTGGGGAATTTAGCACAATATAAGTGCAACAACCAAAACATAGGCATCAGTTTATGATACGGATCCTATTTTGCCTACAATAACCTCTGTGAAAAGCTACCATCATTTCTGTATTAAGGAGTGCTCTCTGTGAAGAATGAATTTCACTCTCTAGCTTCCTATTATCATGAAAAGTTTTATGCCACACTGCCAATATTCATATTTTCCATTGTTCAGGTTTTTTTTCCACAAAGGATAGAAATGTAAATATTGAAAAATTTTCTCTATTTTGTGCAAACAAAACCAATGAAGAACACTGATGGACTGCATGAAGGGGGAAGAAAAGCATACTTAAAAATGGCACTTATACTTCTTTCCTAAACAATTAAAAGAGATTGTTTTTTTCTCTAGAATATGAAAAAAGATTGAAGATTTAGAAATTCATGACATGTGGGACTAAATCAGCCTATTACAGATTTCTAATATGTGTTACTCATGCATAATTTTTCAGAAGGAACTGGAAATTAAATTGAAATAACAGTGTTGTACTTACTGTAGCTAATTCATCAAATTTTCCAAAAAGCTCATTCAGCAGCTTCACCAGCTCTTGGGCAGTACACTGTGATGCCAGACTAGTGAACCCCACAATGTCTGCAAACAAAATGCTGTAAAGAAGGAAAAAGAAACAGATAAAACAGTAGAGAAAATATCTTCACATTCTCGTTACTCTTTCATAGCATGAATGTGACACAAAGCACAAACTCCAGTAAGTCTCGAAACATTACCAATAAAGTGCTAGTTGGAAAAAAGATGACAAAGATTCAGAAAAATAAGTCTGGTGCTGTCAACTGTTGTAGAGAACTCTCAGAAGCTTTCAACAGCTACATACCCATCTGGCAGATGAGGCAAAGCACCTCATTCACAGGGTCCCCAGTGCGTACTCTAGGAGCATGGTGGACATTTTATTCTCTTTGCAGCTGCGATCTCCTCAACTGAATTGGTTTCAGAGACAGTTTTGCACTGCTAGAGTTCCATGGCCAAACAGATAAACCTTGCATGAGGTTTACTATGTACCGAAAGACAGGGGTTAATAACTTGTGTGCAGTAGCTCTTTGATGTGGTCTTAAAGTAGCTCCCTGTGAGGAGCTAGGATCCACAATGTCAAGCCAGTATTCTCTGCACTGGGCTGCCTGGCTCAGGTAAGTGTCCGGCTTTCATCAGTATTAGCAAGGTTTTAATGTCCAACAGTTTAATCTGCTTTAACAATCCCTACTAGTCAGTGTTGATCAAGGGAGATAATTGAAATAAGCACAGGTACCATTGTGATTGAGAGAATAAAAATTCTTGTGTAAATCACGAAACTCAGGAGAGTATGGTGCTGTGATCCTTTCAACTCTTTAGATTCCTTCTGTTGGTAGAAGTGCAGAATCAGCTTCAGGAACCCACTGCATTTATCTCCAACACCCAGACTAGAAATGTCAAATAACTTACGAAAGCTCTAATAAACTGTCCCATGACATATTGCTTAGGTATACTTGACATAGTGTAAAACTTAGTTTGAAAACTGTAAGTTGAATTAAACATTATGTCCTCCTGTTCACCTCAACAAAGCTTCACTCTTTAGATAAAAAAGAAATACTAGAAAAGCAGGGCTAATAAGTCTACTGTTTTCCATTCTTCATTCTTCTTTAACATATGTTAAAGAAGAAATGTTAAAAAATGTGGCAAATACAACTCCTGTGGTTCCTCTTTCTGTGACTTAAAACCTCCATCTCTAACACTTTCTGCTCACAGATAATAATCACAATAACCACTTGTTGACACAGCTACACATAGATTAGTATTGCCTTTCTTCTTCCACATTCCCACAGCAAGGCTAAATTTTACTCTCCAGTCTTACTGCTCTTACTACCATCTAGCAAAAAAAGTGTAAAACTACTTGGGTTTTTAGGTTTTATTTGTGTAATAATATTTTAGCTTTAATTTTTTTTTAAATTTATTGATACCTAGAGTGTAGCTTAAATACTCCCCACTGAAAACATGTCCTGTTTTTACATAGTTGACTTCTACATTTGATAGGAAAATTAGCTTATTTTTGAAAGAAAGCTACCCATTTTTTTCATTAATAATATTTTATACACAAATAACTTGTTTTAGTTATCAATAAACCAAAATGATCTTAAAATAATTAAGTCCCAAACATTTTGAAATATGCATAATCTCAAGAATGGGATTATGCAACTGAAAAATCAACAACTTTACAAATAAATTCCTTCAGAGGAGTTTAGTTTGCTGTAGAACATTTCTTGTTACAATGCACCTGTCCCTCTGATCTTATGATCCTTCTTTCTTAATGAAATTCATCTAGATTTCTGTAAACATTACTTTTTAGAAAAAAGATTGTAGAGACAGTTCTTTCAAGTAAATTGTTACAAGGAATTACATCTACAGTTACTGATGAAGGGCTCCTGCTAAACACCACACAAAGAAAACACATATAAATTAACTAAAACATAAACTGAACTAAAATTAACTTAAATGCTTTATGTCTGCATTCCCCACAGACTACTGCAACAAAGCATATATGATAGGTAATGTGTAAATACAGATTTGTAAGCACTCAAAAGCAGTGTTTTTCTTTTGACTGCTCGTTTCCCTCCTTATTTACTAATGACACAGACAGAGAGTTAGTGTACCATCTACAAGTCTGTGAATGACACCCAGCTATGTGGTGTGGTCGACAACACTGGAGAGCAGGGATGCCATCCAAAGGGACCTGGACGGGCTTGAGAGGTAGGCCTGTGAGAGTCCCATGAAGTTCACAAGGCCATGTGCAAGGTCCTGCACCTGGGTTGGGGCAATCCCAAACATGGATACAAATTGAGGCATTAATAGATAAAGACCAGCACTGAGAAGGAGGGCTTGGGGATGCTGGTGGTTGAAATATTGGACGAGTGTCAGCACTGTATGCTTGCAGCCCAAAAAGCCAAATGTATCCTGCCTTATCCATCCATGTGTTGAAACAGTTTCATGAATATCTAATGTCCATTCCAAAAGAGACAAACAACAAAATGTGTTGAGGTTTCCATACAAGGCATATATTTGAGCTGAAACTCAATTTGAAACTTTCTTAATTGAATTATGGCTCCATGGAGAGACTCAGTCAGGACTAGTGAGTTTTTACAACAGCCACTGTACCTACATATGTGATCTGTAAATTCTTCAGCCCTGTAGGAATAAGGAAACAAGAAAATATGGATCTTAAATTTCTTAACCAAATCTTAGAAAAAGCATGTCTCCTTCATGTTACAAAACATATTTCTGAGCACCACAGAAGAGCTGATCTGTTGGGTAGCCTTTACATGTAACTTGACATCTCATTCTCACATCTTTCACGATGTCCTTGTCTGGGACTACCC
Source organism: Falcunculus frontatus (assembly GCA_013398115.1). Classification (NCBI taxonomy): domain Eukaryota; kingdom Metazoa; phylum Chordata; class Aves; order Passeriformes; genus Falcunculus; species Falcunculus frontatus. Next base: position 1,000,065 of record VZRV01004805.1, on the reverse strand, counting down.
CAGTAAAATAACACTTGTACTGTGTTGAAACAGCTTGAGGACTGTATACAGACTATTTCCTTCTGATAAGCCACAGATATTATATTAGTTGTAATTATTTTAGTTTCCTGACTGTTGAGTTTATTGTCCTCACTGGGCTAATGCTATATTGGATGTGTATTTGCATATCTTATTTTGCATACTGCATTTGCATTAGATTATTTGTCTACATTTAAAACACATGCCCTCATGTCTTACTGTACAACAATTCTGTTCAAAAACTTTACAAGATAGCAGATGTACTACACATCTGAGAAGAGCTGATCAAAGCATGACATATTCCCCTCCAGAGGCGCAGTCAGTTGCAGGCAGTCATTCAACAACTATTGGGGAGTCAGTAAAATATTCACCAACTAATTGATAAACCAGGGCTGTTGCCATGGTTATCTGAAATATGCCAGTACTTTTTCCCAGTCCGTCATTCACTTCTTACAGACGCATATGTATCTCCACTCTAATGTATCTGCCTGTGCTTTTCTGGGAGGAGGTAAAGAAGGTAGATGTATGAATGTCTTATTTTTCACATGTAAGATTAAACATTCTTTGTCTTTTTTTCAGGCAGCTATTTAGAAGACTGAAACAGATGCTTTCTGTTACTTAGGGTATTTTTTTGCTTTTGGGGGGTTTTATTGCTTTGTTTTTTTCAACAGATAAGGAATGAAAAAATCATGTAGTTTACTAATTGCATGCCTGCCTCCTTCAGACTATCTTTTCTGAAGAATAATGCTCTGATGCTTCCAGGTATTTGTGGGGAGAAAAAGAAAGCATTGCAAGAGGAAAAGTAAAAGTGCAGCTCACTTTCTGTTTTCCCCTGTGTAGAGTTCAAAAACCTGGAATATAGAATTACAGAGGGGCTTTTTGTTGGTTTGTTTTAATAATAGCACTTTGCAGAACACTTGATGTGAAGAGGACAGGTCACAAGAATACATGAATGATCTCTCAGATTTACCTGTTATAGCACTGAACTGCCACTACCCAGGAAAAAAAAAGTTTTCATCTCCTTAAGAAAGTAAAGCAAACACTTATTATTGGCACTGACCACCAGCAGCCCTGCCAAAGGCTAGACTGTTCTTCACACTGGTGTCAGGGTGGCACCTACCGGGAGTTCCCCTTCATGCTTCAGATCTACACAGTCACAAAACTTACGGCTTGAAACTCTGGCTTGCTGGGACCTGCTTGCCACAGATTGCTGGGTATTTATTGGACACTATTTTACCCCTATATATCCGGGGTTTTAAAATTATTATTATTTTAATTATAGAGTAGTTGCATTACTGAAATAAAAGGCAATAGTTTCTTGTAAGTACAATCTGTGAAGGGAGGTCTTCTATTTTCAGTTCTCTTCCCTTAGGATCTTACCTCTGACATTAAAATGACTCCATCTTACTTGGGCTTCATTTGCCCCAAAAGTACCTTAATGTCAGAGAATGAATTCACTTCTCCAGACAGGGTGTCTGGATTTAAAACCTTTTATGAACTCCACATCGAAGCAGTGAATAAGCCACAGAAGTTTTAGTAGCTATGTGAAAAAAACATGTCATGTAGGAAAAAAGACTACTCCTGAGGTTACATTTCAAAAAGATCTTAGCAAAAGAGAGGACTCGGAAGCACTATATTCAGCTGCAAAGCAATGCTGTTTAGGAGGACTATATACACTGTAATGAATGCAGAGACTTGTGACACACAAGATATAAATATACTAATCATGATATAATTATCATTGTCTTGCCTTGACCCTGAATATAAGGGCAACCAACAGTAGTATACATGTAATTCATAGCACTATGAGGGCATAATTTTTAGACACAATTTTTGTAAGTATATTAAGGAATGTGATCACCAAAGGGTCAAAGTAGAAGACACCCAAGCACCAAAACCTGGCATACCTGAGACTTGATTAGCACAACTGACTGCAAAAAACCAGTCAGGGTATCATTCAAAGATGGAAGATTGGTAAGAAAAAGAAAAAAAATACAAATGGTGTTGGTGGGGGGTGCAACAGGATAAAACCACATGACATGAACAAGGAAGAATGAAGGAGTAAGACAGCTCCCTTAGATTTTGAATGTGTCCTTTAGGAGCTCTCAAGTCAGACTTTGACAATTGAGAACCATCAGATACTGTAAACAACATTGTCAGCTTTGCAGCATCAACTCTGGGGTAGTGTGCGCTTAGAACCAACTCTAAACTGATTGTTAAAGACTAAGAGTTTTGTATGCAAAGTGACAAGATTAACATTATGCAAGATTTAACTATTAGCATGAAGTGAACTACTGATTTTTAATTCAGTAATGTTTAATTTTACAGCGTAAAACTGACCTAATTTGGCAGTCTTCTGAACACTCCCATCACAGATATCTCTGATTCCCTTCGTGACAGAAATGCTTTTAGTTGCAACAACTTAGTCACTAGGAAGTGGTCCTTGCAAATATTAAAGCCAGCTCAGTGGGAGGTAGACTAAACCTTGAGAGAAAAAACTTAGCAGTGCATGAGGGAGAGGAGGATGTGCTGAAGTTTACTCCTTTGCTACACAAGTACACCATGCAAATCAAGGTTGCTCTGTGGCATCACTTACTAATACTGCAGCTTGTTTAGTAAAAAAGTGACACCAACTGAATTTCTTTGATTCTGCTTTTGATGTGGAAGCAAGGCACTTGGCAGTAGTGTGATAAAACACAGACAAGGCCTTTAAGGAATTTGTTTCTGGAGGCAAAGAAGAATAACAAATGAGAATGCACTTTAAGAACAAGCAAAATAAATGACAGCACATGCACACAGTCAACTACTGAACAAGAGCAAGAAGTAGAACTGAGCCTTAGTCAATAATTTCTGAGGGAGAACGCTCATGTGACATGGACAAATACACATTTCTTTAAGTTTACATCACAAGTTCTTTCTGTATTTCCATGCTATTACTCAGGAAAATCTATTACTTTAGAAGTAATTCATCTTACTATCAGAAATATATAAATGTGTAAAAACTACCATGCAGAATAAATACTCCTATTCACCCAAAACATAATACAGTACAAAAGTAATGATTAGTCATTTGGAAAAAGTTGTCAGTCTCCCATCCCTACTATGCTAAGACATTTATTCATTCAGGATTATCTCCTGAGAAGACTACTAAATCTTCCTAGTGCACCCATTCTTCCACTCTGTATGAATGACAAATCTTCACTATACTGCTTGTTTTTTTCTCTCTGAACCCTGAATGCAATTATACATCACTGTCCTCGTACTAAATATTCTCTTCTTTTGTTTCATGGGCTACATCAATCCTACCTAACATTGTCATGCCTTTGAATGTAAATCTTGTGGAAAATCCTTTCAGGAGGCTTCAGGAAGTCTTCCTTCATTTCCATTGCAACATTCCTGGGCAAAAGGCTCATCAAGAGACGTTCCTAAAAGAACACATAGACAACATCAGTTTTGTGGTATAGTGTGTGACCATTTTTCCAAAGTTTTAAACTAGCAAACTGGAAAATCTTCTCTTAATCTGCTTCTTTAAAATGTTTGTTGCATAAATAATATGAAACATTTATCTCAAACTCCTGCAAACTGTGTGGGTGTCTTTTTTAAAGTCTTCTGCACTAAAAAACAAAACAAAACAAAACAAAACAAAACAAAACAAAACAAACCCTACACAGAAAAAGCCAGTTTCAAGAGCATATAATTGTCCATATTTTTCATTAACATCACAGATCTAACAATAACAACTTACTTTATTCTTAGTAGCATTTATCTGTCTGGGAAAGACTTCCCAGGATCATTTGCTATCCTTTTTTGTGTCCTATTTCTTCCTGGATATAATGAAAGTGTTACATTACAAGGACTATGACAGCTGATTATTAAGCAGTGGGAGTAGTTGATTGATTTATCCACTGCCAAATTCAGTGGAACAGTAAGCACAGTTTTAATGGCATCTTAGCCACTGTGGCAATGTCTTTAATGAACTGCATCGGTACAAAACCCTGGCTAAACAAGTCTTCTTGCTATACTCACAGAAAAATTTTTAGCATGGGTCACTGACTTGCATAGAAAGGGTCTCCGATGTTATGGATTTTGTCAGTATTGACTATAAAGGCCCATGTAGTTTTTCCACATATTCTGGCCCATTCACAGGTACCATCTCGAAAATCTGCAGCTGCTGTTCTTAGGTATTGTAAGGTGTCCTTGGATACCTACTCAAGTTGTGTTTTCACCCAGAAAATGCTTTCCATTTAAAATGCATTTCCAAGTTTATCCATCAGACCTGTTAGTTTCAGCCATGGCAACAATCTGAATGAATTCACATGACCACATCCAATCTGGTTCAGGAATCTCAGGTTTCAGACAACGAGAGGTGAGGCTAGAGAAAGGAAGATGTACCCTTGGTGGAAGAGGATTAGGTCAGGGAATAATTAAGCAAACTGGATAGATTTAAGTCCATGGTCCCTGACAGGACACATCCACAAGCACTGAATGAGCTGTCAGATGTCACTGTAATGCCACTCTTGATAGTCAGACATGGTGACTGGGAGAAGTGACCCAAGACTGGAGAAAGAAAATGTCACTTCTCTAGCCAAGGAGGGCAAGAAGGAGGACACAGAGAACTGAAGGCCAGTCAGTTTCACCTTGGGTCCTGGAAAGTGATGAAGCATCTCATCTTGGAAACGAACGTGTTTAGACAAGATGACTTCCAGAGTGCCCTTCCTGCCTCAACTACTCTGTGATTCTATTATCTGACGATTGAGAGCCACTGTAATGACAGCTGCAAGATGTCACAGGAGCACATATTTCGGGCCAACCACGTCCTCCTTTTCTTTACTTGACATTAAATAAATAAGAAACAAAAATTAACACTGAGAAGAGGGTATCTGCAAGTGCTTTGTGTTGCTTACATTCACAGGTTCACCAGATAAAGCCATCAAACAGTACTCAAATTTTATTCAAAGGCTTATTGTTTTTTACAGTTTCTTCTGGAAGACACATCGAAAGAAAGATTAAGTTAAACTTTGCAGAAGGGCCCTGGTGAATTTTAGACTAATGTTCCATCTAAAAGTCACATGTTTGTGGTGGTCACATTGTCTTGAGGCTAAGGATCATTAACTAACTTTATTTCCTACTCTTCTTCTAAGTATGTGGCAGGACATCCCCCCTTCCACAGAAGAGCTTATCTGCTCTGTCCAGCAGCTGGTTCATAGCTCCGGACATTCTCCCCCCTCGCATGAATTGGTGAGATAACCTAGACCAGACAGATGTCTGGCAGTGAGTTGTCTCTGGCACCAGAGAGGTGAGATCCCCAGCTGACAATAAACACCTTGCCTTGAGAGCCAGATGTAGAGAGATAAGCTAGGAATTCCTGACTGAAGGACATGTTACTTTGCTAACTGTAAAAGCTATACAAATTTTCACAGAGGTAGAAGCCTCCTACACACACTCTGGAAATGTGCAGGACTTCTCCCTTGAGTTCGGATGTGAATTCTTGGTTACTTTCCTGGGAATTGAGAGGAAGGATTCTATGTGTGCCCCATCAGGAATTGGATGGTAAGATACATTGAATCCTAATCTATACTATTTCTTCGCTAGCTGTAATATTAGGTACCTCAGTTGTGCACTCCATGTTATCTACTAGCAGTGTTTCTTTCATTTATCCTGTGTAGTAAGTAATCTGTTAGTCTTATGTCTGTTAAATTTGTGTCTGTTAAATAAAAAGTCATTTTGTAATAGACCTAATTGGCCATTATTAAGGACCTGTGAGCGAGAGTGAACTGGGGTGCAGGCCGCCCCAAACAGAGCTACTGCCAGAAATCTGAGTCAAAGGCAGGACTTCTTTAAGCTCTTCTCTACATTCGTAACAATGTACACCAAGAATATTGCACAAAATATGATGGAATTAAATATTTGTTGACACTTTATACATATAGCAATTTCCAATTAACCAAATTATCTCACGTCACTAAAAAATGTTTATTCACTGTGATATCTGAAGTGGCTACCTGGAAAGAGAGACTTGACAGGAATAAGGGAATAAAGGTGATATTTATTTGAAAGGCCTTCAAAGGTACACCTGGGGAGACCAGAGGCTACTGCCCAAAATGGACTCCAAGATGGGTGACAAGTCACAAATTCTTCACACTTTTACAGGTTTGGTCCATTTGCATATCAGCATAAATTTGCCAATTAAAACTTTAGCTAATGATGTAAGCTCTCTCAGTTCAGCCCCCCTTCTCCAAGGTGTTGGTTTACACATTTCGGGCCAAGACGGCCTAGATGTCCTTGGAGAGCAAACCTAGAAACTTTGTTATGTCTATCTTAGCATGAGAGAGTAGTTAGCAGGCTATAAGACACTTCAGATTTTTACAGTAGGCAATACAGAATATAAAAACTAAAACTCAAGGCATGAACTGTAATTTTTATGTTGATTTAATTAAGTATGCTTATATTTCTGCAGCAGAATTGTATTTGGGTAACCCAAATTTTGGGTTACAATCTAAAGCAAGTATTTTGTCCACAGTAGACCTTATGAAGCTCTGTTGACTGCTACTTGTGTCTTAAAGTTGATTTACTGCGTTAAGAGAAATATACCGGGGTTATGAAATCAGCTGACCACCTCTCAGACAATAACCATACAAGAGCGGAATTTGGACTGATGGTTAAATTCTCTGGTGCTTAAGATGGTATAAGTGATGCTGGAATTTCATAAGTACTGCTCTGGATGAGAAATTACTATGTCTGATAAGAACTAAATGTCCTCCGTAGCTTCTCTTTCAGTGAACATATTAAACAAGATCTTTGCCATTTTGCTGAAATGGATTAGTAAATTCCAAAACTATTACGGAGAAAGAGGGTTTTAGACTTCTGTTTCCTACAAAGTCAGACTTAACCAGACAAACAAGCAAACAAAAATTATACTGACAGACTCTTCCAGAGACCAGTGCTAACTGAATTGTTCTCCTATGGCCTGCAAACACAATTACAATATGTGAATAAAAACCTCACAGATAATTTCTGCAGCGCATGGCAAATAATACGTAATCCAGGGAAGTAATAAGAATCATTACTGTGAAGGCAGCATTGGAGAGCTGTAGGATGCAGCACCTGACAGCACTGAAATACGCAGATGTCAGATGTATTAAGAGAGGCTAATAAAATAATGACTCCTATACACGTTAGGTTGACGATAATAAGACCTGAAGGGAGCATATGAAAATCCTCTATCAAATTGTGATGGCTTGCTTTTTCTCATGGGGGATGAGAAAAAAAAAATAAAGGATTACTGATGAAGAATTGTAGAGTCTGTATAAAGAGGGTTGGCAGCCTCAGACTCACCAAGTGAGGAAAGACTCAGTTATGGCTTTCTCAAAGGGCAGCCACTGCTGACCTTTCAGGCCAAGAAAGGAAGCAGCATCATGACTGTAAGGATTTGTCACTGAAGGGGAGACTGGGGAATATAAGAAAGAACCCTGCAGTGCAAAGTATCAAAACACTGAAAAGAAATGAAAGACACCATCCAGCTCTCTAGAAAGAATACAAGAAAAATCTCTTCTATTTATGGCAAACTCTCATCAGTCAAGCAAAGCAATATTGCCCTTCAAGACAGCCTAAGGAATACTTAAGGACTCAGAGTTTTTGAGCAGCAAGAGGGAATTCACGTACACAAAATATAGCTGTTGGAAGGTTTGGGAAAGGGCTCTGCCTGGATCTATTTAGCAAGTCCTACAATTTTTGTCCAGTTTTTTCATTTGCTCCTGTATGGCTGATCTGATTATAAAAATAATCTGGAAACTAGGCTAAAAGGAAAACTAGTTGTGTAGGCTGCAGATTGCATTGAGTGGAACAAGTGACAAAACTAATGGAAGACTATTCACATTTATGATGACATTCATGCTTGAGTGGTTGTTGCTTCTAACAAGGGCGGGTGATGACAGGAAAAAATAGAAAGAGGAACACAGGGAGCACCAATCAATTAGCAACAACTTTTACCAAAAAAACCCAACACTCATGTTGCAAACCTTCTAACTGATAACAAATTATTTTGTATTGAGGTAGCCTCAACATGTGATATATTCCTAAACACAAGGTCTAGTAGAAACAAAATGTTTCCACATTTTATTCTTTCTCACTGATTCACAATGTTGTTTAGGATTATTACAGCTGTTTTCTACATAGAATATTACATTTTGGCCATACAACCAACTTACACTATTTTAGGAATTTGTACACTCTTCTCCTGCTGTAAATCTTCACTAGTCATTAAAATGGTCTAAAGTGAAATCACATGCTGAAGAAAAAGATTCTTTTCAGAGATTATAATTGTCAGTCAATGATGTTGCATTCCCTGCGGAAATCTCACTAAGAAAAGAAAATGATAGATGAGGACCTAGATCTCCTTCATTCACAATGTTTTACATTTCCAGTCCTATTCTGGGATTTTGAATGCCAAACTGGGCTGCCTCTACCAATCGTATCATCCTCATTAATAATGATTTCTGCATTATTAATGAAGGCTTAGCTATTTTTGAAAAGGACACCCAATTTAGAAAGACATTCAAATTTCTTTCTCCCATAGCAATGCAGCATCACTAGAAATTAGAGGAGGAACAAATATTCATTTCAACCACAAGGCAAGTCAAAATGTGCATACCAAACCAATTAGGCGTTGCTCAGTGTTACCTTGTCCCTCTTCAACAACTAGTACCATTATGCACATGACAAAGAAGGAAAATGTGCCAAGGCACATGTGCCAAGTGAAATGGATAGGAAAAAGTGTTTCCCATTCTTAATGGACAAAAAGACCCTATATTACTACTTGGAACATTCTCAACCCTATTTACAAGTACAAGATCCTGGACTGCAACTCTCATTCCGTGTTGGACCCAAATAAAAGCTTTAATAATTATTCAAGAATTGACTAGACAAAGCCACAGTTGACCAGATTTGGTGTTGCTGGCAGTCCTGCTTTGAGGGAGTAGTTGGGCTCAATGAACTCCAGAGGTCTGCTTTGACCATTGTGTATCAAAGGAGACAGCAGCACAAGGACCAGGAGAGGAGGGTGCCTGAGGCCTCCTGGGGAGGCCTGAAGCCATCTTGCTATCTCACCACACACAAGTGGGGCTTCTAAAATGGAAGAGGAGCTCAAGGCTCAGCACCCTCTAGCAGTTGTGTGATTTCTCATTTCTGAGAAGTAGTCCCCAGTGCATGTTCCTAATACATTTCTCGTACCTGCCTCCAAACGAAGGTGCCTGTCCCCTTTCCATTTTGAAAATCATACTCTTTTCTCATTTTACTGATCATTCCAAACACTTATGATTTACTCAAAGTCCTTTGAAATTTCCACTTTTATTTAGAACAATTTCATGCAGTTCCCCAAACAACATTATGCAGTTATTCCTATTGAACGAAATAATTCATTTTGACATCTGTATGGAAACAACTGTGACACATTTTCAAATTCTTTCAGCAGGCTGTAAATAATTTCATGAGTCCACACTCCCTTCATCAGAAAAGAAGGCTCAAAATCACATAAATATCTTAAATGTTCCTAGCCAGCATCCTCTTCTTTCTTTCCAGTTGCCCAGCGTGCTGTTGAAAGACTCCTCACAAATTTCCACCCCAAAACTGGATACACTTGCTGTGCTTCCCCATGCTAAGTTATATTCCTGGAGTTTATCATGTGAGATATAAAGAAAACAAAATGGAATTGTTTTTTATAGTCAGAGCAGACTACTTTATCAAAGGAAACAGTTGTCATTTTTTCCGAGATAAGCAACCAAGCTGAGAAAAGCAACTTTGCCTCAGAGCTGCAGGCTCTTGTGTTTCTCTGGTTCCTTGAATCTCAGTGTTCATTGTCATCTCATCCTACTGTACATGCACATCTGCTGGAACTCATTTTGAGAATGAAGCTACAGTCTGGAAGGGCCATGTAGAAAACTGTACTGCTTTGCACGATTTTCAGTCCCATGAGAATGGGGCTGTAATGGATACAGCTCCATCTCTTTCAGCCAGCTTCATTAAATTCCTCCTGAACTGCTCCTTCCAGCCAGCTTACTAGCACTGCCTTCACCCATCAGGGAGTCTGGGCCATACACCTGGATGGCCGAGAGCTCTGTCTTGTGGAACTTGCTCTAAATGGGACTTGGAGGTTCCCAATCTAATGCTGGGGAAAGCAATAAGTCTGGATGGCACTCCAGATCCTGATCTTTTTTCACCCTCGCTAGCACTGAATCACATTATTCAGGATAGACTTCATGCCTATGTGTTGTGGGTTGAACCTGAGTTGATGGACAGATCTTTCAACCAGTAGTGCTTCTCGAAATTTACATATTTAAGCCCTGTGGAGACACAGGAAGTTCCCTTTTCAGTTTGAGCCTTCCCATGGGGAGCAGGAGGAATATGGGCACCGGGCTCCATTCTTCAGAGTGTCCCCAGGCCTCCCTTCCCCCGGTGCCAGGCACAAGCCCTGGGTGCCTGCGGGAGAACCCCCCAGAGCCGCGGGCAGCTGAGGAACAACCATAGCTGCTGCATAGCCAAGACCACCCGGAGCAGCTGCTGAGGAACCCCCCCTCCCCCCACCACCCCCACGTGGCCCATGTAGACCCAGCGGCAGCTGATAGAACTTTCTGCAACCAACTCAGCCTATATTGACCTGCAAAACAACATCAAGTAACCAGCAGCATAAAGGGAGCGAGACTTTCTCCATCTTAAAGCCCGAACAATGAAGATTGCTCATCAACATGGCCTCTTCAAGGTCAGAGAGAAATAGAAAGTGAGTGAAGCTGAAGATGGCGGCGGGGAAAAAAGGGCAGGGGGGGGCCTTNGATGGCGGCGGGGAAAAAAGGGCAGAGTCGTGCCTTCCGCGCGTAGCTTAAAACTGCTTTTTGCAGACTGTGGTAAAAACTGTGATATCACAAACTGTTTTTCTCTTTAATCCATTTAAAGACATGAGGGGATGAGAATTCTGTGTGCAGCCTGTGAGAGAAACAAAGGTGACCATGCCAAGTTACCCTGGAGCTGTGAGCAGTTGTGAGAGACTTTTAAAATTTCTGTGAAGAAGAGAGCTGTTGTTTTTCAGGCTGGAATTTATCTATCCTTAAATGAGAATACCCCATGTGTGGCCCATGGTAACAGTGTGGAAGAGACTGTGATTTCTTTCCACGGAAGAGATTTTTTACGGCGGCAGATTTTCGGGCAGGCTGCTGCTAGTGCAGTTTGGGAACCACAAGAAGCAGAAGAGACCTGTATTTCCTCAAATAGTAGAGAGAATTTTAAGAACTGTAAATGCTGACCAGGGATCATCCTCTATTATCCTTTGTGTGAGTTGGATAAGGGGGAGGCACTGGAGAAAAGGGGATTTTGTTTTAATTTCTTATTATTTCTCTTAACTCTTAATTCTGTTAGTAATAAACTTTTTCATATTCTTTAAGTTTTGAGCCTACTTTGCATCTCTCCAAAATCTCCTATCTCACAGAAGGTAAAAAATGTGAACTAAACCACTACACCCTGTTACCTTTCATTTTGCATTTTCATTGGGACTTTAGGAAGGAAGAAAGTAAAAAAAAAAAAAAAGCTACAAAATCAGGTTTGTCGTATTTGTTTCTTGGCTGATAAAACATGAATATTTTTGTTTGCTATAGTAACTGTCCAACAATGATGACAAACAGGAAAAGGAGCTCACAAAAGAGTGATTTTGATCATCTACTCTACAAAATTTTTTTACAATATGGAACATGAAATCTAACCCAATTTTTGCAGTCTATCATAGATCTTCTTTTGTTATTGCTATACTTAAATGGAAAGTGCCACCATATTTTAAAACAAATTTTTCTCCCTAGAGAAGACAAGCATCAGATATGCATGTAAAACATTAATAAGACTGTTTCAGAGTCAACTCATCTATACAGTTTTGAGATTCAGTTTCTAGTTAGTCAGCAGGGACTCCAAAGTACGTCCTAAATAATACCACCTGCTGCCTAATAATACCATGATACCATACTCAATTTTGTATCATTTTAAAAGCTACATCTTAGTGGGTTCACAATCTCTATCACCCTTCTATTACACTGCATAGCTATTTTAATTCCCATTGAGAAAAAAACAAAAAGAAAGGAGAGAGAAAAGAAGACAATGCAACACATGGAAGAGCGATTTTGTGTACAACTATTAGAATTCACTTATACTTCTTGTAAGCTGTAAAACAAAGGCAGCAGATTTCGTTAGTGAATTATTGCAAATTCAACTATGCTATGCCCTTTCTTCCAATTAAGTACATGTAATAGCATTGTTAAAGATGGTGATCTTCCAGAAGCCACAAGGTGGCAATGTTTCAGAATAGTCCCGAGATTCCTTGGAAACTTCTATTAATCAGCAAGCCATTACTACAATAATAATCATAAAAGACCATCCATAAAAGAGCAGATACCTAATGCACAGATTTTGAGTAGTAGGAGAAAGGCTAACAACACTGTTATGGTAGGCGGTCAATACACTCTGTATGAACTGCAATGAAGATGCATTCAGTCTGAATACACCTATACCAGACCACTTTGATATCTTTCTATGGTTAAGTGATTATTTTTGTTTAAATAAAAGAAAGGAAGGTTGTATCAACAGAATAGTGTTTAATGAGGCATTGATAGTTTCCACATGGAACACTGTTAGTTACAATGGAGATGGTAAGGCCTTAGGAAAGAATTAGGAGAGCATGAAGTCTTGTCTAAAACAGAAGGCAATGGGCTGCATGAAGTGCAGAAGCATTGGGACGGAGAGTGGGCATAAAGAGACCATAAAACTGCTCAGATGTATAAAGTTCACAAGACAGCATTCAAGAAGTAGCATGATAAGAATGAGAAAAACTCGGTAGCACATTGTACTTTTTGGGTACCATCCAGAAAAACACATGAGCTAAGTAAGTGTCAGGGACTGAAATGGTTCATACCTTAAACATTGTTATGAAGGAGTTTTACCCATTATAGCAAAAACTGTATAAAGAAGATACAAACACAGAAGCCCACCCCTCCTTGAAGATGCCTGACTGGAATTTTGGACTGTGAGTTAAGCCGCCCAGATAAGATAAAGGGGACACTATTGTTCAAGCATCTCAGGCTGAGGGAGAAGAATGCATCCACAAGAAAGTCAAACCCAGCAACTGTGCTGAGAATCATCTCTGGCTGAGTTTGGAGTGGGGGAGACCACAGCCCACAGAGGTCAGGTTTACACAGACTCCTCCCGCAACGAAGGGTGGGGGGAAGAGGTTTTCGGTGCATTGCATGACCTCTGCTCAGGAGGCACTGAACACCCATCCTCCCTTACACAAACTGGCCAAGCTCTGAACCCCCAACCCCACAGGTCACATCCTGTGGGAGTAAGCTGAAGGCGCGTCATAATCCATCAAAGACCCTCCAAAGTGCTCCCTGTACTTATTCCTGAGGCCTTGCTCCACAGGACTGCATGTGATGCAAAGTGACGCAACAGACACAAAGTCTGCCAAAAGGGACTCTGTCAAACTGCACCCCCTGCCCACCCAGGGAAGTACCTGGGCATTCGCACCTGGCCTGAGGCTATATTAATCCGTGGGATTCTCTGCTTTTTGGAGGACCCTCACCACCAAGAAGACCAGCTGGAGAGGATCAATGGGATGATGGTGGGATCCGCAGAGTGGTGATACTTTCTTTATTCTGTTTCTGTCACTCTCTTTCTGTCCCCCCACCTCTTTTCTATTTCTTTCTCTTCCTTTCTCTTTCTCTCTCATATTTACTATCAAATAAAATCCATACTATTGACTGTGGCATATAGTCTCATTTGGACCTTAATTAGGGCAGAGACATTTCTAACATTTTTAAAACTGGACCGTAACAATAAGTTGGAAACCTCTACTTGTAAAAAAACCCCAGATACCCTCTGATCACAGAATGTCTGTGGAATATGTATGTGACACGACCCTAAAAAGGCAAGTGTGATTCCTGAAAGGACTAGAAGATTAATAGTAGGCTAAGTTGACATCAGCTCCACAAACCTTGTTCAAATAGGAACAAGAGCTCAGAAAAGTTATGAGAATAAACAAGAAAACTGAAAACATAAAAAGCATAACCTTTCTAGTTATCCTCACATCTATTAAATCAGAGTGCTCTAGAAATACTTTGGTAAAGATTAATCATCAGAAAGGCTAGCTAACAGTTGATAACAGATATAAACTGGCAATGAATAAATCATGCAGCATCCAAACTACTGTTAGTCTTTTTACTTTCACCTTTTATCTTTAATATTCACTCCCTCTGAAACCTCACTGATAGTATCCAATGTGTCCACAAAACTAGTACAGAAACTTGACAGGAAAAAGATTATACTCATTTCAGTTAATGGAAATCTTCCTACTGAAAGTGAATATGAGTGAGAAGAAGCTAAATTCTCACAACCAAATAGTGCCTTTATAGTTAAGGCATATTTATTCGCCTCACTTTAGTGAAGGCAAGTAGCCATAGAGATATAATCAGACCATTCTCTAGAGCACATAACTTGAAAATTTCCTTATGCACGGCAGGAAAGAAGGAAGAGCATTTCTACAGGATGTTGCCAGGGACAGGTATTTCTCAACTCCAGCAGTGTTAGCTTAATAAGTATCTTTGTTTCTATCATGCTTCAGTAGGATTTTAATAAGTAGGTTCTTTAGGGTATATCAATGAAGATGAAACTTTGTTTGGCACAGAAGAGCCACTGAACATACTTGTCTAAATCCTCCTATGTGGAAAGAAAACATTTTGCCCCTTGTCCTGCAGAGTCAGGAAGGCTAATTTTCGTCTTTCAGTGAAAAGATCCCTTCATAGTAGCACTGACTCTATGAATAAGTAGTTTGAGTATATATGTTAAAACCAAAAACTTAAAGCACACTTAAAGCACAAATTCAAAAAAATATAATTTATTCATTAAAAGTTTTTTCTGATTTAAATAAAGAGGGGTCTTAAAAATTATCACAAAGAGCACTAAGCATCTGCTGATGTCATGATCAGAGGGAACACAGAAGTGCTAATGCAATTCCTAGGCCAGCCTCCAGATGAGACATCTGTGAGCTCAGGTTTGCTAGAGGCTTGAGTCCCACACAGAGTCCCGTGTTCCATCATGAACAGGACTGGGTCAACAATCCTGTTACTGTATTTCTTCTTCTGAAACGTGAGGAAGATGGAGTCACAAGAAGCATCAGCTTTACCCCTTCCAGAGTAAATGGAAGAGCAGACAGATCTTTACTGGCTTACCCATGGTGTACTCTTTCCTCTACAGCTACGAGTGCACGTCTTTCCAATCCACAGCCATGTCTGGTTTGTTCCACCGATGTAACATTTAATATCTTGATTAGGCAAGGATTTATTCCTCAAGAAGAGAATGTCAGAGAGCTCAGCCTTCAGCAAGACAGACACATCCCTGTCTTCTGCCCTCATTAATGCTCCAGCCCCCAGCTAATGGGATTTTTCTTGAAGAACATGCTACATGTGACAGCTCAAGTTGGTACTGGGACTGTGTCACTCTCTGATTTTCCCCCAGTCCACGAGTTATGACATTCTCCTTCCCCACACTCCCTCTCCAAAACCCAGATATCTCCACATGGCAAATATATGTGGTCTCCTCTGGCACCTGGTTGAGAAAAGGAGCCAACACAGGGAAGCAGTGGGAAAAAGGCCATTAACATCTTCAGTCTTCTTTTCTTGCTGCTGGAGCTGACACAATCTGCAGCTGAGAGTCTAAAATCAGTGAAACTTTGAGGACACAGTGCTGTGCTAGTACCAGTGCTTCACACCACAGCTACTGTCTGATACAGCGTACATTTATTTAGAGTTGCGGTAGCGACTCAGTATCAGCACATTCTCTTTTTTAGTACAAATCTTTGCTGGTGGCAGAAGAAGCATGAACTCTTCAGTAAAGATAAGCTTTTTGATTGCTAGTGATAAAAACTGAGCCCACTAGTGGGTGTAAGCAGACTAAGGAATGAAAAAAACCCAGGAGCCTGAAGTAAAAAAAGTAATTTTAGAACCTAAGAAAGACATATTAAGTGGCAAACAGTCAAGATTTCCTTTTTCAAAGACCATAAATGCCTTTAGTATAATAATAGGAAAGAAAATCATGGCACAAAACAGTAAAATGGAATAGATGTCTGAATCTCCAAAGGCTAAGATATAAATATGGTTTGCTTTCAAAATCTAGATTTTTTTTCTAATTTGGATTAGAAAAATCTAAAAGACTTTGTCCTTTGCTACTTGTCCTCATTTTGTCTCTTTACAGAGCAGGTAATTGACCCTAACCCATAGCAGAAAATCTCATTGCCTTCCAAAGTGGAAGAAAAAGGACCAATCGCTAATATGCTAAGGAAGCAATGAGTGTATTCACCCACTTAAAACAGCAAGTGTGACTCAGATTTAGTTAATTATTTCCCTGTCAGACTGGGAAATTCCTAATCAAATGTGCCTGAAGTAAAGCTAAACTCCAGATGAGATAAGTTTATATTGAAGAGGGAGTGGGAAACAGAAACTTTGGAAAAAATTTAAATCACACTACAGACAGAAGTTCATTTAGAATGGCAAACCTGACAAAAATACTACCTTAGAATGTATTTATCCTGCCAGTTAATGGGCTAGCTCTTTTCCTTCCTAGACAGCTGGCCAAAAGAAACAGGCAAAAAATCCACAAGAGCATGTGTATCAGAAGCATATACTTTCATATATTGGAATGAAAGTAAAGTGCCCAGCTCAGTATCCTGTTCGTGGGGATAATCTGTGCTTAAGTGATAACATGTCATTTGGCAAACTGCACATGTGGCAGTGCCAGCTGCTGTGACATGAAACACCTAGGTGACAAAACAGTTGGTCTATGGTGGAACCACCCTGTGTTGAAGACTGGCACAGGAAAAGTGTCAAATTTGTGTAATATGTTAGCTAACTTTTTGTTACAGTTAAGACTCTTCTAGAAGTGAAAACAATTCTGTGAACAGCAATGAAAATACATGTAAGAGAACTTTTCTAATGACATTTTAAAGCTTTCTATGAATTCCTGCTGCTGAGGGAAGAACATCAGGATTCACTCCCGAGGTTGCTTTACTTCACACTGTGGCATCCTACTAAAATGCATAATAACATTGCATCAGTGTTCACACAGCACTGCTGTCATGGATATTACTCTAAATTTAGAAATCAGCTATAAGAAAGTCTTTTGAATTATTTGTCTTACAATATAACTTCAGAATCTGATGCACTATAGCCAGTGTGCCTAATTATGATAATTTGACTTGGCTACTGTTATCCATGATGTTATCCGCTGAAAACTGTTATCTGCTTAAAGCTGCATGGTTCTGTTTTTAATCATCCAATAAGGACAGGTTTGTATGATCCTGTTCAACCCTCCTCCTCCATTCTCTCTAATTGAAAATACACAATGGAAGTAGGAAAAATAAACTGAAAATTTCAGAGTCAAACACTAGCATATTTGATTGACAGTTGCTTAAAAGAGAACATATTATAATTTTTCCCTTATTTATGCCAAAACTCCTAACAGCTAAAGTATTAGCAAGTTTAGAATTATATAAGCACTAATTTTTAAGTTATCAATTTATCACAGAATCATTTAGGTTGGAAAAGACCTCTGAGATCATCGAGTCCAACCTCTGGCCAGACACTACCTTGTCAACTAGACCATGGCACTGAGTGCCTTGTCCAGTTGGTTTTTTGAACGCCTCCAATGATGGCAACTCCACCACCTCCTGGGGCAACCTGTTCCAATGCTTGACAACCCTTTCCATGAAGAAATTCTTCCTGATGTCCAACCTGAACCTCCCTTGGTGCAGTTTGAGCCCATGTCCTCTCATCACTTGTTGCCTGGGAGAAGAGATTGACCCCCACCTGGCTACACCAATTTTAGAGATCGGGAGATTCAGGCAGTTGTAGAGATCGATAAGGTCCCCCCTGAGCCTCCTTGTCTCCAGACTAAACAACCTCAGCTCCCACAACAACTCCTCACAGGACTTACTCTCCGGATCCTTTCCCAGCTCGACTGCCCTTCTCTGGACATGCTCCAGCACCTCAATGTCTTTCTTGTAGAGAGGAGTCCAAAACTGAACACAGGATTCAAAGTGTGTCCTCACCACTGCTGAGTACACAGGGACAGTCGCTGCCCTGGTCCTGCTGGCCACACTATTGCTGATACAGGCCAGAATGCCATTGCCCTTTTTGGCCTCCTGGGCACACTGGCTCACGTTCAGCTGCTGACCAGCAAGCCCAGGTCTTTTTCACCAGACAGCTTTCCAACCACTCTCTTCCAAGTCTGTAGCACTGCAAGGGCAGGTCCTGGCACCTGGCCTTACTGAACCTTGATCCATCAATGCGGCCTGTCCAGATCCCCCTGCAGATTCTCTAGCAGATCAATACTCCCACTCAAAAGTTTATCTACCCTACTTAAAGTAAGCAGCATATATTACATATAAGAGCTTAACATCAGTGGCATGACTGTATTCATCCATCTGTGAGAAAAAAACAAACTGCAACAAACAACAGTCCAAGACATCTTCCTGCTTAGCCTGAATATGAGTGACTACATGTGTACTGGAAAACAAAGTTCACATGCCCTCTTTTTATCTTTATAAATCTATGACAAATCTTTATAGAGAGGCATTTAGCTTTATAAATCTATAAATTTTTGAAACCCTGTGACATAAAATGGAATGACTGATAACCAATTTAATTGACATATTTAATTTGCTTTTTTTTTACATAGAGTTAATAATTTTCTTCACAGTGGCTAGTAGGGTGCTGTATTTTGGATTTGTGCTCAAAACAGTGTTGATAACACAGGGATGTTTTAGTTATTGCTGATCAGAGTTTACTCAGAGCCAAGGGCTTTTCTGCCTCTCACAGCATCCTGCCAGCTAGGAGGCTTTAGATGCACAAGAAGCTGGGAGGGGACACAGCCAGGACACCTGACCCCAACTAACTAAAGTGATTTTCCACAACATATGGTGTCAGCATATAAGCTGGTGGAAAAAAGAGGAAGGGGGAAGATGGTATTCAGAGTCATAGCATTTGTCTTTTCAAGTGACCATAACATGTGATGAAACTCTGCTTTCCCAGGAATGGCTGAACACCAGCCTGCCAACTGGGAAGCAGTGAATTAATTCCTTGTTTTGTTTTGCTTGCACGCACAGCTTTCGCTTTAGCTATTAAAGTGTCTTTATCTCAATCCATGAGTTTTCTCACCTTTGCTCTTTCTATTCTCTCTCCCATCCCACCATGGAGGGAGGGAGGGAGGGAGGGAGCGACAGAGTGGCTATTTGGTGCTTAGCTGCTGCCTGGGGTTAAACCACAACATTTACTAACATCAGAAAGCTTTCAGGGGATGAAATAAACTAAATTGTTATAGTAATGATCTGGCCTGTTCTTATGCGTGGTTTTTTAGATGTTTTTATATAGACTTTTCTTAGGTTTCATTTTGTAAAATAAAGGCATATAGATAGAATAATAAAATTACAAGGCAATTAAAATATATGAACTTTATAGGATTTACAGCTGTATGTTTTCATTGTACATTACTCACTTCACTGTATGTTTTCACACTTTGGAATTGCAAGTCTAGCAGCAAGCTACATATTTCTCTTATCCTACAGCTGTGCAGCCCTAAGTTGAGGTGTCCTCTTGTAATCACTCACAAGAAAAACCTCATCTTGTGTTTAACAAAGAGTTCAGGGTAGAAGGGTTGAACTACCCTTGGATGTGCCTGTTACCACTAGGGATTAATGACTATAGGGTAAAAGATTAGATTACAAGCCCCACTTTTACTTGGCCAAAATCAGGTAAGAGTCCTGGTGGTATGTCAAGCAGTGTAGTTTCTTGCACTAACTGCATTCAGATGAGATGTTTATTCTGCATAACAAGAGGTGCAATAGATCTGTAAAATTAAAGCACATTTATTTGTTTGCTATACCTTTCCTTGCAGGGGCCTACAAGCAACTCCTAATGACTTCAGGTTGAAGCTGAAGCCTCCCACTTGGAGGTTTTAATTTCACCTGAGTAGCCCTCAGCTTTATTGTTTGCTCTATGAAGGATAGACACATGCACGATTATTGCAGGTGCCAGTCAGTAGAAAGCTGCTGGGCAATTATTGCTCTGTGGGAGAGAGAAATGTGCCTCCATGTCTCTTATTACCTGAGAAAGGTGGAAGATGGACCAGGGATGCCACATAGCAGGATAAAGGTAGCCAGCAGTTCAATTTTTTTCTGTGTAAGGATCTAAGCAGCCAAATGGGGCAAACGAAGCAGACAGCAAGACAAGTTCCAATCTCTGATGCTCCTATTTGGCTAAGAGGCACTCATGGTCAGCCTGCACAGGTGGGCCTGAAGTCCAGTAGTTCAAACTGACAGCCTGAAACACTCCTTATTTCCTGTTTTTCCTGATCCTAGTAAAGAACAAATAGATTTTTGAAGATGGAATTTCCTGTGTAAGACTGTGATTTGATGACAGAATAGATACAATGTTAAGCTGCCCTGTAACATAGAGCATAGCGGTAATGTGGTACAGGCTCACCCCGCTAGCTAAAATTAGGCCACCTATGTTTTTCAAAGCTCATACTGGCTAGCTTTTGCAGAGGATCAGGTACATCACACACCTTGCACTTCGTGCAAAATCAGAATCACTTCCCTGCTGCACACTAGATAGTTTGACAAGAGCATACTTTTGCATCCACACATGATCCAGGTGAAATTTTTGCTGCAGGGCGATTTGCTGATGCACTCAGCCAGTATGAATGGTTATGGAAACAAGGCCTGGGTTTTAATGATAAATTTCATATATTCTTCTGCACTGCAATGGAAAAAAAGATGCAAGATTCTGAGAAAAAAAAGTATGGGAAACATGAGAACCTGATAAGCATGTTGTCAGGCACTCTAGAAATTACTTCTACCTGGGGCTGTGCAAATAACTACTTCCGCGGTTTAGCTGCTGAATTGAAAGGATAAAAACCTCAGCAAACTGTTAGCCATTACCAAAACAAAATCCAACATGATTTGTTTTATTCAAAGTTAATGTAATTTTTTTCCTTTCTTCATAAGTGCTTGAAATTAAACACAACAGACAAAACCACTGGAGGGTTTCTGTAGGTGTCATATTTTTACTCAAAGGTACAGGAGGTAGTACACACATCCAAAATATATAATGTCTAGATTTAATTGTCTTAAAGGAGAATATGAATGCAGCAGAGAATTTGAATGCAAGACACCCTAAGCAGTAGTTCAGAGTATTGTGCAGCGAGAGTCATGGTATCTTTTGTTGACACCTTTTCCATTTCTATGAATAGTTATTAATCAAATCTCTGCCTCAGTGGTGACCCAGTTACTACATGCAACGTTAAGGACATTGCCCTAAATTGCAGAAGACACTTGGAATGCAGACACATATGCATGCAGACATTTGCACACACAATTCAGCATTGCATAAGGAAAATTAAGCTACCTGCACATGATCTCGTAAACGTGTATGGAAGAACTGCAGAACACCACGAAGATGCTAGTCTGTCTCCCAGAACCAGCATTACTGCAGCAGCATGGTGTTGAACAATCCTCTCTCTCAGCAAATCTGATTAGTCTAGCTGGAGTGGCAGGCTTGTGGTCCTGAAACTAGACATAGAGCTGGCTGTCTCAGCCCCATGCTTCCTAAATCCCAGTCATTTTTAAGTGTTTCTTTCAGTTTCTTATATTAAATAAATATAAATTTCATGCGTTGTAGTGAAGTACACAACTATTTCTTGAAAGACGGGTACCACCAATAAATACATTTCTCCAGTCCCAATGGTTTTAAAAACTAGGTGTGATCTCACAGTTAGTTTTTAAGGTAGCAAATCCCCCATTCTGGAGACTTTGCTATTTTCCAGTTGATTTTCCACCATCAATTCTAATTGTGAGGAAGTACAAAAGTAACATTTAGGAGGGAATGAAAGATCTAAACAAGTGGCTTGAAAGATATTTTGCAAACATATTTGCATGTACTTATGAAATTAAATAACCCGTGAAGATATCTAAGGTGGTTTTGTGGGCTTTGAAGTTTTGCATGAAATTGAATGTTTTTCCAGCCTGCCTTATATGAAAGCAACAGGCATTTTTCACCTCAATGTGTGCTACATCAAGTGCATTTCACCAAAGTAAATTATATGCTTTATCCACAAATTGAATGCATGAATATGCATAAAAATATTCTTATTTTCAGGGCAAGGAATGGAGGGAATGTGATTAAGATTCGTTACAAGGTTGGCAAGATTGGGGTAGGAGATAGCGTGCATACATCAGGAGACCAAAGAGACTACAGGTCTTCAGCTTGGAAAGAGAGACGAGCAGGGTTATGAAAGTCTGCAGTGTTGTGAGTGGCATAGAAGAGGTTACTGTAGGATGATTACCCATGTCACAAAACAAGAGCTGGAAAGCACATAATCAATTCATCAGACAACAAGTCTATGACAAATAGAAGGAAGTTCTGTTTCACACAGTGCATTATTAGAATATTAATTAGTACACAGTTAGAGTGATGACCACAAAACTGTGGGGACAACAGAACTATACAGATGCTGAAAGAGACACTCGGAAAATGGGCATCTACAGGTCTTTAAAGACAGCGGTCCAGTTGCTTTTCCAGTTAAGGCGGCCTCAGTGGTGTCTCTCCCTTGGAGCACAGCTTCACTTCAGGAGCACAGCTCCACTTCAGAAGCCCCTACACCTGGAATTAATACGTGGTGAGCCACACCTTCCTTATTCATATCCCCTCTTAGTGAGATAGCAATCAATTCAATCAGCAGCAGACTCCTTCATTTTTCTATGCTGAATACATCCCCCATTCCCCATTCCTGCTTGCTCCTTTCTTTTTTTACTTGGGATGGGGTGAAGAAAGATCAGTTGGATGGAAGACTGCCTGGAAGATCAGTTAGGATGTCTTAACACCAGGAGTCCTTCAGAGAGCTGGGTGACAATGCTTTTTTTTGCTGTATGGGCAAAGGATGATCTGGAATTAAGGAAACGGACACAGAGAGATGGTGCAGTGGGAGTGAGGGGAAGTGCTCACATGCTCTGACTGAGCACAAACAGAAAAAACACAATTCAAGGGAACAGGACTCTCCTCACAATAATTATTTTTAGCTGTTTGATGTACAGAGGATGGCATGCTGCTGAGATTTATAGAAAACAAGAGAAGAAGCTTATTGCAAGTGAATGACTATAATTATTTGCTCATTATCTAAAATTTATTAGGTTCTTGGCCTTCGCCTCTAGAAGAATTGCAGTCTAACATTCAGCAATGCAACAAATGGATGATGCCACAATCAAGGCCAGTTATTCATTGTGACCACAGAGAACAGGTAACAGGGTGAGCATTACACTGAATTTTAAAATAAACAGAATCTGTCCGCTCCCCTTCTCCCCAGCAACACTTTCAAGCCTACTTGCATCAGTCCAAAAATGCGACAACAGGAGATATTTACTCTTGCTCATAAAATTAGTTCTATCAAAATTATCACGTGGGACTTTTACTATGAATCCATCCCATGAGGAGAATTCACTGTAAGTAGGACACAGAGGAAGAAATCTCACTTACAGTGTCAGCTGTGGTATCTGTCTCACACAGTCAACACTTTAACTCCAGAAATCTGTGTATGTTCAGAAGTCAAGAGCATATTCTTTCCTTTCCAGTTAGAGACTTGCACAGAAATATCAGGGAAAGGTTTTAGCATTTTGGATAAAATTCTCAGTGTTAAAGGGCTATGTTTTTTAGGGCAGAGCATTTGGATAAGACAAGAAAGTCTGATGGAAACATTTAGTCCTTTTTAACACGTAATGTCGATACTTCAGAGAACAAAAATACAGGATTGATCACAAAAATTGAACTAGGTCAGCAGCATTTCTTCTCTCAAAACACTCTTGAGTGTTGCAAGCTGGAAACTCAGGGTGTGTTATGCCACAGCAACTGCAGAATAATTTTGTAGCCTCTAATTGTGTCTTAATTCTCACTCCGGTTCTAGAGGTATGCTAATATAGTGTGAGAGTCGCCACAGAAAGTATTTTGGTGATACTTCTGACAGCTAATTAGCATATTTCACTACTGCATTGAGTTTTACACTGTAATGCATAAAGTTAATTTCACAAGTGTGGGAGAAAAGTTTATTGTCTTCCCTGACCTGTACACTGCGTTGCTAAAACATTTGCAGGATTATCTAGGTATGCTATCTACAATAATGGCGTTTATGCATAATGTTATTGCTTTTGTTGTGTTTCCATATGCATGGATAATACATAAAATTAGACAGATTGCTAATGTGTTAACAAGAGAAACACAAAAACCAATTTTATTTTCATGCTGGATCCCAGAAGTAGTTTTTCAAAGGCAGAAGTGACAGGCTTGTTTAAATCCCATGGAAATTCACTTATCACTTATGACATTTATGCCTTTAAAAAATCTGCGTGTTTGGATTACGAAAGACCAGCATTAAATCTAAAGGCTTTGATCCAAATACCATTTTTACACAGCCATCAGTGTTCAAAGAGATGACTACTTTTTACAGAGTATGTTCAGCTCATAAAAACACATTCACTTAATTAATAACACAAAGTACTTAAGGACCTGCATTACTCCACACATAGGAATAGCCTTGCTAGAGAAATTGCAAATGAGGGGAGGTAAAATTGTGTGAGGTACACAAGCTTTGAGGATCCTGACATCTTGTTCAGCATAAGTAACCACCCTGCCACAGAGGTCAATCTAGGTATTCCAGTGTCACCCTCTATTATCACCTATACAGAAAGAAAAAGCTAGTTGAAATCTTACAGACCAACAGATCATAGCAGGTTTAAGCCTTAGGTCTGTCAGTAACAACAGCAAGCTCCACAATATAAGACTTTTTTTTCTGTTGTTTCCAAATATACTTGGAAGGCTGATGGATAAAATTGTGTGAAATAAACTATCAAATGTGAATGCTAAAAGCCTGGCTGCAGAGAGATTTCTCCGTTTTCTAACTGTGTCTGTGTGAAAGCCTTGCTTTCTCACGGACACTAAAGGAAAACAATAGGAAAAATATGTAAACCTTGTATTGTTTTCATAGCAAGGAGAAAAATATTTGAAGTAGGTGTTGTTGGGTTCAGCCAATCCCTCTGGGGGGTGGCTGGTTAGGGAACCAATAACCTGTCAGTCTATGTGCTAAGGTGTATATATATATATATATATATATATGCGAGTTCTGTAAATAATAAAAGTCAATTTATTCTTGTACCAAATCATCCATGTCGCTTTGTTACTTGGTCCCTGCTAGCGAGCGACAAAATAACTGAGGTGATTTTTGAGAAGAGATATTGATTGCTATCACAGTTATTCTTATTAGTTGTACAAAAATATAATATATACACTCTTGTTATCAATTATAACTATGCAGTTATCAGTGCAGCTCCTTGTGCTCAAAATGTTGACTTTTTTTATAGGCGTTGAGAAGGCGAACAAGTTATAGCACACTCAGCCAGAAGAAAAGTATTTACAGGGCCTCTAACACGCACCCAAAAACATCCATGCAGATAAATACCCACAATCTTATATTACAGCAGTACGTTAGCTTTGACTCAGCCCTAGAAGAGATCCCCTCTGGCACTGGAGCTGACAGTAGCTGTGGGGTCAGCCTGCACCTTCTCTGAGTGCTGCAGATGAAGAGCAAAGAGTGTGCATGCACTGGGGAGGAAGAGCTGAAGCAGATGGGGGAAGGCAGTACTTCCTTCACAATGGAAATGCACACATGCCCTAGCATACATCTGGCAACAATGTCCTAACCCGTGGTTCACATAACTACAGTCATCTCAGGAGAAACAGAGAGAAAAAAATAAGGCTTAGAAACTGACCTGTTTTTCATTTTCATCCTCCAGTCTCAGCCTGTCCTCAATGCAGTTCCTGGCCTGAAGGAATGCCTTCCTCTGAGCCCTTTCTGTCAAAATCCTCACAAAGACCCCATACAAATTTACACTGACAAAAAGGATTGCATTGGCCACAAGCTGTAAGAAAGAAAAAAAAATAAATGAATATTTTAAAATACAGATTTTTATTTTACATTTCTGCTCAGCAAAATATATACTAAAAAAAAATCTGTTTGAAAACTGTGCCTTGTTAGCCCTGTAACTGATACTCCCTCCTGCAGGGAAACAATTACAGCAGCTACCACAAATCCAGACAAGCAATATTGCATTAATACAGAATTTTACAACTGCTGAAATTTATTTCTTTTATGATGATCTGTAGCTTGTCATCTTCATTCATCATAATTTCTTTCATCAGCCCATTGGCAGATGTCTCCATCTATTAAGCAGAACAATATCCTCAGTAATGCTTCAAAATACCTTGAAAACTAAAACTGTGTTCCTATGCCTTTCTAAAGTAAAGATACTTTTGTCCCTTTTTTTATAGTGGAGAAGAAAGGTACTCAAAAATCTGTGACTGAATAAAAATGTGTGCCTAGGTACCCCAAGATTTCATGTTATGTAGTTTGCACTTGGAAAATCTGCTTCTCTTCCTCTATCTACTGTTAGCAACCATATTGTACTTTTTGAGAAATCATCCAAAATACCGTTGATGCTATCTTGCAGCAGAACTCCCAGAAGGTGCTGAGTCCTTTCAAATGATGGCCCTCAGCACAACCTAAGGCCCACCATTATGCAAGAATCAGCGACCATGGAACTACTTTGAAACTACTTTGGAACTAGAGCGACTTTGGGAACTTCTTCTATAAACAGTGTTTTTATGAAGGACACAAAAATGACTCAACTGCCCTTCTGGGTTTTTTAAATGTTTTAACAATATGTGATAAGGTTACTTAACTAACACAAATAACTGAACAGTGGTTTGTACACTCCCTATCTAAGGCAATTCCGTCCAAGTTTCTCACCACATCTCTGAAACATGTCTTCAGATTGTAATTTCTGCAATGCAATGTGTATTTAGTAAAGAGGAAATAATGCCTTTTTACTCAGTGTATTTTCAGTCCCAGTGTCCTTAGATACCCTAGAGCCTACCATAGCATCATGATAAGGATTCATGGGACTCACAAATTCCAAAAATTCAGAAATGAACTGGCATTTAAATTGGCCAAGAGTGAGTATAATAAGAGCAAAGAAAGACGTTACAGCAAGTAAACCAATTCATGTTAAGTTCCTATGCATCTAAAATAGTTCAAAAAGACCACATAACTGACTTTTGTTTCCTAATTCAAGGTATACATTTCAAGGTAGTACATCTCTACTGTTGCATGATCTACTATTACAAATTAGAGAGGACACAATCTATTTTGTTTGCACAGTGCAATGAGTTAAAGCGTGCCAACAACATAATCAAATTTTAAGAAAAATAAAGCCACTGACATTGTTGTAGAGAATGTTTCCTAACAGGACTAGAGTTGAAGGTTTTATGGTAAGCCAATATGCCGATATGGTAAACAAAGTTCCAAAATGGCATCCCTGATGTTTTTGGAGAGACTGTGGGAAACATTTCACCCTGCAAAAATAAGAAGGAAATTTCTGATGTGTGTTAGAGTTTCTGATTCTAAAGGTAATATATATCTCACCTCTTGTGACCTTAGAATGGTGGGAAGAATTGAAAGACTCAGTCTGGATCAGTTTTCCAGACCTTCATGGATTCATAAGTCCTCTAACTTTTACCTTCAAACCTGGCCGTTATTAGTTAATAGGACATCAACAACAAATTCCCTGCAAACATTCTCACCAGCACAAAACCCAAAGATAACCTGTCACAATAAAAGGAGCTCTGCCTAGCCTTAGTGGTACTTTTCCCCTCAGTTATCAAAAAAGAAACAATTATCTCACAAAGGCTAAAAGCAGTGAAGAATGGTGTTACAGCTTCCTCCTGAGAATGGCAAAATGCAGGTTCAGGTGCATTCAGATGAATTTTAACCTAACAATCTCATATACCACTTAGTTACATGCCACTTCTGATGATAATACAGATAATAAAGCTTTGAAGATGAAATGCAGTACATGAGCATATTATTTCGTGATATAGGCTGAGCATAAAGAGTCTGCAATTCCTATTCTGCTTTATTTTGCTTGATCACAGAGAGCTGTTTGAGGTGTACCAATTTTTTATCACAAGTTAACACCTACTAAAATGAAATGATTGTAGAAATTCCAGTAGAATCCTATTTTTAGAGACGTGAATGTGGCCACACTCACCGTATCTCTGCACTTTATCATGCCAAAGTGTAGTGACAACAGTGTATTTTAAAGCTAATTCTTAAAGTGCAATGGAATAAAAATAGAAAGGATTTTTAAAGGTTGTATTCAAAGACAGTGAAGACAGCCCACAGAATGAACAGAGCTGACAGTTACAGACAGTGCAACTGCTTGACCCTGTCCATACACAAAACAGCTGTTAATAACACAGGGTGAAAAACTATCTTTATGTGCTGATATCAGAGTGGCTCAAGACATAAATAATTACCTCCACAGACAATAAAAAAAGTCAACTCTCTTTCTGGATTTCGAATGTAAGCAGTAAAATACCATATATTGTAACAATCTGCCAGCTGCTCCGGGACTATCATGATTTCACTCAAGCAACAGTGATCACCTGGACTAGGGGTAACCAGTAGGTGGGTTCCTGCTACTTTCAGGCTCAGCAGGGTAAGTCATTTTCCAACATGCTTTGAACATGTTTAAGATAAAACAGAGGTTTAGCTGTCAGCTCTGGCCTGCAGGGAATCAGAAAAGTGATAAAGCAAGTAAAAGATTCGTAGATTTCAAAATGTGAGAAAAGAAAGTAGGGCAGATTGTCTCCTGAGGTAAAAGTTCCTTTCCTCCACAACCCATTTCTACTTAATTACTATTTTTCCCCCAATTGCAACTAAATACTAGTCTTTCTCTCTAGGTTTCTCAAATGTGTGCCATTTTTCAGTCCTTTCATTTTAATACATACCTCTATATCTACACACATACATACATATATATCTATTCATAAATATATATATATATATACACACACACACACACACACACACACATATATATATTTCATACATTGTGTCCCATAATTCCAGGAAAGATTGTGAGATTTGCTGTTAAAACTGAGGAACACTGAAGAGGTACTAAGGCATTCAGAACTGCTGAAATATCAAGGACTTTCATTTTAGGTCATTCCTACATTATTTATTAAACTACTGCTTAGTAGAAAAAAGAGTGCTCTCCAGGTTTCACCATCACCTTCTATTTATAAAACTACCAAAAAACCAATTTACTTGATGCAACACAAAATTATTCAAAGACAATTTTATGCTGCAAACTTTCAAACAATGTTACTCTTTCAATCCATAATGAGATTACAGGTCAGCCAGAATTAAAATTGATATCAGGGTCATGAAAGCATGTTTCTAAACTTTTTTTGATTTTTTTATTGTTGTCAGTGAATCTTGTATCATGCATTCTGCCTATTGCAGCATTTCAGTATGAATACCCTGAGCTTTAAGATTATCTAGTCCTTAGTAGGTTACACTCCCCACCAGTGGATGAATTCTGGCATGGTTACTTGTGTGAGGGTGGTACCAAAGGCAGACTTCCAGTATAGCTAATCCCTGTGGGCCGCCTAGTCAGAGAAGAGGGGTTGGAACCTCCAGCAGGTATTTCAACCAAATGTCTGTCTCTCTCTCATGTTTATTTCTCCATTGTGTTTTTTGGGTCCCAACTTACTTTTGGAAGAGAACTCAAACTGTGCAATACAGCAACACCCATCAAGGAGTCAGCAAATAATTCTAGCAGCAGACATGTGTAACATGCACATGCATACACAGAGCTTGAGGAATTTAATTAAAGATCTCCTTTTTATTCCCCAGATTCGTCTCCCTCTTCTTGAGTCTCCCACAGGATTAGTTGAGAGACTCTTTGAAGAGTCTTTTGAAACTTTTTTCTCTATTCCAGATAGGATTTATTCTCTACTTCTTTTTCTTTCAAAGAAAGAATGCTCATGTGTGCATTCATGGGTGCACTTGCTCTTTCTCAAATAAATGGTGAAAAATTCTTCTACATATTATTATTTTCCTTTTTAGAGGACTCTGCTTACTCAGCAGACTAATTCTGTTCTCAGGTTAACTGTTGCATAGTAGATGGTTCAAACTTAAAGCTGGTTTTTGTTGGGGAGTAGCTTTCTGTTTGTTCTACAAAATTGTCACAGAAAAATGTGGCTATTTCACAAAGGTGTAAGAGACTTCTGGATCACAGAAAACTTTTTAAAAAGTGGTATTCATACAGATGGTTATTGAAGTGCCCAACTGAAGTAGACTAAATGATAAACAATCATACATAATCATAGACAAAAGAATAAAGGAAGGAAACTTCAGGAGACTCCCTCAGAATTTCATTGTGCTTTCTAAAATGTGGACTTGTGGTGTGAGTAGGACTTCAATAGTTACCACTCCCAGAATTATAATTTAGTGGCTAGTATTAATATTTGATTTGTTCTCAGAAGCATGAGTTCTCATGACAAACCATGAAGTAGAGTGGAATATCTACGAGATATGGCCAGCATTTCCATATGAAAATCAAAATTTGTAGGAAAAGAAAAGATCAATGCAATTCCTGTATATCTTAATCCTTAGACACCTAATGAGAGGTATGATGGGTCCAAACTCTACTTCCAATTTTCTCCATTAATTGAATTTTACTGCAAGTAATTTCTGTGCCACTATTGTTGTTCCTGTTAAGATAATGTAATATTTACTCATTCTGTCAAAATGCTTTGATAATGTAACATTTACTCAGTCTGTCAAAATATTTTGAGATATGACAATGCAATGCATTACTTTAAAATATGAATGTCTATTGTGAGGGATGTCTCTAAAGGAGTCATGAACAGCTTACAAAAATGAGTCAGTGCTTCTATCATTAAAACCCTTGAAGAGCAAGGCAAGACTGCCTTCTTTATGAAAATTGTTGGTATCATGAACCAGAGTTTAAAAAAAAGTAGTTTCTACTGTTATGGAAAATATTACTGTTAGACCAGTGCTTTATTTACAGTGCTAGACTGTACAGAGGAGAATGCACAACCAGCTCTTGATTCAGAGACTGTTAAGTTTACTAATTAACTTAGTCAACTCACTTTGAAACATTTTGAGCATACTTAATTACTAAAACTGCTCCCTCTGATTGCTGAAGTAATGTAACACAGGAAAGAGAACTTCTCCTTAGTTCCTGACAATGTCCCAAAAAGAACATCCTCCTACCAGAGGAGGCAGCTAAACAATTTTTCTCCAAATAAAGGTATTCCCATTTTGAATAAACATCCCTCTATTATTTTTGCAAAGTTTTGGTTCCAGCTGGCTTATATCATATGCTAAGGAAATGCTGTTCTGCTGCACTATTCACCATGGTTTCTGTGTTCATTTGTAACCTCCTAAATATACAGCATACTCGAAAAGGAGATTAGTGAGCAGTTATTTCAGTGATAATGAGTGCAGATGTCACTGTTGAGGAAAAGACAGTAGCACTGTCTATACTATCTGTCTATACTATACTGTCTATACTATATGTCTACTATCTATGGGATGTCTATAACCATACAATTAAAGAGAAATTTTTACGATATCTAGAATGCTAAGTCCACTAACCACAGCCAGTTTTTCTGAAGTGTACACGCACAATGTGTAACTGCAGAAATCCACTCTGTGTCTCTCCCTTTGTTTGCATACCTGTTTGACCAAAGTAAAAGACACAATTTTTAAACACCGTTTAAAATACATGGCATACACCTTTGTAAAAAAATTCCCTCTACAAAAGCAGAGTTATTGAGAGCCATCGAACACCCCAGTCTTAGAAATTTCACTTGTTTCCTTTTTCTCCAAAGGATATGCCATTTTAGCTCAGAAGCATGCTCTGGGACAAAAGTTAGCGGACCTCCCTCTCACGTTATAGATTATTGGCTGTTTATTTTGTCCAAAGCATTTACCTCTCAGATTAAGTAGCAGAGAATTATGATGGAATAGCAGAAGTAGAGCTGATTGAATCATAAATTTGGAATCCTAAACCTTATGTAGTACTGAAACTTAAAAAACTTCTGATAAATGTAACTATGATTATGCAAGATACCAAATATTTCTTTTGATGAAGTTGCCGAGTGGCAGCTTTCTCCTCAGCAATACCCTCATTCAAGTATGTGACATGAATATATGACATAAATTTCAGGCTCCAATTTTTGAAATTCTCAACTTCTGTGCCTTTCTTAGGGAATTTCTGAAAGGAACTCACAATTCTATCATCTATACCTTTCCCAATATCAATAAATTAGACCTTTATTTTGATGTACCAAGACCTCTGGGTTTGGAGGTTTTTGTTTTGTTGTTGTTTGTTTTTGTTGCCGTTTTTTGTTTTGTTTTGTTGTTTCCTTGTTAGAAAGACAGAAAGCAGTACTTACGCACAAGAACTTTCATTGTTTTCTGCTATTTTTAATGAAGAAAGCCAATTTTTAGGGAATAGGAAAAATACCATCCAAACACAGGTAACCCACAATAGAGCACTGATATATGAAATTTCAGAAAAAAGAAATAAAGGACTGGAAAATACAGGCTGAAATACCTTTAAGCATAACTTCTAAATCCCTTCAAACATTTCCAAATAATGAATGACTTTTGAAAGGCTGTACTTCAGGGAAAAAAAGAAAAAAGACCAAAACACACAGCAATATTCTTTTACAAATGGTTGGCTAAACTGCAACAGTACTGTTTAAAACTTGCCAATGTTAAGCACTGGGCTGTTGCACTTCAGATATCAAAAAAAAAAATTAATAAAATGGTATTTCTCCACCTGATGCCTGGTTTTTTCCACAATGTGTACCTACTGATACACATCTGTGTTACTGACAACATGTGTTGTCAATGTGTGAACAATATTAATTATTTCTCTTGGTCTCATATTTATATGCACAAGCCCAACTGATGTTAGTATCAGCAATCAGCCCATATATCAAACTAGAACTTTAGATAACTAGAGGTTACTTCTACATAAAGCAACACACTCTCTCCAAAGCCCACAGAAGTGGGGCTATTCAGAAGAGAATATCTGAAGAATATTACATGTGAAGGAAAAATATTTTCCCAGTCATCCATATTAATTTCTGGGTAGACAGGAGAATTGGCTTTCCACAGTTTTTCAGTATATGAGAGCCTATGAATGCATCTCAGAGAAGATATGACAGATGTGAAACCTCAGCTGTAGCTTTCTCTTGCTCTTATTGTGTACTGCTCTCCACAGTGTGTAACAAGTTCAGAGCACAACATATACCTAGCACAATAGTATGGTCTCAGTTACTTCCATCTGAGGAAAGGTGACACAATGAGCTATCCAGAAAAATGTCAAAATATTCCTGCTAACGCCTTACATGTCACATCCCACATAGTTCTGAGAAGATACCGGCAAATGTTACTGATACGGTTTAGGAATGGTATTCCCCATTTTATTGCTCTCACCAAAACACTCCAAACCATGCAGAAACACTCCAAACCATCTGCAGCTCTCTCACTCACTCCCTCCTCCCCCTCCTCGTCCTCCTGCAGCAGCTGGACAGGAGAATTGGAGGCACAAAAGGCAAAGATCATTGGTGGAGATAAGAACAATTTACCAGAAACAGCAATGAAATAAGCAAAATAACAGCAGCAATATCAATGACAGAGTGCACAGGAGAGGCAAATGATTCACACGCAATTGTTCACCACCAGCAATACCCTGAGCACAGGGAGGGAGCCCTTCTCCTGCCCCTGGCAATGATGGGAGGTGGTATAGGATAACCTCTGGGTCCAAGCCAAGCCTCTTGTGGCTACTGCAAACATTAAACCCTCTCCTAGCTGGAAACAGGGCAGTTACTTATATTTCCTTCCTGATTTAGCTGTTGCATTCTTTTGCACTGTGGTTTAAGCCATCATAGAACAAATAAGCCCTCAGTTCTTCAGTATGCTGGAAGTGTAATAGTATACACTTCTGTACACTGGGTAGTTTGCTATGGGTTTGGGTTTTTTGGACATTGCAATTGCTCCCAAGCATTATGAATAGCTGCTATCTATCACAAAATACTTGGAACATATTGCCAAAGCCATTTCAAATAATTTCTATAGCAATTGTGGCCAATATTTTTATTTATTATTATTAACTTCATGCTATTAACTTCACAGAGTCTGGGTTATCAGCTATTCTATATCAACCTGAATTCTGCAGCTTTCTCCCTTTTTCCTATTAGTTAGTATAATGCTATGTTGTGCAATTAGAGCATAGTGCAGTAATCTATTGTCCAAAATTTATTTGCATTTGCTATATGCAATACATGGTTCCTTTCACCCCAACAAGAATTGATCTGAATATCATTTTTTTTAAGCTGCAGTAAATAAATACATCAAGATTGTGGGGATATACAATCCAAGCTAGTTTGAAACCTTTAGTTTGAAGCCATAGTTGCTAGGTGACTGGACCTTCAGATCTTAAGTGCAGTTTTTCTTCAATTGAGTCCTGTGCATGGTTGAGAAACAGCATGTAGTGGTCTCAGTCTGGCACCTGGCTGCTGCAGACAGGAAGCATTTCTTATCTAGAGTGCAGCTCTTAGACTACTGATGCAGAAGGAGGCCATGGTTTCAGTTCAGCAAGGGCAGACACATTTTCAGATTGCACCCGTGACAATCCAAGGAGGAAGACTGCCCAGTTTGAGTGGGACAGCCTCTTTCCCCGGCTTCCTGCCATGCACCCTTCACAGCTCATTGTGTGCCACAGTTGGAGTGAGCTCACTGTTGCCTCATGTGGCATGATCTGGTTACACGCATAAAATGTACTCCACAATGTCCCCCTTCCAGGGCCTGGCTTTCTGAAGAGTCACAGTCATGTGTTCAGCTCCTGCACGTTCTGACAACTGGAACACACTTCCAGCTTTTCACTTAGGTCCTCTCAGTCAGCAGCTTTAGTTTAGTTGCCAAAGTGTTTCCTGTGAAAACTCAAAAGTGCTATAAAAAGTTTTGCCAATAAACAGTGCTGGGGCGGAGGGCTATTCTGCCAGCCAGTGGTAGAACTGGTGACAAAACATGGGTTTTCCGAGTCTGAGCTCTGTTCTCCAGTGTTCAAGCTTGGTCTTGTCAAGCCTAGGAACTGCACTGCTGGGGATGAAATACTATCCCCAGGCTTACTCTTCGTGCTGCACAGCCACTGAACCATCTATCTGGTACCGAAATGGTGTTCTGTGCTGTACACAGGCTACTTCCAAAGAGGACTTGAATTTTACTCCTGGAAAGTTGGGTGCATAAAGCCTAGGAAATGCAACGCCAGTCCCTAAAAACTCTAAGTGCATTTTTTGAATTTAGCTTCATGGTACTTTTTCAAGGTCTGGGAGACAGCCATGGATACAATCAGGTTCCCAAGTCAGTGTGTGTCAGTTAGGTGTAATGACAGACATATTGCAGATGAGAAAATAAACACAGATTAAACTCAAGCAGCTGTCCAAATATTACACTGTAATGTACTCATGGTCAGGACCTCATGCTGAAATGCATTACTTAAGATCCTATATAGCAAATTCAAGTAATTTTTGGTGACCCAAGCAGCATGAGGTACACATTTCTCGTATCAAGTACAGAACTTCATTTCATGCCCCTAAAAAAAGTTTGCCCCCAAAATGTCCAGAAGTACACAGAAATCTTCTAACAAATCACCTTGAAATTAAATTGAATGACTAAACTGTGAGGACTTGGTTCTCCCTCACTGGTGAAACACCTGGTCCGTTTCCAGATGAATGAAGCCAGATGGAGATAAAGAGAGGAGAAAGTGCATGTCCTGTTGCCCTAGCTGTCTGTGCACTGTTAAGTGAAAACATGACTGCATTAGGACTAAACTGATCTCAGTCAGTTTCCCCTTGCACCAAAAGTATTGCCTGCTAGACCTGAAAACTGTCCTCTTGTATCACATTTTTTGGTCTCCATACAAACATTTGATGCAGTTGGTGAATGATGTCACTTCTGGTCAATTGTCCTGAAAAGATGAAAGTGTTTGCCTTAAGGAAACCATGTTCTATTACACAGAGCCCAGTTGCTTTTCTCCCGTTGTGCTTTACAACTTCCAAGAGCTGTCTTTACAGATAATAAGATTTTCACTCTGCAGGGTCATTTAAGCTACAGTGTCTTGTGGTGTCTTCTGTTTGCGTTGGCATTTGAGAGCTTTAATACTGTCAGAGTCGTAAAGGAGCAACTTAAGAAGAGATGGAGAATCTTAGTCATTTTCTTGTTCAACTTCGAAAATTATTTTTTCCATGAGAAACCAGCTATTCAATATGTCACTAGGAAACTGATTAAACAATAGATTGATAGGAGATTTAACAAAACAAATTCTGGTCACATTTGCACTTGATGGACGGAGTGATTAGAAACACAAGAGAATATTCCTCTGTTTAATTACTGTAATTAACAGTTTAATCAAGCAGGCAATTTTTTCAAGAGAAGCCAAAGAAATTCTAAAGATTTAGGATCAAAGGACCAAATCCTACTAATTTTCAATTACTGATCCTAAAAGTCAAGTTTATTGCTGGAACCTCTGCATGGTAATGATTAAAAATAGTCTGTGTGCTAAAAAATGGAGGCACGATTCCATGGTTGGTAATTCGGGTAGCGTTCCAAACAGATTCATGCAAACCTCATTGCTGGATCAGGACCTTAGAAATGACAGTATGCCAATTTTGTGAGCAACAGAGTGCTTTGAAAGACATATGATATGGGCACAAGACTAATAAATTCTTGCATTATATGATTGCCTTGTTGTGTGCACATTTTCTGTTTCTGTTTTAATGTAACATCATTTAAATGCAAAAAAAAAAAAAATTTGGAAAAAAGTCACAGTATTGCAAATGACAATCATATAAAAACACAGAGTTGAACTTCAGAAATAAATTAAAGTATCAACTCAAACCCCTGAAGTTGTAACAGGATATAAATCAAGGGTTTTTTGAGAGAAAGGAGGATTAAATGGGAGAAAAAGCAAAATAAAAAAAAAAAAAGTAAAACCATGAAGTGGAACTGAAACATGCCTACTTTGAACAGAAGAGTAGAAGAATAATAAGGGGACTAAAATTACAGATATGATGCCAAATTAGTACAGTCTGGAAGACTGGGCTATATTGTTTTCTTTTTCTTTTGTTTGATGTGGGTTATTTTCCTATTTTAATTGTCTTTTTTGCCAATGTCATATTTTGGTCTGCCTTGTAAGAGAGGGGTCTGGGATATCTTTCATTTATATGAAAGAGATAGGTAAAGATCATGGACTGCTGTTCTTTGAATTCTGAACAAGATGCCTTTCTAGTTTGGTTTC
This sequence comes from Falcunculus frontatus, assembly GCA_013398115.1. Classification (NCBI taxonomy): domain Eukaryota; kingdom Metazoa; phylum Chordata; class Aves; order Passeriformes; genus Falcunculus; species Falcunculus frontatus. The sequence continues at coordinate 962,687 of VZRV01004805.1, read as the reverse complement.
TTTAGGCTCCTATAGCTACCAAAATACTCAGAAACTCACCTCAACTTTCATTTAATTTCCTCCTGCCTAAAAACTCTCTGGTGGGTCTATTTTCTGCTTTGAATGTCTTTTCAGTTCTGATTAGCTTAAGGTTGTCCATCAAATTAAGATTGTATCACCTTAAGAGAAATGGTGCTATTTCCACGTACAAATTGTAAAAGATTGCAAACAGCAGAATTTTATGCCTTGAAAAAGACAAGAGTGGTATTTAACCGACTTATTGAGTATTCTGAATATTTCTTTTTCTGCTCCAAAACAAATGAGAAAGGAGAGACAATATGTTAAGCCACAAAGCAAGCTGTTCACTGGTAACAAAATAGTAAAAGTCTATTGCAACTACTGTAATATGTCATATTATGTCATATTATATCTTCCTTTAATTGTACACAAATCCCCTCTCAAGGGTTTGCTGAGTGCAGTCTTCATTGCACAAATAAACAAAGAAATAACAAGTATAGAATAGGATATGTACTCTACAGTGCTGCTATATTTCAGCCTTCTTTTGGTACAGGCTCTGCTTGTTGTCTGACCTCAAAGCTGCAGAATAAATCCAGGACTCTATTTGTGCATATTTACAACTGCAAGCAAAATGCCCAACAGGTGTGGATGTGCAGTTGGAAAGAGGAGGTTCTCAGGATGCCCACAATAGGTGCATTTTGGAAGAGGTTACTTTGGACCAGCTCTATTTTGCCCACCTTCCACTGCAGTCTCTGGTCTTAAAGACACAAGATACATTACCAGAACACAGATGAGATTAAGATGTTTTCTTCACTCCCACTCTCTTCCCAATACAGCAAAAAGTAGAGATTACTTTTTTTAAATGATCCACTGCCCTGTAAGTCTCAAAGGACTTGTATAAAGACTGAACGGGTAGAGAAAAAGATGACACATCACAAAGCTATGTGCTGAATCATGCCAAAGTAAATGTATTTAAGAGGGGGTCATAATAAAAGCAAATATAGTACTGTTGGTTATACTAAATGTATATGAGAAATCTGCAATATACAGAAGAGCCTGAGAGACGTTAATTACTTTATGACAAAGTTTTGATGCCTAAAGGAAGATTAAAATACTTCTTACCTAGTCATTCAATAACTTGTCAACCATTTTAATATTTTCTAATGTCTACTGATAACTGTAGACTCCTGAAATAAGTAGTTCCTAAATCATTATATGATGACGTCAGAAGCAATCCTGGAAATTACAAGTCTGCAGGAGGGGATTTAAAAAAGGTATGTAGTACTGAAGTAAAGTTTCATAATAATTGTGCAGACATTTAGAACTTTTTAGACCAGAAATAAATAAGTAAATAAGTAAATATTATGTCACAGTAAATAAGAGATTCTCTATTTTTTCTTCTTTTTCCTTTCTCTGCTTAAGAATAAATATATATGTGAAATATACATTCATGCAGCAACTGCATATTAGTTACATTATTTTTTATGACACTGAAAATAATAGTGCATATTAGATTATTCTAATGACAAGTTTGCTTTACCGTTATCATTAATAGACTGCTTTTATGTATATTTTGAACTGTAGCTAACAATAATTTAAAAAAAATCTTTTATGTCAAAACCTTCAAAAATTTTCTTGTGTGATTGCCCCAATGGTCTGACAAAGTATCCACTTTAACAGCCCATGAACCCTTCTGTGAGAGATCCTAATTTACACAGATTGATTAGTGATAGTTCTGCCTTCAGAACTAAATACCAGTGATCTGATCCTGATTTCCTCAATGACGTCACCTGAAGTACTTCTTAAAAGACCATCAAACATTGAATCACGGGGTACCTGAAAGTTGAGGTGATAATGTGAGTTCAGTGAAGACCCTTAAGAAATGGAGGTGTTGAGTTAGTGATTTTGAAACAGGATGAGTTTTTGCAAGCAGGATGAACTTCAAAGAAAAAAAAAGTGATTGAAAACAAAACAAAAGAACTGGAGAATTTTGACAAGGTGGAAGACCACCAGTTCAAGAGTACACATCTGTAGCAGATGAAATTAACAACAGATTACGTAGAGTAAGAACAGTTGCAGGGAGAAACAATGAAGCAAATGAAACAATAAAACCAATCACTTGAACCAGTCGAGTCCCATCTAAACAGGGTAGAAAATAGGTAGTCAGACCAAAAGGGTGTATGCTTGTATGCTAATACAGAACGGGGAACTGGGATGAATTAAAACCGAGCAAGAAAGATCATATTAGAAGGCAGAAGTGGTTATTATTATTGGTTGTATACAGGAAAAAATGACAAAAATTATGAAGAGCAACAGAATCTGTAGGAAAAGCATAGTCAGGGAAAAGGCAATGCAATGCTTAAAGGAAAGGTGTGTCTGTGAACATGAAGTCTGTCTCTGTAAGTATTTTTATTTAAAAATTAATATGAACTAATACTAGTGCAAATCACAGGATCACTACTTCTGTTCATTTTTAGGTGTCTGCAGCAACTTCTAGCAGTATCTTTCATTAAGTCCAAATGCCAGCTAAAACACTAGTCAGAGATGAAATCCATGATGTTCACACAAAGTTCTGTCAGCTTTAGAGATATAACCCTACTCTTTATATTACATAAATAACAATTGCCCCAGTGCAATTACTTTTACTAAAACCTCAAATGCATAGACTGTAATCAACTAAATAGTCTATAATAAACTAAATTCTGACAGTAGTCACTTCACGTGATCTGGTTCACTTTTGTATCTACATGAAAGTCAGAATGGCAGCAGGCTTTCTGCTTTAATAGCTTACGTTTCCACACTGTGTTCTAAAGAGTTATTATGGCTATGTTATTATTGCCAGGCTATCTACATGTCTCTAATATTTTGAAAGTTATTTTAAATTCTGGCTTTTATAATGTTGCATTTGCTATATTGCCTTGCTTTGGCATGTTAGAAAAAAACCCAAACACATTTATTTAAAAGAGCCAGATTTTCATATTGAGTAAATAATGGGTCTATTTTGGTATAATTAACTAAGCCCAAGAACTAAAACTCAGGTTTTAAAGAGAACTCTAAATAACTTTATTCATGCTAATATGTCTGTTATTGTGTTCAGATTACATAAATTATATACAATTTCACCCTTAAAGACCTGTGCTAATAGGGATATTGAGTGAGATATATTTCCACTGTAAGGCACTGTGTAATGTAAAAAATACACCACATAATTACATTTTCGCCTGCCTAAATTACCCCTGTAGGTTCAGTGGATTGTAGGAATCTGCCAGCTGTTAAGAAGCTACTGTATTTCACCTCAAGCAGCAACTTTTCAGCAATGCCCTTGGTGAAATAATTCCTCTAAGTCTATAAAGTCTTACAATGCTTTTGGATGGACCAGTATATCTAACTAATCACCTGTATAATTCCACAATTAACAAAACCTAGTGGTTGCTGTCATAAGGTTGACCAGTGCTTGTATGCCTCCTGAGGACAGCACAGTGCTGCAAAAACAATACCTGCTGAGCTCTGAAAAACTCTTTATCCACGGAAATGCAGTCTCTCTGCCCGAGAGACTTGAAACTCTCTCTCATGAGAGTTTATCCTTCCAGGTTCAATGCTGTGCTCATACTGCTTCTGGTTTCGGTGTTCGAACAGATTCTTTAAGCTGTGTGCTACATCCTCATTAGTGCTGCTATGAACACATCAAATGGGGAGTGGGTGGGGGGAGGCACAAAGGCAATGTGAGTCAGCTGAAGCAGAGACTGCCCTGATGCTACTTTCTGCTGACTCTTGTTCCTGTCCTGAGTCAGCAATCACAAGTTTAACCGGCTCGGGGAACTCACCTGACTTAAAATAATCAACTATGTACAAATAATCTTAAAGTTATACCCCTTGAGAGATCACATGTTTTTCAACAGTTAGCAACCTGAGAATCACCACTGCATGAAAATATGTTCCAGCTAAACAAAGTGGATTAAGCAAGATGCCACAGATATCGCTATTAAGTCGTAAAATGTTGGCCCTGGTTATTTCCACAGGGAGGCTGGTAACAGTTATGAAGATGCTGACTTTAAAGATGCTTAGTTTGTTTAAGTTAAGTGGTAAAAGAACCTAGAAAAGGGTTTCAAATGTCTGGTTTATTTAACAGTACAGGTGCAAAACAGAAACGTGGAATGAACAGCCTTTGCTAAGCCTCAGCTACGTCAAGAAGGTCCTCTTCAGCAGAATAGTCCAGAGTGCCTTTAATGAATAATAAAACTACATTCTGAACCTGGCAGTGACTTCTTAAACATTTGGTCCCCTGACCACACAGCTCTCATCCATGCTGCCCATGTAGAAAAAGGTATGGCAGGTAAACACCTCTAGCCTCCAAAGAGACACCAGCTATGGACTAAGTACGGTAACTGTCTCCTGCTACTATGTTGTCTGTGGACTGGGAAAGTTTTGGATCCACTGCACTGGATCCACATTCTGAAAAGTTCTAAAGGCTCTCCTGAAAGATCCTAATATGCAGGAATCACAGAATCACAGAATGGAAAATAGATAACTACAAAGAGAAAGAACAATTTGTATCAGAGGTACAGTCTGAACGCTACAGCAGAAAGCTTTGGGAAATGACATGGAACTAAGGGCACAAGGGAGAAAAACTTAGTATTTCCTTACAAAAACATAGATATTTCTGGGAAAGAAGCTCCACGAAAAATGTCAGGCTTTCAGTCTGTGCGGGTTTTTTGTTGGTTTGTTCAGGGCTTTTCTGTTTTTTTTCCTTTTATCCCTAGCTGAAAGCAAAGGGAATGTTATCACTGGATTTCAAGGGAGAATATGATTGGGCCCAAAGTATTTGAAAGCTACAGAGATTACCATCAAGACTGCAGTCACAAAGTCACAAGTAAAAAAGTAAAAGAGATGGTTACAAACAAAAAATTTTCCTGTCCATGCTCTAAGCATAGATAGACAGACAAGCAGTAGATAGCCTGCCTACTCCTAAGACCTAAAGACAGGTGGACAAGAGATACTGCAGTTAGCTAGTGTTCATTTGAAAAGAAAACCCCAATCACGTAACTAAAATCCAAGACCTGTGAATACTAAAAGCCTGGCTACAGAGAGATTTCTCAGTTTTCTAACAGTGTCTGTGTGAAAGCCTTGCTTTCTCACAGACGCTAAAGGAAAACAGTTTGGAAGAATATGTAACTGTAGTATTGTTTTTCATAGCAAAGGGAAGATTATCTGAAGTAGGTGTTGTTGGGTTCAGCCAGTCCCTCTGGGGGATGGCTGGTCAGGGAATCAATAACCTTAATGTCAATGTGCTAAGGTATATATGAGCAAGTTTTGTAAATAAAATAGGTCGATTTCTTCTCGTACCCAATCGTCCACGTTTTGTTACTCAGTCTCTGCTTGCTAGCAACACAAGACCCATAAATCAACCATCCAATGTAGATAATAGAAATAGTATTAGTATGAGCCAGCTAGGAAACAGGGCAAGCCAGCCACCCCTTTCTGGGACTGACAGAACTGACTAGAAGACCAGCTAACTGCAGTACATTTCGACAGCAGCCTCATCACTGCAGAGACCACACAAAGAGTTAAGAAGTGAAACAATCAAACACACAGTTCCCAGATGGAGTAATTCTTCACAAAAGATCAAAGCTCAAAATCAATGTTTTTAGCAGTTGCTGAAGGTTATGAGTATCATGCAGTATTTTGATGACATTTTTCTATTTAAATAAGCACCCCAGGAGAAGAGTACTAAAATCAAATGTCTCTTGCAAGGATATGTCACACAGTTCCAATTCAGCAATATTTAATTTAACTCCTACACAACTTCACAACTTTTATTAAAAAAAAATCCTCACTTTTTTCCACATCTCCAGCTTTCTTTGTCAAACAGCAGTTTGCTCTGAAAATTTTTACCCTGCAGTGGCACTCTGGCAAACCTGGTGAGGAATTCAGATGTGTTGTGAAACAGAGCCTGGCTTGGAACCATTAAGAATGCTAATGTCAGGTCCATCATCTGTGGCATTAAAGCTATTGCACAAGCTGTTGGCTGATCTGGTGATGTGAGTAGTGGCTGATGCATGCTGGTAGCTGAACACATCCAGCCTGTGTGTCACTGCACAGAGAGGTGTGGGACACTACCTCTGAAAAAATAAGTGTGGTTTCACAGTGTTTTGTTCAGCCAACCTGATGTTTTCATATATACAAATATATGATAGGATCCTGAAATGCCACTGTGAGACACTACATGGGAAAGGACCAAGACCAACACCAAAAAGAGATCAGGGAGAAAGAAATGAGGCCAGCCATGTAACCCTGTCAAGAGAATTGAAATAGCACAGTAGGAAATCCATAGGAGAGCAAATTCCTTTCATCCCGTACAGTTATCCCTTGTTGCGTAGTTGGTTTTGGCTATTGCCTTTCAAGCTGTGAAGGCCTGGACACTTCTCTGCAGAAATTAGAAGTTTGCCTGGGTATAATAGTTAATTAATAATTCTGAGTTATCTAAAATGGAAATTAGACTGCCAGATATGTTCCACTAATGATCCTTTTAAAGTCAGAACAGCATTTTCAGAAAAATTATTTCCTCACAAATGTAGGTCAGTCACTGTATTTCGCTAATCAGATAACTGGAATATCTTAACCTACTTAAATGAGTTTAAATTTAAACTTACTTCCAATGTCATCCATTGCAAAGTGATATGTGTGTGTGACTCTGTGTTCTGTGTATGTTATATATATATACCTATGTTTTATTTATGCGTATTATCGGATTTAGGAACATATACATATATGTTCCTAAATCCAATGTAGCATGACATTCCAAATATTACCATAAAATCAAAACATGCAAAATACAAAACATCAGTGCAATAGCCCTTGATTACTTCTAATCACTTTTAACAACAATTCAACCCAGATTTTCATGCTGCCCTGCCATATTGCCCAATGTTTCACAAATCTGCAAGCAAGTGAGAGATGCTAATGCATTCATATACAATATACCTTGACATGTGCTGTTTGGTTTTCTATTTAAGTGCTTAGCCAACCCATGCAGCAGTAGGAACACATTTAATATGTTAATGTGACTGTACATCATGATTCTCTACTTCAGCAAATGACTCTCACCTTCCTGGAAATACACATGCTATGCTCCCAAATGCAGATGGTATTAATCAGAAAGGATTGAAATGTTTACAACTGGGATTTAGTATTTTTGTCAACATGCTTCTTTATTAAGTATTAATTAAAAAATAGGCAAAATAAGGGCAGTGTTTGCCAAACCAGAAACAGAAGAAATATAAATCTAATATTTCTACACAATTCTGCTTTAAACAGTTACTCAAAAACACATCCATTGCCAAGGGATTTATGATGTACTTATCATTAAATAAAGTCCAATTTTTATACAGCGACCATCCAGTCACTAATGAACCATGACTCTTAACTTCTATCCTTGTTTCTAACATCAGAAACCAGAGGATGTCTAGTCAGGGTGAAGAGAGTAGCATTGCAGAATTGTCTACAGTGGACTATCCAGTTTGAGGTTGTTGCACGTGGTGTTGGTCCTTCTAAGGACTTCTGAATTAGAACATAATACAATTCACAGTGCAAAAAACTAAGTTTTTGAAACCTAAGTTTCAACCTAAGAATGTTGAAAATATGAGCTGGTTTGCTAGTCCTTGAAGCTGAACCACTACAGGGCGCAGACAGTATCTACCCCACCACTGACCTCCCATCTCTGGGGCAGTAATGACTGTGGTGAGCAATGTGGCACCATGGGTCGGATCATAGAATCACAGAATCATGGAATCACAGAAAGGCTTGGGATGTTAAACAACATCTACTTCCAAGCCCTGCAATGTGGAGAGGTAGGGACATGCGTGCGGAAGACATCGGGCTGTAACGGTCAGCCAGGACCCCCTCCCACCTCGCAGTCTGACCCTTGCTCCCTGTCCGGCCACACCCAACCGGACGTGAGCTGAAGGAAGTAACACTGACTGCCCAAGCCATAAAAACCCCTGTGACCTTTCAATAAACGCCATTTGACCATCCACCACATTGGTGTCTGTGTGTCTATGGACCGAGTGGCCCGGGAGTGAGGCTGGGCTGCCGTGCCGGGCTTGAACCAGGCCGCCGCAACACTGCAGTGGGCAGGGACACCTTTCACTAGACCAGATTTCTCAGAGCCCCATCAAAACTGGCTTCGAACACTTCTGGGAATTGTCCTAGTTTTGTTCAGGACTGGGTTAATTTTTTGCAGTAGCTGGGAGTGAGGCATGGCTGAGGGGGCATGGCCAGGACCCAGATGTTATATGATACCGCCTCACATTATTGCCAGGGTCAGGGGAAAGGGAGTCTTCTCTAGCTTCAGAGGAGAAGGGAATTCCTTCTGGTGGGAGAAAACATGGCAGGTGGAACAGTCCATTAATGTTTTATTTTGCATTAAATAATTTCTTTGTCTTATGCATTTTGTTATTAATATTGTTGCTATTAGTTTTCTTACCTCATTGCTGTTTCCAGTAAGTTGTTCTTATGTCAACTTGTGATCTTTGCTCTGTATGCCTCCTGTTGGAGGGAGAGGGGAGGGTCTCTTATAAAAAGCTTGTGGTCTTTTTACTGGGAGTACTGAATTGGAGAGCACCATTCCTAAACCATGACAGGCATCTACAGCTTCTCTGGGCAATCTTGTTTCAGTCTCACCACCCTCACTGCAAAGAATTTCTTCCTAACATCTAACCTAAACCTGCCTTTCTTCAGTTTAAAGCCATTGTCCCTTGTCCTATCGCTACATGCCCTTGCAAAAAGTTTCTCTCCATCTTTCTTGTAGGCTCTGCTCAGGAACTGGAAGGCTGAAATTAGTTTACCCAGATGCCTTCTCTTCTCCAATCCCAATTTTCTCAGCCTTTCCACATAGGAGATATGCTCTATCCTTCTAATCATCTTGGTGGCCTCCTCTGGACTCATTCCAACAGGTCGATGTCCTTCCTGTGCTGGGGACCCCAGAGCTGGATGCTGTTCTGTAGGTGGGGTCTCACCACAGCAGAGCAGAGGGGCAGAATCACGTCCCCTGACATGTTGGCCACACTGCTATTGATGCAGCCTCGGATAGTCATGCTCTGCCCTGCTCACCCTGCCACTACCACCACCAGTGTGGCCAGTCTGCAAGGGGAATGACAGTTCATTTTAATTACTGAACTGTATGGCCAGCGCATACAGTCATTCATACATACATACACAGCATGTGGTCACTTGGTGATGACTATGGGCAAGATTACCACTAAACCTATTAATAGCTTAATTTCTTACTATTAAATACGCAGAACCATAACTGCATCTAATTTTTGCTGCTGTGGTAGATCAAAGGGCAAGGTTTGCCACAGCCTCACATAATTCCAAGGACCTGAATTAATTTCATTGAGAGATCATCCCACTAAGATGTAGAGAGAAGAGGAAAAAAAAAAAAAGTGATTTGGAAGCAATTTCCAAAACCTCCTACCAAGAGTATGGATATCAGTAAAATACCTAGGAAAAAGCTCTATTGAAAACAACATTGAACATTCACCCAGTACTAGGCACAGTGAAGCAAGCACAAAATTGTGAGTGGGCAACAGGCCACAAAAAAAGAGTTTCTTTGATAGTTAAATGTACCGTACTCTTGACCATAATCTCCATGAGGGTAACCAAGATATTAAATTCTAGATATCCAGACACATATCCAAAGAATACTGACACACACAGAAAGTACAGCTTCCCGTTCTCTAAGACATGAATAAAGATATCCCTCAGCTGTTGCATACAGTTTAAGTACCTGAGGTGAGGTTCACTTCATTCCAAACAGAAAAACAGCAGAGCACTGCAGTCACCCTCTAAATCAGCTGGTTTATTGGATGCTTCCCTTAGACCACTCAGTTTGAGATCAGCTTTCCTTCTTTCTGCTACAATCCTTCTGCACTCTATTTGGCCTCACTTTCTGCTGCATAAATATTTGTACTTAGGCAACTGTGACCATTCCTTGAGCCACAAAGAGAAGTTATTTTCCTGGCACAGATCATTGCCACATGAGAGAGAGAGAGATACACATGTAGCAAACCCTTCAGCAGAACTAGCAGTGCTCTGCTGAAGTGCTCACTACCAAAAGCATACCTTCAGAGGAAGGTGAGGGACATGGTGTCATGGTGACTGATAATAAAACTAATAAAGAATTATTTCCAGGAGACACAGAAAGCTTTTAAACAGATGGAACAGTTCCTACTTCTGTGAAATCAGTTCCATTCTAAATGTACGTACATGAATCTTAAGGAAACACGGATGCATTAATGATACAATTACCATGATAATTTGTAATCCTACTTCAGTGCCTTAATAATTAATGTTTACCATCAAGCACAAGAATAAGACATTTATCTGTGAAGAGGCAGAGATATCTAGGGAGAGTCAAGGACCATCTCTCTGGTTTTCACCAACACACCACCCAGTTCAACAAAATCCTGATGCACATCTTTACTGAGGAATTTTTAAAATTTCTTTCATTAAATTCAGTTATCTGGGCAGAAGTGCTGAAGAGGTATTGAAAAAAGGAGAGTGGAAGGTTTTTGTGGGGATTGATTCTTCTGTCTAATTAAGCTGTTTAGCCTTCTCTTTTATTTGTCTTCCTGGCATTTATTTGCATAGGGGTTGCTGAATAATGGGTGGTGCTAACAGTTGAGTGGGAGACAACTAAGGAACAGCCTCTATTTATTTTAAACTAATCTACAGTCCATGTTGTCTTTCCTCTATCATAGTTTGAGAAACCTTCTCCTTTCAGGAGCATACAGGCTCTAATGCTGCTTTCAGGCTCTAATGCTGCAAATTCCGATTAAATTTTTCTCTTTTTCTAAAGGGAAAACATCTCTATACCAACTTAATTCATCCAGACCTTCAGTTCCCACAGAAGCGTCAGATTTTTAGCATGAAAACTTAGCACATACTTCTCATATACTCTGTCTTCAGTCCACTGCTAATGGTGTGGATGTCCCTAGCCCTGATGTTGTACTGCTTCTGCTCATCAGTGTGATTACGAACAAAAGCATAAGCTGTGCAGTTGCAACCACGTGATAGCCCAGTCACAGTCCCTCCTGGTAGCAAAGATAGCACTTATCTGTGTGATTCTGTTTGATAAAATCTTTCTCTCCTTTCTTTCCTCATCATAGAAAAACATATTATTCTTGCTGTTGAGCATATGTCCAGAAAAAAAAAAGTCTTTTAAAATATTTTCAGTGTACTAATTCAATGTATTCTGGGGATATTTGATAATTAGTTATAATCAAACATGGAGCTATGGTGGTAAGTGTACTCCGGATCGGGGAATAAAGCTAAATCCTTCATTATGGAATGCATAAATAAACCTTTCTCTCCTGCTTCAATAGGGTCTCATAATTAATGAAGCACCTATCACTATGTTTTTACTGCCACTGCCTGAGCACACAGTTGCACAATTATGCTGGCACCATTTAGTATACGTTTTAGTATACATTGTTTGGTACCAGTGTCTCCTGTCTTGACCTTTGAAACACAACATCTTACTATAGTCTAATAATTAACAAAGGCAAATCACAAACTCACTAGTTCTGCAGTGTGCAGTCAGTGTTCATGTTCACATTAAGGGACTCACCAGCCTGTGGTGCTCACGGAGACACCTGCAGGGATTGCAGTGGGGCCCAAATGGCAATGCAGCAGGACCTCAGTCCCATTAAGCTGCCATGAACTTCCTACTCAAAACAAGACCCCAGGCTCATAAAGTTCTTTCTGAATCTTTCCACCCAATTTCAAGAACTGATGCCCAGAGTTAAAGGCTTAATTCTACTGAGGTGATGGGGAGTTGCATGATAGCGTACCTTTTGAATGTTTTGGCCTAATTGAATTCAACAGCTAAGGTACCTTCAGTGTGCCGTCCTGAAGGTCCTCCTGGCACAGCTGGAGCATAATTGTAACACAGCTTCTGCGGCACAAGTGATCCATGGGTATCTACCTCAGGTGCAAGTAGGAAGCCCAACTTTCTTTTGGCATGGAACAGGGAGAGTTGGACCTCCTTCTGCAGTGGAAAGGCAGTCAAAGCCATTTGTCAGAGTTTAACCACCTTTGCTTTGCTGTGCCCATTATATGCCCTCTGTAATAGGGACATTGGACCTTTTCTGTCTTCATCCATTTGTACTTCACAGCTTTTGTGTCCCTCCTGATGTGGAGTCTGAGAAACAGCAAGTGATTCCTGAGCTGACATTTATCAAACTAAGCTTTTCTGATAAAAAAGTGATTTCCTGCCTATTAGCATTTGCTTCCATGTGAACCAGCTTCCATCAGTATCCAAGGTTTCCTAAGTGTCTGCTACCAAAGACTTGATTATGGAGAAGTTGTATGAACCAGCTGAAAGCAGTCAGCCATGTGCTGACTTGGGTGCAAAACCACACATGCCTTTGGGTGCCCAGTTGTCTCCAAAATCATGTAGGGGCCTTAACCTGTGCCTTGCAGTCTAAGTCTCATTGAATTATGGATAATGTAGTATTCAATATATGATACAGTCACTGTCATGTCTAAAATTATTTCTAAAGGGATACTTAGCCTTCATAAGAGTGAGTCGAAGATACTTTGACAAATTTATGCCTAAATGTTTTTACATTTACTGACTAGTTTGCTGATAAAACCTGAGCAGGACACTGTCTCTCTGTGAGAAAAGAACCAAAAAATTTGTTTCAAGCCTCAGAAATTAAGATGCTTTAATCTGTGAAACACTACAAGCAGCCAGAAGAGCAATTATTGAAATCTGTACTTTACTTTTCCGTAGGCTTTTCTAGTCAAAATCCATGACACAGAAAACATTCCTCCAGAAGGTCACAGACCCTGTACAGTTCTCTACAGATTTTCCAATGTGCTAGTCTTGTGTTAATCATCATCTGAACAGTCTGCATGAACAGCCTAAAATCAACATTTGTACTGAGGGAAGAATACAAATGAAGACAATAACTAATGGTTTTTTTTCTTTCTCCTGTCACCAGGTGGGGGTAGTGGGAGAGGAGAAGATAAATACGGAAAGGGGGAATCAAAGTAAGAAAAACTGAGGAGGAAGAAAGATAAAAAAACAAAACAAAAACCAAACCAAAACAAAAAAACTAAAGAAAGCAAGAAATGGATGGACAAACAGACAGAAAATAATGGAGTCTCTAAACTTGTGTGAACTAACTTCATTTGAGACATTTGTCATAACATATAAGCAGAAGTTCTCATCTCACTTAAAATTAATAAAAAGACAGAGTAACTCTTTAAAATGTACTAATGAGTATACATAATTAAAACAACCTTCTAATCTAGGTCATTGTTTTGTATAGTACTTGAATATGCATGAATGCCTTTGGTGCAGAAATCAGAAAGACTTATGCAAATATAGCTGAGGACAAGATCTGCTTCATTTCCCAAAATTACTGTGCCTAAAAGACCTCTTTAGTTGCACAAGAAAAATAATAATAAAGTTACCACAGTTTTTACCATGTTCTCTAAATCTTACCAAGACTAATCACACTGCAAGTACTGGAAGTACATTACCCAAAGCACAATTAGAACATCACTCAAATAGTGTCCTTCATTTTTGTTTTGGTCTTGACTTTGAATCTATCATCTTTTAGTCTGTCATTAAAGTCCAGTCAAGTCAATTAATACACTGCTTATATACTACATTGATTGTACCATATAAGAACGATAGAATTTACACACTGTCTGTTGATGCTGTTTTAATATTTAATTAGGCCATGCAAAAGCCAAGCTTGTAATGCTGTTATCACATGGAGTAGTATGTCACAAAAAGGCAGAACAACAACAGAGAATTCAGAGCCCAAAGGTTGCAAATGCTGCTGGTTATTGCAAACAATTAAATTGTTCAAAGGTGATGTTAGTCAAGTGGTGTATGTCTGCACATGGAGATTGTGAAAAAAGGTCATTAACACAATCACCTTTACACAGAAAGGGTGCATGTTGAATTCAATAGCAAAGCATACACGTTTTCATAGCCAAAGCCCAAATACATTGTTAACCCTTTTCCACAACTGAACAGCAATAAAAGCCTGATCTGAGATTCAGCAGTGATCTCTCAACAGACAGGAGTGGCAAAGCACATTGTACTGAGAAGGACTGTGTGTCAGTCCCTGGCTGGGTGGTAAAGGAAAGATACTGCTGCACCACACAAGGAACTCTGCCAGGTTTCTTATATCACACCAGTCATATTTATAGCCCAAACCTCACTTACAAGTGCAGTTGTACAATATATTTCCATGCCTCACTTTCAAATAGTCCAGACCTGAATGAAGATGATAGTGGTGTTTTTTCATAGGGGGAATATGATTTTGAAAGTAACATGCTTAAGTGTAAAATAATCTTCCAGCAGATAGACAAGTGCTTCTGCTTGAGAGAACAGTGTTTATGAAACAGCAGGCCCTTTAGTTGCCTTGGAAACTATATTTGTAAAGGGCCATAATTTATATTGTCCTGGAGGCTTTTAACATTTGCATCAAAGCTTCAGAGGACAAGAACTGTCAGAGAGTATTTATTCACAAAAACCACAAACTTTTCTTTAAGAATGTTGAGTGGTGTATTTTTTTCCCCCAGCAAATGATAAATGATCTTTCAAAAAGCAAACCAAAAAAACTCAAGAAGTTTGATATGTTTACAGAAGGTCACAAGCAACGCACTTTGGAAATTACACTTGCTGGTCAGGGTTACACAAAGAACTTCAAACCAAATACAAGGCAAAAAGAATTCATAACAGGAATAACAAATATTTTTAAATATTTTCAGCATTTCCTATTTACTGCTGTTCAGTAATGACCCTCAGGTTGCATCCAGAAACCTCCATCAGATTAGGACATACTCTATAATCATAGACTAAAGAAGATCTCCTTAGAAAAAATATAAGATGCAGAAAGCTAAAATTAAATAGTTTAGTTCAAATACTTTGTGAAAAAATGGTCTTTGTTTTAGGCCCAGGAAGAGCGTTTTATTTTCCAAGAACTATGAAAAATCCCAGCCTTTCAGTTATTATCACAGGTTCACAAATTTATCTTGTACAAAACACCTTGCAGAAAGTGCCAGTACATTTCCTATTGTTTTCTGAACTTAAAAACAGTTTATAAAGGAGTCTTGATGCTCACACTCAAGCAAACCCACCACTGAAGTAACTAGGTAAAATGCTTATTCCAGACTGAAGCAGAACAGTCAGACAGATACTGTTTGATTTTTCTCATTTCTGCATCAATTCCTATTCTTGAAAAGTGTTAGGAATGGAAGCTGCCCCAAGATGAATCCTCTATTGAGGGTCTTGCACAAGCAGGAGTTGAGGACAAGATGCAGAAATTTATATTTATGGCTTGCGTAACAAAAAATCTGAAAATGTATCAAAAGGAAGACCTTTCCCTCGTCATAGAGATGCTTAGAGATGAGTGGAGGGAAAATTTTTTTGAAGTCTGTGCAAGAGCACTAACAAGGAAAAGAGACAGACAGAATGAGAAATTGAGAGTCCTCTGACTCATTTCCTTTGGGAGGGAAAAACTGAATGAGGAAAGAGAGAAAATAAAAACCAGGCAGGATATTTCTTTCAATAACTCTCAGAATAAATATGCTTTGTCTTTGTGTAGGCAATTGTGCACAACAGACCATTTGCAATATTCAAATGTATTATTCAAATAGCAAAAAGCAAGCACAGTGAAATTTTCACAAAGGAAATCTGACAAAGAGAGGAAATGGTATTTTTGCACAATATTTTATAAAACAAAGTCACTTATATTCCTCACATCATAAACTTTTTATCTGTTCTTTGATAATTTTGATTTTTGTGCTAAAGTATGCACCATATAAGACGAACTATATGCTGCCAAGCATACTGACAGGTGAAAGTCTAAAATGTACATGGCAAAGTTCTTCTAACTCACAAGACTTGTTAAGCTGCTCCTGGGAATGTTAGCAATGGGTTACAGACTAGTTTGCCTCTTCTTTTTTGTTTGACTAATCAGTGATTCTCTCAAGCTTCCTCTCAAGTACACCCATCTCATATCTACTTCTTTTATGTTGTGGAACAAATTGAAGCTCAAATCCTCTGCAGACAAACCAGTGTACTGCCTCCAAGAAGCCTGCTAATAATTCTTTAGAATTGGCAAACAGAAAATAAAATAATCGGCATTTTAGGGCCATTTTAATTCTGATTCTCCATTGCTTAGTGTAAGTTTCTTACCGTTATCATAATTAAAACACAGTATACTCTGGCATAATGCCATTCATCTTTATCACACTATATCTTGTATACAGAATTATAATAGATAGCCATTAAAATGTACAAATTATGGATGTTTTGTTCTAAAACCAAGACAGAAATTTATTCAAAAAATGTGTAGTTTCCAAGAGAGAAAAAAATTAAATGAAAAAATTTTGATTGTTTTTGGAAAATACATAGATGAATAGCTATTCTTGCTTGTATACAATCATGTCATTGCTTTGGGTAAACAAATTCAACCTTTCATTTACATCTTATGCAGTTAATAACAAAGTCACTGAAGCAAATACATTGAAAAAAAAGATTAAGTGGCTCATAAACATGCTCCATTTAACTGTAACATGAAGCTCCTCACTCTTTTATGAACATCCTGCCCCAAGTCATGCAGACCAGAGGAAAAGGTTTATCTCTTTCAATTAAAGTAATTGAAAAGAAAACATGGCAGTATAGCTTAGCCCAGAGGAAATGGAAATATTTTAAACTATTCCTTGGGGCTTTATGATGCTTAAGATTAAGTCATTACTTATTAAATTCTTGTCCCAGTCAACTGCAGCTGAAGTCAGGACACTTCCAATCTATTCTGATTGACCTCTGAGCTTTGGAAATCATCTCACTTCTCTGTCTCTTAGACTTCTTCCTTTTCTTCTCTATGTCTAGCAGAGAAATATGAATTGCCTGTACTCAGCAGGCAGTAAGTAGAGAAGCTCATCAGAGTTGACACTCATAGATATTACCATAGCATCAATGGTAAATAATAATAAGACATAGTGAATTTCAGCCAAGTATTTGATATGTAAGGCTTGTGAGCAATCCCTTGTTTGCTCTGTGTTAGTGTTTTCTCAGTGGCAATGAGAAAACAGTCCTTGGGAAAGAAGCATCTTAAGCAAGTAGATCTTTCCTGAAGCACTACTGCAAAGTGAGACTAGTTTCAGGATATAATCCTAGTGTATTTTATAGCACTGCATCACTAATTTTCAGCAAGCACTCTTCTGTGCTTTCAGTGAATTTTCTGCAAGACATCTTTATTTGAATACATTCAACAACAGTACTGTGCAAGACCTCTTCCTGAAAGACTCTGCAAGACAAATTTAAGTAGACCGTAAATCTTCAGCTCTTGATCTGACTGGATGCAACAGTGCTGAAAAGTATAGATTATTACAGGATATCATCTTCCTATCAAAATTAAGGCCTTCTTGGAGGGTCTGCTTTGTAACTCAGGTATTTAGAAACAAATATAGCCAAAGTAATAGTGTAAGACAGAATCAGCCTACTTAGTATGGGGAGAAGATAGTTTCTGTCCATTCTGAAAGAAACAACATATTCACATAACATTTCCAAGCTAATATGCAAAGCCCACTGATTTCCCATATCAAAATTCCATATAGTATCTTCTGTACTTGATACCAGGCACATTACCTGCTCCAGAATTAATGCATTCCATGACTCATTCACTGAGGCCAACATACTGGTTATAAATGGTCCACTTCTTTGTTGACACTGATGCAATTTTTGAAGTTTTGAGGCATTTAAAGATGGTACCTTGTAGGAATCCAAATTGTTTGCACAACTTTATTTTCTTCTAACTATTTTTAAATGTAACTTCTTTTTTTCAGTATAATTTAGGAAATTAGTCCCTCTATATACATGGTTTCAGTGGGGATCCTTGAATTACTTTTCAAGTGCTTTTGAAACATAAGAAAATATAATTTTTGGTCCTTAACAATAATTTATGTTTTCAAATTGCTTAATAAGGTTTGGAACCTATGCTGAAAACTGTTCCAGGATCCATCAATGAAAGCCATTGTTTTAACACCTATACTAAATCAACCAATATTTCATTATAACACCAGTTTTAAGTATTTTCCAAAAATCCATATCTAAATTAAGGCACATATAATTAGGTATAAAGTGAAAAATTAGGTTGCATTTACAAAAGATGTAATCAGGCTAACACTATTACTGCTGAAGTTCATGTAGCTGTAAATACAATGTGGCTGTTGTTACATGAAGACATAAACTGACAGAACACCAAAAAAAAAAAAATTTCTGGACCTTTGTTTTTCACTGGTTGCTCATTCCTTTTCCCAGCCTCTTCATGCCAGCACAGAAGCCTATGCAGGTGTGAAGATAACTTGAGAAGGCATCCATCTGGAAGCCCATCCTACCCGGCTGGTTCTAATTCACATTAGCAGCTTCCCACTCCATTCAGTGCAGGGATTCAACTATTATTGCATGGTGAAAACTAGTGAATAAGGGGGTGTACCCACATGCGTGAGACTACTTTTTTTAGTGATTTAAAATATGGATTCAGAACAAAATTAGGCCATTAAAAGCTGGTTTCTTGAAACCCATAAAGAAAGAGCTGGCCTTTAACTGTTTAACCCAAATAATTCCCAATGAGACTTCCTTCCTGCTAGACTCTGGATATCTGATATTCCTGGAGTCTAAGCAAAGTCTAGACACTGTCTTTCAATGTTAGAGATTTCTGATTCCTATTCAGACGACATTACTTGATCATCACATGTCATCACACCTTCTAATGGTTGCCAAGTTTACTATTCAGGACATAAACAGCAGATATGACCAGTTATAACACCAGTTACCACCAGGCTTCATGACCTCTCCTTTTATCTGATCTGTGTGTTAGCACTTTAATGCCACTTTATGATCCACACAGAGATGAGATTACAACACAGAAGGCTGTATTGACAAAATAAACCTGGCTCTGTTGCATTGTTTCTAAACTCACACAACTAAGCTCGACGGACAGATTCCCAAAAGCATGCCTTAGGTGGGACAGCACAGAATGCTACTCATTCTTAGGAAAGGCACAGGCACAACTGACCTAGAATAGGGATGACTCCACAGTGCAGAAAGTGAGTGCACCAAGGTCTGTCACCACGTCTCTCCTCTTCTGAATGTAAAGAATTTTGCTGCAGTTTTGCTTGAGTCAGAGGAGAAAATATATCAGCTGGAGTTCCTGTTCTGTTTGCACACACTATAAAACTGGCACAGTTTGTTCATGGAGCACCCAACACTGGAACAGCGTGCTTCAGATGCCGAAAGCATCATCAACAGGCTGGTGCAAAATGCAGTTTGTTTCTTGTCTTTGGCATTATGTTTCATTGACACTGACATTCCAATGCATCCAAGGACTAAATTAATCCTTAAAAGGGATAGTGGAACCACGACTCTGCTGTTTACTAATTGTTAAATGGACTAGCCATTTATATGTCAGTAATTTTGTCTTGAAAAGAATTTCCTCCATTCTTTGTGTACTGGACTAGAAATTCGCTCATTTAGAGAGGGCAGGAGAGGTATAAGAAATGAAGCATTCTATCTGCTGGACAAAGACTGAGAAAGCTAACTAGATCCTATTTTTTCTATGGTACTCCTTTGTCACAGGAAACTACCCGAAGGTGAACCCAGAAACTGCTCAGACTGATAGTACCAATCAGCATCTACAGTTGTTGTTAATATTGCAACATCTATGTGATAGAGTGATACAGTATTATGTTCGGGTCACCAGTAGACCCCTGACATCTACACCGATCTCAAGAAGGTTTTCAACTGAAGAGAGTTTAACCAACTGTCGTGGGTTGAACCTGCATTGATGGACAGATCTTTCAACCAGTGGTGCTCATTAAAATTTACATATTAAAGCCCTGTGGAGACACAGGAAGTTCCTTTTTGGTTTGAGCCTTCCCATGGGGAGCAGGGGGAATATGGGCACTGGGCTCCGTTCTTCGGAGCGGCCCCGGGCCTCCCCTCCCCTGGCACCCGGGCACAGGCCCCGGGTGCTGCAGGAAAGCCACTCAGAGCTGGGGGCAGCTGAGGAACAACCATGGCTGCTGCATAGCCAAGACCACCCGGAGCAGCTGCTGAGGACTGCCTCCCCGCCATGTGGCCTGCGCAGACCCAGCGGCAGCTGATAGAACTTTCTGCTACCAACTCAGCCTATATTGACCTGCAAAACAACATCAAGTAACCAGCAGCATAAAGGGAGCGAGGCTTTCTTCATCTTAAAGCCTGAACGGTGAAGACTATTCATCATCATGGCCTCTTCAAGGTCAGAGAGAAATAGAAAGTGAGTGAAGCTGAAGATGGCGGCGGGGAAAAGAGGGCGGAGTCGTGCCTTCCGCGCGTAGCTTAAAACTGCTTTTTGCAGACTGTGGTAAAAACTGTGATATCACAAACTGTTTTTCTCTTTAATCCATTTAAAGACATGAGGGGATGAGAATTCTGTGTGCAGCCTGTGAGAGAAACAAAGGTGACCATGCCAAGTTATCCAGGAGCTGTGAGCAGTTGTGAGATACTTTTAAAATTTCTGTGAAGAAGAGAGCTGTTGTTTTTCAGGCTGGAATTTATCTATCCTTAAATGAGAATTCCCCATGTGTGGCCCATGGTAACAGTGTGGAAGAGACTGTGATTTCTTTCCATAGGAGAGACGTTTTTTACGGCGGCAGATGTTTCGAGCGGGGCTGTTGCTAGTGCAGTTTGGAAACCACAAGAAACAGAAGATATCTCTATTTCCTTAAATAGTAGAGAGACTTTTAAGAACTGTAAATGCTGACCGAGAATCATCCTTTGTTATCCTTCGTGTGAGTTGTGTAAGAGGGGAGGATGCTGGAGAAAAGGGGGTTTTGTTTTAATTTCTTAATATTTCTTTTTACTCTTAACTCTGTTAGTAATAAACTTTTTCATATTCTTTAAGTTTGAGCCTACTTTGCATCTCTCCAAATCTCCTATCTCACAGAAGGTAAAAAATGCGAACTAAACCACTACAATAATTGGTGTTTCCGCCCGGTTTACAAACCAAACCCGCTACACCAACTCTGAAAACAACTGAGAGATTTTCAGATGCTAGATAGAGATATATTTCTGCTGAGGATTAGTAGTCTGACTCCTAGTGGTTTTCCCTTCTTCATCTACTCCCATACAGCCTCCTTTGTGCCAGCTTTTGAACTACTATAGCTGGTAGTTTTCAGATAGCTTAAGCATTCCTTGAAAGAAAAAATCCACACCCTCTAAATACTCTGTGTTTATTGCCATGTTACACAGAATTAGCTCATACTGTACTCAGCGTCTACTTATGTGTTGCACTGCTGGCATTTGCTGACAAGTCAAAGTCCTCGGGTCCTCCTTGGGACTGCTCTAGGGTCAATGTGACTTTTGCTACTGTAAGAATAGTGGTATTTGCCCAACGTGTTAAAAGTCAAATATGGCAGCAGACTGTAATACCCTGGAAGTAGGATTGCCTCACTTTCTATTGTTATACGTGCTAATTCCATTGGTGCAGAGGCCCTGTGACCTTTCATTACAATTCCACATAAGACATACATATTACCTCATAAGCAATCTTAGCAAAACAACATTCATGTTTGCCCACAGACCAAGGAAACAACTTTAAGTTTGCCAGGCTTGCTGAGTTACCAACAGTGATGGTATATAAATAACTCACATTCTCATATCAAAAACTGGACTAGTGGCATCAGTCTTGCTTACACATTTTGGTAGATCATCAAAATATCTTTAGATCTAAAGAAACTAGAACTTTACAAACCTGAATATGAAATGTGGCTCTAAAGAAGAAGAGACTTTTCCCTCGTACACCTCCACTCTTGAACCCCTTATTTGCAATAAGGAAGAAAAAATCTGTTTTCCAAGGTTTGTACTGTTGAATACAGCCGTCTCTGTTTAGGACTGTGCACAGTAAGATCACTGTAACTCAGCAGTTTATCAGCTTTAGAAATGCATTTTTTAAAATTACAACTTCAGTAAAAGGTTTTCAGCTGTACAAGGTAGCTGTAAATCTTCCATTTTTCAGGTTTTTTCTATTTTTGTGAGTGGAATGGCAGCAACTATCATACACAAGGGAAAAGGACCTGAGATAGCCGAAGAGAATTTCTTTGAGAATGTTAGATAATGGTTTATTTATATGTCAAATCCTTACATTTACAGAGGACCAGAAACTCTTACTGAACTTCAAAGACATCTTCAGGGACATGTAAGACATTTTGTAGGAAAGACAATTTCTCCCTACCTTAGGTATTACATTTTTTTCCCAAGAGAATGAAAAATCTTTATGATGAGTAGCTAAGCTCAGGTTTTCAGTATACAATTGTGCTGAAGAAATGGGACTTTTGCAAATGATAGCAAAGAGATTTGGAACAAAGGTGCATGACTGCAGACTCACTAACAGACAAGAGAGACAAAGTCTTGGGGCTGAATATTGTGTACTCTTAGGGGAATTAGGAAAGATCATCCTCCTTTCTGCAGTAATCTCCATCTCAGAAGAATGTTCTCTCTTTTGTATCTGGTTAATGCTCCTTTTTGGGGGAAATTCAGTAGCGAGTACTGCACCAAGAACCACAGTAATCAGCAAAAACCTTACAGGGACTGGTTGCACAAAAGCAGCAGCAAGAAAAGAAAAAAGCCAGCAAGCAAAAAAAAAAAATTAAATTATTACATCCTCTGATGATACACTAGCACTGCTAAAAAAATATCAGTTAAGGATAGAGACTAATTCATAGCTTTACATGCAGACATTGCCCATTTCAGTACTTCTGCTCATCCTAACTGTAAAATACAAACTGTTAATTTTTTCAGAGTATTTTTCTAAGACTCAAGAGTAAGAAAAGTTCATTTTTCATTGCCCATAGGCAAGCTAAGAAAATCCAGCAAATGAAGCCCACTCTTTCCTCTTAAACATCACTATCCTTTTCAGTGATGGATATTCCAGAAGCTATTATAAGAAGAGTATTCATTCTCAGGTAGAAAATCACACTGATCTCCTACCAAAGCCATTTCAGCCATTGTATTAACATTAATTGGTACTGTGAAGCGCAGCTTAGAATAGGAAACCCCTCTTCAGGCTGTGGTCTCTTCAAAGGCAAAAAACCAGACTGATCTTTTTAAAAATGCAAACAAGAAGAAACGGGCTACTGATAAAGCAGTTTATTTTGACTGACAGATGAGGCAAATTAACTCAGCTGCAATCTCCTCAATCTACTGCTGCCTAAAATAGAGAGAGCTGCATGGAGAAGGCCAAATAAGCTGCTGTAATCTTTTCATCTGGGGGAACTCAAGCAACTATCATTCACCACTGTCATTTACATAACTGGTGGTAGAGAGAGGAAATTCACATACTGAATGTGGAGATAGTGCTCAGTTTGTTTCTCTGTTTTGAAAAGCACCATTATTCCTTATATTTCAAAGTACATAGGAATGACAGAGCATTCATCATGGCTAATGCAACTATGAACTTAAAATGAGGCTTCTTCAGCTCCCACAGTCCTTGTAGTGACAGCTGATTTACACCAAACCAGCATGGATCAGCACAACAGCTTGCAGGGTGCAGTACCAGGAATCACACAGGACATCCATGAGAGGTAATCCTCACTTTCCAGACCACAGCACCACAGCTCTGGGATCCATAATACCATGTGAGAGTAGCATTCAAATCTTTGACAGCCATGACAATAGTGACCAGGAGTCTGCAGAGCAGACTCCACAGACAACCTGCAAGAGTGGCAATTTGATCCTGGTACAGCTTCTGTCTCTTGTATGCTTGTTTGGGCACAACTTTACACTGCCATTACTACTTCCATGCCATTTCATAAACAAGCAGATACGGACTTTCTATATAGCTCACAATAAATGGTATACCTGTTTAGTTAAAACATCCTGGGAAGAATTTATTACAAGCAAGAATAATTTTTTGCACATCAGGTAAATGTCCCTGAAGCCCTGTGAGATGGTTTTTGGCTTTTAAAAGTGAAATGAGGCTCAGGTGAACATCCTCCACCTTAGAACAAACAGTGATCAATTTACCTCGAACTTCATTTCAATACATTGTATTTCACACAGATTAAGTCAAAAGAAAGAAACTCCTTCAAAGGCATAGGCCTATTTTCAACTTCTTGTGAACAAATTTCACAAGTTCTGCTCAAGCACAATGTTCTTTTTCAGCCTGATGATACTCAAATTAAGGATATACTTTATGTACATCTCTTTTTAAAAGTAGGTTTATTAGTGTCATTTCATTTTCTAATTTTGTGTGGGTGGATAATTGCTTTCATCTTCTAAGAGGTAATCATAAGGAGATTTATGGTGATTGACAAATATTTGTTACATTGTAGTGTATGAATGAGTAACCTATGAAAAAAACCTACAACTGCCAAGTTAAGCACTCCTTAATTTTATATGCTAACCACTGTAAAAAGTTAATTATGTTTACTTCTATGAAGCTGTACAGGAGGATGCACAACCATTTGTTACTGAACCGAGTAATTAACATCTTGCTCCAGAACAAATATCTGAAAGGTGGTGTCAAAGTGAAATATTGTTCTGTAACATTTTTCATACCAGCCACATATAGGTGATTTCTTGCAACACACATCTCTGGATGACAAAGGTTTTCTGTAATTCCCGAACGACAGCTAAAGAAGTAACTGTCTTTCTCATGGTTTTGTTGTACTTTATTGCTTGCCTTAGAGCCACATACTAGATCCACGTTTCTGGGATTTTTCACTATTTCAAATACTGATGGAGAAAACAGCTTTTCTGTATATATAATGTGCTTGGTGATTTTATTTCAGGAATCAGCTCATGTGGTAAATTCATGCAGAATAAAAACAGCTGGACAAAGTAGTAACTGTTGTTTCGTCAAATTCCTCTAGGTATGTATCTTAAAAATTTGAAGCAAAGTGAATTTCCTCTGTGAAAAGTTTCCCAGAGGAAGAAAGTAAAAAAGAAAATCACATAATTTGGAATTTTGAAAGAAACCCCATGGATTGCATTCTACTCATTGATAGTCCCTCAGACCCATCCATCATAGCAGGCCAAAGACAAAGCTCAGCTCCAAAACTTGAATTAGTCTCTTCTGCTTGCACTCTTTTGTCACCTTCCCAACAGCAAGGGTCTTACTGGTCTGTCCGACTTCTTCCTGTCGTAAACCATGAACATTTCAAGTCCTAGATGAAATTTTCTTATAACATTATGAATTAATCAGAACACGAAATCTGTGTGAAGCCATGCCTTTCCTACACTCATAATAGACTTTCTAACAATTATTCCCTCTTGGCACCACCAAGAGCTTATAAGCAACAAGAAACAATGCTTTTCTGGTTCATCTCTGGTTTTCCACACATGCCACCTGCATTTATTTATGTTTGTATCACTTTATGGTAACACAGAAAAGAGATGTAAAGACAGGAGTATATGGCCTTTTGCATCTGAGAAAGATAAAGACAATAACTAACCATGATAGACAGAAAACATTATTTTATGCTAGCTAATGTTTTCAGCAATGGCAAGAGGAAGAATGCACTGGATCTAAACTGATAGAATGAGATAAGATGCTAGAAAGAACACTTCTGCTCTAGTTAGTAAGGCCTGTGTA
This sequence comes from Falcunculus frontatus, assembly GCA_013398115.1. Taxonomy (NCBI): domain Eukaryota; kingdom Metazoa; phylum Chordata; class Aves; order Passeriformes; genus Falcunculus; species Falcunculus frontatus. The sequence continues at coordinate 937,023 of VZRV01004805.1, read as the reverse complement.
TAGACAAGCACACATTCAGGGCTGTGCTTAAAGTAGATGAAAAGAAATTGAAATCTGCACTACCTAGTCATTGTATTACACTGGTTCTGTGTAGCAAAGCACTGCACCGTTCTAGCAACTGGGGAAAAAAAGATAGGGAAAATATTAAGAAGCCTGAATCCAGAACAGCCTGAATGGCAGAACATATCAAGAACAACTACTCCCTATAATCAACATTTTCTCATTGGAGCTTAGCTCTGAATATATCCAAATTTACATGTTCAGAAAGAAAGAAATTAAGGAAGAAAGGAATAGAAACCCTTGATAACTTATCCCATAGAACCATCAAAAATCTTTAAACCCAAATTGGTAGACCCTGAGCTCAGAGCTGCACAAACACACATGAAAACTACTTTTCCACACAGTAAGTATGTAAATTAAATACAGTCTCTATTTATAGGTTTATAGCAATGTTTTGCTATAAACCAGGGTCTAGGCAATAACATTTTACCATTTTGAAATGAAAACACCCATTGGCTCACTTTCATAGCATTAAAATAAAAGCAGGAACAAGACATGTGGAGTTAGTCTAAACCACACACGTTAAAAAGGAATGCAGCCATATAGACCTGTAATACTGTCTATACTGTAATACTGTAAGACAAAGGTGTGAAGATTAACAGTTCTGCCAATGATGTGTTCATTAATTACCTTTTAAACAGTAGCTGAAATAAGATTATCTTCAACAGGATAATTCCTTGTGATATTCTATACTAATGCAATAGCCAGCAAATAATTATGATAAAATAAACTTTTAAGTAATAAATTAATTATTTTAAACAAATTACACCAATTTCCCCCACATATCCTTTACAGAGCCTATCTAATCCCAACTACAATTTTGGGTACTTGAGGGATCAATAAAAGTGCTATCATACAAATAAACAAATACATGCATTAAATCAGTTTGAAATGCAGGCAAAAAAAACCCCACCCAAACAAACTAACCAAAACCTACGTTTGTTTCACCACACTTCTGAAAAAACTTTTGCGCTAGTTCATGATAGCACCATTCTTTCTTCTGCTCTTTGTTACTCATGCTGTAATTCTGCTTTTCGTGAAAGATTTGCTCTTTCACAAATACTTCTGTGATGTGTGAGGGCACTTTCTTGGTGTATGATTTGGTTTTGAATTTTCTGGAAATAAGCATATATTTTTTTAAAAAGGGTACAAAAATATTTAGAGGGGCAAAAAAGTTATTTAATGGTAAGACATGAAATGGTGCACATGCCACCACTGAGTAATTTCTGTGAGCGGCCTTTGCCTTCCTTACCCAATCTGGTCCTCATGTCTCTAACGCCCACTCACTGCAGGGGAGGGGAGGGGAGGGGAGGG
>VZRV01004805.1:775395-934461 GCA_013398115.1 Falcunculus frontatus | reverse complement strand
CACTTTTTAAAATATATATATACATACATACATATATATATATATATATATATAATCTATTAATGTATTTCTATTAAGAATTGAGCAGGACATATTAGTAGATTGGAATCTTTCATTTGATGAACAAACCAGCTATTGAGTGGAAAGATAAAGCTCAAATTGTCACATTACTCCCCTGACTCTCATTACCTCCTCATACTTGCTTTCCAGCTCTCGTTTTGCCTTTACACATACCACCCACCTCCGACATGGCATGGCATGGCATGGCATGGCATGGCATGGCATGGCATGGCATGGCATGGCATGGCATGGCATGATCTTCACAGACAATACTGTGCTGTCAGAAAACTATCACTTGCAAATTAAACGTGCTTTGCTCAACAAACGTCATGACAAACTTTTGCCACAAAATGCATTGGTTTTATTGCATAGAGAATTTGTACATTTAAAAGGAAGAAAGTCTTAAGCATGCCATGAGGCCCACTCAGGTTCTGATTTGGCACTATCGCAGTTAGTGAGGCTTTTGCAAATGGAGATTCCTCAGACTGCATGAAATAGAAGATGCACATCTAAAAGCTCTCTTCAGAAAAAATCCCTTAACTTAGCTATGCCTGTTTTTTAAGGGGTTGAACTTGAAACAACATGAACTGCTTGGTCTTGCTTACAAACTTCCGGTTTAACTTCAATGAAAGTTACTAGATCAGCAGTCTCTTAAAGCTCAGGCTGAACAAAAATAAAATTGATTCCCAAGTTGGTTCTCTGCCTGAGTCACAGAAAAATCAAAGAGTTCTTTAACAGAATACCAGTCTCAGTGATTGGTGCAGGTGTGTCTGCATTTTTTTGGTACTTTAAATTTCTGTTTAAAAATTTAAATTCATCCACTTGCTCGGGGCTAGGGAGCAAGGGGTTGGGAGAGAGAACAGAGCCTTTTGTGCTATTGCAGCTCTGCACAGAACAGTCCTGCTTCCCTGACACGCCAACTGCATGCTGTGTCTACAAGCACTGGGGCCATCTTGATAACATCCAGTGTCTGGGAAGCAGATCCTAGTCACAAGGAAAGGCCCATTCTAGCCTTTACAAAAAAGGCTCAGCTACTCTCAGGCTAAGCATATAAAATTCAGATGATGCAGCCTTTACATATCTTTACATTTCCAACCACTGCAAAGCTGTTCTTTGGAAAAGGGAAAAAAAACTTCTTTGTAAAGGAAAAGTCCCTTCCATACATGGAGATGGTCTTCAAATCAGAAGACTTATTCCTTGCAAATATGCCACAAATCAGTGTGCACTTCTGTGTGACACAAGTTCACAAACCAGTTATTTTGCTTGACTCTGAGCTGGTTTCTGCCTCCTGTTATCAGCAAAGCATACTACTTTGGGGACTGCATACAAACCACTGAAATTACTCTGGTCGGGGGAGATGGTGATGAAGAAGAAACATACATATGTTACATCAGATGTTAGTCAACTATTTCTATGCATTTTTAAGCCAGTTTCTTGCCTGTTGAATAAATGAGTTAAACTAGTGTGAAGGGAGAGAGCTAGCAGATTTTTTTCTCTTCAGAATGTTTCACATTCACGACCTTGGTTAGATTATTTAGTGAGCAGACGTTATTGTCAGCTTCTTTATGTTGTTCATCTAGAAGAGCAGACGCCACACTGAGCTGCAGCCTGGCATCAAGGAAAGTCTGCCTGTGTGTCAGGGAGGCCAGGATAGCCTGGACTCCCATAAGGACTAATTGGTACTCCAGTAAAAAAAGCTATCTTCAGCCCTATTCAAAGAGAATATTCTAGTGTTTTTAGCATCCTTCTGGATGCTTTTTAGGAAGGCTCCTCTTGGTGCTCCTGCATTTCATCAGCTCTCCCTCTCATGGAAACTCTAAATCACATATTTAAAAATAGATCATCAGATTATCTGGGTAAATCATAAAGCTCAGCTTATCTCTCTCTTCCCCTTCAAAACATACAATTTATTTTGTCCACCAGCTCAGCAGCATGAAGCCATCAACTGAGACTGTTTGTCTCAGTAACCCCACTCAGTGATTGTCCCTGTGCATCTCTATTCTATGCATGTATGTCACGCTGGGGTGTGTATGTCTGCGGGAGCATGGAAGAAGGATCCAGGAATTCACAGTTCTGGGCACGAAGGTGTACAATCCTGCTTATCCTGTTTATGCCCATTTCAACTGTGTACATCCTAGCATCACAACATAGCCTTACACAGTCATGGAGAATAATACCAGGATTTTGCAGAAGTAATGTACTAAGTACTTCAATCATGCATTAAATTGTTGTTTAACACCAATCTGGACCACAGAACCCGTGTGCTTCTCCCGAGGGCAGACATAATCAATGCATGCAAGGAAGGACACAAAAATTTTTCAATTCCTCTTTCCCAGTGGTTCAGACGCACCACATAACAGAGCCTTCAGTAGCAAACCCCGACTGCCAGCCTACACGTTTCCTATAAGCGCATCTCCTCATCCTCCTCCCCCTGCCAGTGCGGCCCATCAGGCCACGACAGCCGGAGAAAGCCCTGCAGGGATATAAATAGCTCCTCGGGGGAGGAGGGGAGAGTGCAGCAGCACGTTTCTAAAGACGCTTGCTGAAGAGAGAGGTTTTGCTGGATTAATTCAGAGGGGAAAGGGAACCGCTAGGAAGTTCACTGCCACAGCAGGTAATGTCTGTGGAAAGGGGGCAGCAGCTGCCCTGGGGAAGCTGAAGGGGGAATGCCCCGCTTGCTGGGAGAGCATCGAGGTGGGATTCCCTCTCTGAGTGTCCCACCTATTTCAAATAGTTCCCTCAGAGCACCCCCGCAGATGGGCTATGTATAGGCACGAAGGGCCCACGGCTGAGACAGACAGCGAGGATACGAACCAACTCGGTGCAGATGTTATTACCACACGCAGCTTATTGTCTGTGCCAAGTTTGTACAGAGCCAGGTGGTGTTACTGATCGGCGCTGTATTGCACTGACTGTGCATGCGGTGCTCTGAACTTGCCCCGTGCGTGGGGCACGGTAGCGCTGGCTTCCCTGCCCTCTCCCGAGTTTTCCTCGGAGAGACAAAGCCGAGAGGTTCCGTCTCCCCAGAGCCGCCCTATCCCCCCCTGCCTCCTGGAAACTTTCGGGAACTACAGACACAGCCGCCTGAGGCACAGGTGCGCGCTCGCCCCTTCCCCGCCGGCGACACCCCGGGCACTCCTCAGCCGCCGCCCCGGCTGGCTGGGCGGGGGGCGCGCAGCCTCCGCCGCCGCCCGGGGCCGCTCCGCGCCTCTCCGCTCTCCCTCCCCCCGGCGGGCCGGCACCGCGCGACTGTGCGGTGCTGCAGTGCCCGGCCCGGCCCGGCCTCTCTCACCGTCCTCCAGAGCCGCTGCCGCTTGGCACTGACGGAAGTGGCGGTGACGATGAGGTGGGAGACGGACACCACCAGCCCGAAGACGATGGCCAGCAGCGTCCGGACGGGAAGCAGCGAGTAGGAGACGAAGGTTACCAGCATGAGCTGCCACATGCCCTGCTCGGGGGCGCTGGGCGGCTCCATGCCGTAGGCGCCGAGAGAGAAGGGGCAGCAGAGGAAGGAGAAGGTGAAGCTGAAGAGCAGGGTGAGCTTGACGATCTGCTGCAGCTGGGTGACCTGCAGGTACTTGACATTGGTGACGATGAAGAGGGAGAGGAAGATGATGCAGTGCACCGGGTGCGAACCTTTGGAGATGGTCAGGCTGGGGCCGGAGAGCAGCTCCACCAGGGCTAGGCTGGCGGTGAGCACGATGAGGACAGCCAGCGCCTTGAGGGTGGACGTCTGCTCCAGCTTCAGGTTGTAGCTCTGGAAGAGAGCCTCCAGCTCCTTGCAGTCAAACTCGTCCTCGCAGGCGATGGCATCCAGCAGCAACAAGGGAGGGGGGTCCCCTAACCCGGCTCCCGCTCCCGACGCCACGGCAGCCGGCGGGGAGCAGCAGCAGTGGCAGCACTTCTTCCTTTTGGTCTTGACTTTCTGAAACGGTATTTCCTCCATGTCAGTGCCATTCATAAACCCGGGGAAGAAATGCTCCTCCAGGTGTCCCTCGCTGCCGCTTTGCCGCCTCGCTGCTCATAAAAGAGAAGGGGGCTGCGCGCAGGAGCCGCGGCCGCTCGCCCGCCGGCAGCCCCAGCCGCTCCGCGGGCGCGGGTCCCGGGCGCGCCCGCCAGCCGCCGTCCGCAACCCGCCGCACCGGCAAACGCCCCCTCCGCTGCCACCCAGGAGCCGGGGATGGCTGGGACGGCGGGAGGAGAGTCTCACTCGTGTTAATGTGCCAACCTTCCTGCCTGCAGTCTCGCTTTCCCCTCCACCCTCCTCCTCCTCCTCCTCCTACTCCTCCTCCCCTGGTGCTCCAGGGATGTTAATCTCCGAATGACACCAAAACACCATCCAAAGGTTTGGAATCAAACGGAGGGAGGGATGGGGGCAAAGGGTGGATGGAAGCTCAGAGAAGGGGAGACGGGGATAATCAACAGGCGGGTCTCCTTCCAGATAACGCTATTTGGAAGAGCGGGAGCTATAGAGGAAAGCAAATGGGCTTCCGTGAGATGGGCAACATTACAAAATAAAATTTTATTTCCCAAAATAGGGGAAAAAAATAATCCGAGCCAGGGGTCTGGAGGAAAAGTGCGGCAGAAGGGTCGGAAAGAAAGCAGGAGGCAGGGAATGGCAGGGCGATCCCCTTCCCAGGTCCAAGAGCATCTCACCAGAGCTGGGGATTGAGAGGCGCCTGCGCGCCGATCGCTTGGGAAGCCGGACACGTCCCAGCCGGGGCTCCGCGACTCGGGAGCGGCAGGGGGACCCGCCGCCTCCGCAGAGCGCCCGGCGTTCCCCCTGCCGGGCGCCCGGGGCCCGCCGGCCCTCCGGGTGCATCCGGCATCCGCCGATGGCTGGCAGCCCCGTGCTGCCCGCCTGCCCTGGCAGCTATTCATATATATATATATATACATATATATATAGGTACAGATAGGTATAGGTATACATCTAGGTATAGATATATATAGAGAGAGATATACACATATAAACACACATACGTACATATATGTGTGTGTGTATAAAAATACACAAAATCTACATATAAAGACATAGAAATACATGTAAATATATTTGTAAATAAGTAAATTTATATATATGTTTATATAGATGAATCCTGCTTCCTTTCAGAAATAAAGTAGTATCTGATTGAATAAATATTATGACGTTACTTGTTTTGCCTCCTAGCTCTGAAGCAGTTGGAGAAAGTGTAGTGAATGAGAAAATTTTGAAGAAAACACATTTCTGTGAGCACTTCTGCCTGTCTGGGAGTACAAATCAGTCAGTGGCTGTGGAAGGTTACTCTTGCGACAAGAGGTAAATATCATCCCACTCAAAATTGTACTTGGTGCCTCATCAAGAACTTGGATGCGTTGCTTTAGAAAAAAACCCTCTAGCTCTGCCTGTAATGCTGCTATCACATACCACTACTACGAAGTTGCCACAAAAGAATACACTGCAATATGCTTTTTTGTAACCATTGTATCTAATTTTGGGATTATGAGACTGATTCCAAACTCACCAAAGACTAGGGAAAGGACTCCAGTGTTTCTTTTAGGTTTGGATCAAGCATTTGTAAGATTCAGGTCTAGGAAAATGTCAAAATAGAAGACTAAGGTTATGAGCATTTGGCTTTTCAAAGGCAGGGTAGGAATACTTTTCAGAATTAAAGCAGAATCCTGTTATCATGGGTAGGTTGAAGATCTAATCACTGATTTTTGTGTCAGTGATGTCAGATTCTGGTTCCAGATTTGGGCTGAAGAGTGTCAAGATCAGCAGTAGGCAGGGATTTTTTAAGATTTGTTATGGCTGAGAATGATGTTGGTACTTCACTTCTGGATAGTGAAGTAGCATTACAAAATTCTCTGCTATATAATCTAAGGCAACATATTTTTGTAATAATATTTTAGTATTTGCGGTTAGTCCATGCCCTACAGACTCCATATGCAGTCATTCTTTTGAATCTGAACAGACCTCATCAGGAAAAGAGAATTAATCAACATTGTTGGAGTTTGTGTATTACAGATTCAAAATATTCTACACTTGAGACAATGGCTGTTACTTACTCTATGTTCACAGGATGCAACTCATGGTGGTTTCCTAGACCATGACTTAGACCCTCAAACACTGCAGAACTGTAAATACAGCTGTTATTTAACTTCCTTCCAGAAGAAAGTAAAAGGGTTGGATTTGCTGGCCTGAGCACTGGAAACAGGAAGAAATGTTTAGCTGAAATGAAATTAAATCTGACAAAAAAAAAGGGCTTCCTTTGTTTTGTGGTACCTTTAGTGTGTTCGAAAAGCTTAATAAAATTAACCTCCTTAATCACTTTGGTGCATAAATTCACTTTGGTCACACGTATGTTAAACAAATACACACTGTTATGTTTTCACCTGTCCTCAGCTTTATTCTGAGCTCATATATCCTGAGGGATAAACTAATATTTCACATCTCACAAAGCATAAGAGGTGGCACCTAGTTGCCCGGCCCTAGGAACTATTCACTGAAAGAGTTGTCACGCTAGCAGTTATCATTTCTTTCTTCCGGCTCTCAGCTTGCTGCTGAGGAAAAGGAAGGTGAGTAATTCCCTACAAGGCACTCTGTAGTTTAGATTATTTTTGTGCTTCTTACAGCCTCAGGTTGGGTTAGTTAGTGCATACATAAAGCAGAGGAAGATGATGCATATGAAACATATACATCTTCATTCTTGCTAGGTCAAGGGGAAGCAGTGAACTGTTGAAGCTTCATCTTCCTTAGACACTGTAGGAGTGTGGAAATGCCACACAGTGATTAATGAAACTCTGCCATCCTTTATACACTGTTTCACACCACAGGGCAAATACTTCATCATAACACTTCACCATACCCTCCATAGGGAAGAGCCCAATTTTTAGCACGTGATGTCACAATTACAAAGGGGAAACCTCAAAGCCTTTGTCTGAGAGAAACTTTTTATTAAAGGAAATAACCAGCTATAAAACTGCTGGAATCCACTTGACATAGGACCATATTTTCTGACTTATCTGCTGCAGAATACAGTAGTTTTCTTGGGATTTTTTTAACTATAAATGACACTTTGTGGACTGTAGTGCGCTTCCAGCTCATTTCTAAGAGCCAGAAGTGGTTTTGGTAGTTATTGCCCCCAAAATTCTGGATGTTGGCCAGAACCAAGTCAGTTCTTTCTCTTGAATGCCTGTGCATTTGTAATCAGAGACTACTCTGGGAATGAATGTAGTATTGACAGGAAAGACTGATTAGAGCCCAGCTTCATCATCTTTTGAACTGCAAAACCTATATGTTTTTTCATTTGTTTTCTAAGAGGCAAATTGTCTTGGTTGTTTGAGTCACTGGAATGAAAAACAATTTTTATGGAGAGTCAGGTTCTTTATGGATCTAGGTTACACTAAGCACAAGTCTCACTACTTTTTACTTGGAGCATACTTACTCACTCCATTTACTTGGAGTCTCAAATTAAAGAGCTACTCAGAGTTTCAGTTCCCACTCAGTTCTCTAATCTATTTTTATTTACTTTGGGCTTGTAGATTCCCCACTCAATAATTATTTTTCACTGTAATCTTGTTTTACTTTACTGAACTCAGTACTTGCTTTTTGCATCTCATCTTCTATAACAGTTTCAAGCATTCACTGCCTGAAGCATTGGGTGGAGATCATCTTTAAAAGCAACACCTTTCATAAAACTAGAGCTCTTCAGATTCAGGACAATTTTAGAATTAAGCACAATGAAAGTTTTGCATTGATAGATTTTTTTTTTTCTTGTGGTAATTTTTGTCTGAGTAAGGATTGAAAGGATTTTTGTCTTTTATCCACATTTAGTATTGCTTACCTGTAACAGAATGCCATGCTCTATCATCTGAGACAGGGATAGAAATCTCTTTTTTCTTCTCGCTGTCTCTGACAGTAAGACTAAAGACTCTGCATAAAGCTATTGAGAAATTTCTGCAGACTCATTCTAGCAGGCACAGCTTGTTAATGCCATCACAGAAATCTATCTAGTGAGAGAAAAGCAGTGATAGGACAGAAAAGGGCAGGACAGCAAAGGTCCAGCACAATTCGGAAGGAATGGCCAGGTTTAAATATAAAAATTCAACAGTGTTTTCCTCCTCTCATGGATCTCTGAAATAGATGCTCAACTTTTTCTAGATTTTGAGGAAAGACTTGAAAAAGTGAAAGTATGTTTTTCCAAATCATGCACAGATTTCATTTGAAATCAAGCTGGGGACTCTATTCACAGTCTTGTTTCAAGAAATGTAGAACAGATTTCCATGAGGCTGCTGAAAAATTGTCTGAACAGGTCTCCTAAGTATTATAATGACTGTTCCTTAAAATTCATTGTGATTTTAAAGTTTATGTTACATGCATTCTGATGGAGAAGAAATGAAAGAGACCATTCTGATACAGACCACTTCCACAGTTAAACAACTTTATCTGAAACTTTGAATTTACCTAACTAGAGCACTTCTACTACAGTGCTGAAATAAACTTTGTCCACCTACAGTAAGTAAAAACCTTGCAACACCTACAAGTTCAGTTATTAGGAGACATTGGCTCTAGCCTCAGCACTGTTCTCCAAAATCACTTTTTGGTTTTATCTTTTTCTTTGTGCTTCTTCATACAAGAACCAGGTTTAAGACAACAGAGATGAGTCCTTCAAGGGTAAATTTAGGCTGTAATACTAATCACTCAGTGACAAACCTGTGCTTTAGCTTCGGCTCAGGTCTAACAATAGCAGTTTTGCTCACTCTGTTTCTGTTAGACTGCACAGTGTTTTTTCACTCAAATTTTTTTAATCATTATTCTATCTGTATAGAAGTCTATCTAATTGTGTAATCTATTGGAGAGAACAAAAAATCTGATGAGAACAAAATTACATTAAGGCCTTGACCTCAAGTCACTTGTCAGACAACAATGCTGCTGAAGCAATTAGGACATTTGACCAAAAAATTAATACGGCTAAAGTGGCTAATTTGCCAGCAGAGAAAGGGGATGGGTTTTCTCTAGACCTCTGCGGAGCAGAAAGTACCAGCATTAAGAGCATTTTAATCCTTTACCTCTCTCTTCTATTTTAAGCCTCCCAGGAGAGCATGAGACTCATGTGACCTACTGAACTTCTATATTAATACTGATGAATGTCTTCAGTGAGCAAACAATGTGCTTTCCAGCCAAAATGGATGCATAGAAGGTCAGCCAGATCCTTCCAGCTTTTGACCAGTCATTCATTTTCTCCATTGGTACTGTATCAACTCTGATTTATTTATTCTTTGTCTAAAGTTAGAGCCATCTAATGACTATTATACAGGCAAAATTTCAGGAAAGAAGGTTGATGCATTTTAATGAGGAACTCATTCACTGTTTCTGTTATGTTCTCTAGTAAGCCACAGTTCACAGTAGCTTTCCCAAATACCACACCCCATCTGGCCATGCTTCTGTCTCACCACTTCCTACTTCATCCTCCCTGTTACCTCAGAGAAATGTCAGGATTTTTCCCTCACAAGCATGAGGGTGGTAGGAGCATGGAAATGACTTAGGAAAGGTTTCAAAGCTTCTTCAAAACAATTTGCTGTGCACTTTGCCAAGGAGTATACAAGAGTGATATATATTGACTAAAAAACATCAGCAAAACAAGAAATCAAAAACCAGCTGCAAAACCTACACAGCACTTGCAGCATCTGCTTTTGCTATTCCATTTTAGATGCATAAGTTAGAGCATACTCTTTTTCAGCAGAGAATAGTGTGCAAGATGGCATAGTGCAGCCACTCTCAGTTGGCTGTGAATGTTCTGGTACACCCTCACAGTGCCATGGAACTCCATGCAGAGAGGTAACAGCTCACTGAAACCCATGTTTCAGCTCACTGAAACCCATGTTGACAACCCATTACACTTCTATCAGAGCTTGCCAGCTCAGGCTTCATACTACATTCACATGTTTCTGCAGTAACCAGGTCTGGAGACAGCTTGTTCAGGGTTGCCATGGGATCTTTGCACTGCAGTCTGGAGACTAGAAATATCATGTCAGCCTTCAGCAGCTGACAACCTTTTCCCTGGTTTCCTTTCAGTAAGGCGCATCTTTCAATATATTGGTTATCTTCAGAACCACATTCCCATCCCAGGCTAAGAAATCACCCAAACAGTTGCGTTGGATTGTTTCCTTCAGTAAGGCTCTTATTTTATCTTTCCCAGTCAGCTTAGTTAACAGACTTTTTCCGAGCCAACTTCACAGTCAATGTATTAAAAAAACCCAAACAGCAAAACCTGACCCCCAAAATTATACGAAGCTGGATCAGTTCTCAGCCAAAACACAAATGTTTTTGAGTTCCCACAGACTTCCTTTTGCAAATAATTTCAGAAAAACCAAGAAAAGCAAACAAAACTGAACCTTCATCCCCAACATCTAAGTACTCGTCTGTGCAGTAGAACAACGAAGATTTCTCAAACCAGTTAGCAGATTTGGTGGAAATTTCTGTTATGCAAGTGATCTGATTGACCAAACCATTCTTAAAAGTCCTTTAGCTGTACAACAAACTCAGTAAAATTCAGACCAGGGTCAAACATTCCATTCTCGTTTTAGGAGTTCCGCAAATGGATAGCATCAGGGTGCTGGCAGTGTTTACCAACATTACATGAATCTGATCCTGTTCCATGAAATCAAAGGAAGTTTTGATATTCACTGTAGCTGTATTAGCCCTGGTATTATAACCATGCTTATTTCCCAAGGAAGGCTTCTGTTCCTCTTTATATTAAGACTGCCGTTGTCTAAGGTAAGAGCATGGCTCTGTTCAGAGCCTATAATATCCTTGTTTGCATAATGAAATGTAGTTCAGATGTATTTCAGAATGTGTATAAGGACAAACATTTTTGTTTGTGTAATCCCTTGAATCTCTTGAAAGATGTACGCGAAAATAAAGACAGAAATTATAGCTGTTTATAATACACATTTCACTCCTAGCCATATTTCTGATACATCCATTTTTAAAAAAATATATTAAATAGTAATTATTATTCAGAAGATATGTTCTCCTCCTATTTTACTTGTCTCTAGATTATGCGGCACACATGTTCTTGAATCACTTATGCTAAAGCATGGTATTATAATTTATGAACTGAATGCTTAATAAACAAATCTTTTTTTCTTTTTCTTTCTTTTTCTTTTAATGAAACTTATCAGTCACTCAAGATTTTTTTAATCCCGTGTTTTCATTATGTCAAGTTTTCACTATTGGTAATATTCAGAATGTGCTCTGCTATAACTTTCCATCACAGTTCACTCATTAGAAGTTCTGTAAATAGCTGCCTAAAGTGCCAGACATGAGGCTCCCTTCTGGAGTTCTGATTTGGGCAGAACTTCACACTAGTTTCATTTGGGAGATTTTCTTGAGTAAGTGTTCTAAAAGCCTGCATATTTTCATTTGTAGAGCCTCCTGTCAAAGAGTGAAAAGTACACTGACAGTATGAATTTTACAATAACAATACAAATAAATAAATAAATTTGTAGTCAGTTCCTACTGGAGGAAACAATTGCTTCTTTATAGTAATTTTATTGTTTTCTGATGATTACTATAAAGCTAACAATAGTTTCAAGACATAGCACACTACAGACAAACAGAGTGCTCTCTGCCAGTTAATACTTGTATTTCATCACTGAATAGAAAACAGATATAGCCCTTTGCTGTTTTTTATAAACCCAAGGAAACCATCCCCAAATCCAGTGGAATTAAAAAAAAATCTTAATGATGCTTTTCAAATAGAAAGATAAGCTTGTTACAGAAGGCTAAGTCATAGAAGATACTTACTAGAGATTCACCTCCTCTAACACTCCCTTGCAAAGAACAGAGTACCCAGAAACAGCATGTATCAGACACTAAACTGCTGTTCCAGCTGATCTCCACCAAGGGCCAAGATTCCCTGTATTTTATTTCTAATCTATGTAATGAGATTCTTCCCGTAAATCCTGCAACTAGCAGCAACTAATTAGGTCAAATTAAGAGGACATACGTTACTGGATCTATTTTGAGTTTAAATCCTCAAGATGGAGCTACCCTCTTCTTAAAGGTAACAACTGCTGAGTGTTAAAAGTAAAAAGACTTTTATGTTGTGGTGTGTTCACTACTCCTTTAGTCAGAGCCTTGCTCAACATTAAGACAGATTTCCGGTGGACTTCAATGCTATATTTATTTTCTTATCACCTGTGCTCTCCTTTCACACTAAACAATTTGCATAAGCCTGCATAATTCTATTTAGCTTATGCCTCACTGCTACTATATATAGATGAACTGGAAATTCAGCTTAGTAAAGCAACTTAATTATTTTCTTGTTCTCTTCTTTCTTCCTGCCTACACACTGTGCATGTGTTTGTGTGCATGAAGGTGTGAAAGAGAGATCATGTACTCAAAAGAAATTTTAAATGATAAGTACTATTGTTCTTATTAATTATTGGGGGAAACAAAATTTTCTAAACTGATGCAAAAGCAGGAGCCATAAGAACAATCCCAAATATCACACGGATTCCAGTATATGTGTGTATACCTGTGTGTGTGCATGTGAGTGTTTGTGTTTGTAAATGAGAAGCAGGATTTTTTCCTTTTAAAAAAAAAAAAAAAGACAAAAAATATTTTACATTTTCCTTGTGAGGCAAGTTGAGAGTTATCTAGTCAAGTCAGGTGCTGATATTATTAACAGTACATCTCATACATTTCATACAGTCTTCTTCTGGTTTTTTGTGTTATGATTTATTTGCTCAACAATCAAGTTTGGTTGATTGTTAAGTTTGCTTGCTTTGCTTACCAGTCAAGTTTATATTTGACAACTAGGTTATTTTTTTAAAAATCAAGAGGTGAAATTAAAAATCTCATTGAATATGGAATACCTCTAGTTGGATAGGACTCATAAGGAAAAAAACCCAATACTTGTATTTTAGTTAAAAGTAGACATTTTTCTCACCATTTTTGTTTGCAAAAATCATAAAAAAATACATCCGTTTAAATATAATCTGCTTGCCTAAAAAAATTAATCTTATATTTAATGAAGCTAATTTTGTAGCAGTTAATCCCTGAGAAAGCTTCCTCTCTTCAGCTCTGATAGCAGTTTAAAGCAGAGACACACATTACTCCAAGGAGAGCTTACCAGTGTTTTTAACTCTAGACTGAATAGTACAAGCCTGACTACATCCATTATAGATTGGGTCTTATCCTATTGTCTGAAATACATCTCACTTCTCTAAACAAGGTTAAATGCTATTTTTCTTCCCCTAATCCTGTTTAGCAAATCAATGGGTAGTCTGGACAGTTTAAGTATTCCAGTTAAGTGGGAGAAAGGTCACTGGAAGATTAGTGAAAAGGTATCAGGGGATGCTAAAGGGTAAATGCAGTTTTCCAAAGCATTTCCTAAAGGATTTCCAAAGGATTTTAAGGAAGGCAAGTCAATACTAACATTAAAATAAAAAATCTCTACGAATTTTCAACTACCATTGTAGTGATAAAACTTGTGTTTATTTTTGCAAGTACATTTTACATTTTTTTCCCAGCACTGACTTACTCTCTTGACCTTGCACCAAACTCACAAAGCTGAAAGCTGATGGGAAACTTCCACTTCCTTTACCCCCAGGCTCTGCTCCTCAGTGCCCAGTGATGAATGGCCTCATGATGGCCAGCTCTGCTCATTGCACTGCCTAAGAAAAATTCCCCTGATTTCAGTGGTAACTTATCCTACAAGGCTGAATCCAGAGGTTAAGGAAGCTGACTGGATATTTTCCATCAGCTCTATGGAAAAAGCTCTATAGGGTTTTATGCCTAGCTTGTAAGTTTTGGGCCTTTGCATTCAAGGTGTATTTGTGACTGATGGACTTCTTCATTGAGATTTGCCCCTGCAGTTAGCAAGGTGCTTCCAGAGGTCTGTGTGTCCAAAGACATTTACCTGACGAGAAAACATTGAAGAGAAATGCCCTATTGACTAAGCAAAATTCTCACCTGCAGATTTTGGGGTTTTTTCTGCAAGAGCACCAGGGGAATTTTTCCAAGGACCTGATGAGGAGGAGTAGAAGCAATAATCCAAAAAGCGATGATAGCACTTTCTGAGGATGTAGATAACTCAAGTACCATCCCTGATGGTACAGAGCTTTCATGCACCATCTCACAAACAGTATATGCTGGGGACTTCCCTGCTGGAAAGCAGCTTGGCAGAAATGGAGCTGGGAGTCCTGTTGGACGCCAAGTTGTCCATAAGCCAATGATATGGCCTTATGGCAAAGGTGGCTAACAGTATCCTGGAATGCACCGGAAAAACTTCTGTCAGCAGTTCAACTGAGGTGATCTTGTCCCTCTTCTCAGCACTGGAGAGGTCTCATCTGGACACCTGTGTCCAGTTCTGGGCTCCACAGTACAAGAGAGACATGGGTGTATGGAAGATAGTCCAGTGAAAGGCCACACAGATGGTTAAGGGACTGTGAGGAAAGGCTGAGTGACCTGGAACTGTTCAGCCTTGAAAAGAGAAGGTGCCAGGGGTATCTTATCAATATCTATAAATGCCTGAAGGGGGATGCAAAGAAGAGGAAGCCGGGCTCTTCCAGTGGTGCCCACTGACAGGACTAGAGTCAATGGACACAAACTGAAACACAGAAGGTTCCCTCTGAACATCAGGAAACACTTTTTTTACTGTGTGACTGACCGCTGGCACATATTGCCCAGGCAGATGGTAACATTCCTGTCCTCAGAGATATTCAAAAGCCATGTGGACATAGTACTGGATAATCAGCTCTAGGTGGCCCTGCTTGACAAGCAGGTTGGACTATATGACCTCCAGAATTCCCTTCCAATCTAAACCTTTTGTGATGCTGCAATTCTGTGACATATGTGGGGAAGGGACTGTTAATCATTCTGGTGCAGCCCCATTTAAGTGGTAGGCTATTAGTATGTGCAAGAAGTCCTGCATTTTCTACATCATGTTGAAAAGGAAAATTAAAATAAGTCAGTCTGTCAAAGAAAAAGCAGACTTGACAATGCACTATCTGCCCTAAAAAACATAACTAATGACTGCAAAATACAGCAGTACAGCTGCATTTTCTAATACACCTGATCCTGCACAGTTATCTGTATTACAAGCTTCTCATGAGACTAAAGAACAATTAAAGGACCAATTACTTTAAAGATGCTAGCCATTCATATCCATAGCTTCAGTGGCAGAAAAATCCTCAAGGCTGTCAAAACTGGTTTTCTCAGAACTGGTAGTTCCAAACAAAAAGGTGAAAACCCCAGGTCCCTAGAAAATATTCCAGAAGAGGTATGGAAATATTATTTTAGCACTTCAAGTTCACACATCAGTGGAATGGAAGACTTGAGGACTGTAAGTTGTTTTTAGGTTAATTTGGTTGCCAAATCACTCATGGGATCTGACCTAGAGTGTGAAAATTTGTGTTCATGAGCAGAGAAATAATGGAACTGAGCACTATCAAGCTAACCTGCACAAATTTTGAAATATCCAGCCTGGAAATTATTCCATGGCATATCTTTCAAAAGTTTTAATGTGTAATGGTTTTATTTTGTAGCCTTTGGCATTTTACACAGAAGTGAGTATTATTTCTCTTTTAAATATATGATGATATATGGCACTTGTAGATTTTCAGTATTTCTTCTCCCCCCATCTTTATTCATCCCCGTGATTAAACTAACAAAACAATTTAAAGAAATGAAATGTGAACAACATTAGATATATTTCCTCACCATGTCTGAACATTTTTTTTGTTTCAGTAGCATCCTTGTTTTTACCTCATATTACTGTGTTCCTATAATTTCAGTAAAATTTTTCACAGACTCCTTTATGTTTAATGTTTCTTTTCACCTTTTATAGCATTTCCATTATACACAGTAGATGAAATGCCCTTCTAAAATTCCGGTATTTGAAATGGATATATTTGGCTTTTGAGCAGATTTGAAAAACCTATTTATCATCCAGGACAACTTTTTTTAACCTAAGGAGTTTTATGCATATATTTATGGTAATGACTACAAGCTATTATGCCCATCATAATACAAAACAGATCAACTGGCATTATTTCCATAATTATTTAAAAGCTAGCACACCTACAGTGTAGGCTAGGAGTATTATAGTAGAGACATTTAAAAAAGGGAAAAGCTATGTGATCTTCATCTAAATAAACTTTGTTAAAATGGAAATGGACATGAGACACCTGGGCTTTATTTTGAAGTTAGCAGGTTAAACTCAGGTTTAAAGATCATTAGAATAAATATCTGCTATATTTTCCTCTCTGCCTTTTAAACATAATTTAACTAGATCAGCTTAGTCACTTGCAGTGTGGAATAAGTTCTTCTGACACAGTGTAAACACAATTTATGTGAGGATTCATACACACTCCATGTCCCGGGAGACTGCAATCAAGGTTCAGTCTTGGACATGGCTTTGATCAACTTGATCCAGCTGAATATGTCCCTGCCCATGGCAGGGGAGTAGATTATCTTTGAAAGTCTCTTCCAACCGTAACTATTTTATGACTTCTTGATTGTATGTTCCAGCTGATGACTCTAGTACGAACAGATAATATCAGACTTAGTATTCTGTATCCAAAAGCGAGAACAACAGGTATAACTGGGATTCTGAACCACGTCAGAATTGTGTGGAGGGAAATGTAAAACACATATAGAAACTAGCAGATTGCTCCAAAAGCACTTCCTTTTCTATTTGTCCTTTTCTATTTGTCCTTTGCTCTTCCAGTTTTCTTGTGGTTATAAAGTTCATGTGGCTAGATTCATTATAAAATTTAATTTTACCTGAGTCAAAAAAAAGAAGTTGAGGAGCCTTTTGGTTGCCTTTTTAGATGCCTCCATTTATTGCTCATTTAAATCCACAGCCTTGGACAGGAACAGAAAATCACAATTTATTCACAAAGATGTAACATGTCAATAAAGGGAACAAAGCCCTTTTTCTACCTTCTGCTTTGGTATCATTGCTGTCTCCCATAAGAAACTAGAATAGTCTGTTGGGAGCTTTTGCCAGAGGAACAACCCTATGTATATTTAATGTGTTTGCTAAATGGTATCGTGCTTATCATTTGTGAATCACTGGAGCTTGCATCTGTTCCTTGTAGCTGGGTTTGGGACCAAAAGTTTTATTTTAATGACCTGCTAAACTCCCACTTGGCTATTTTGTTGCTTACACTAATCTATTTGTAGGTTCATTTCTAGATTTTCTAAGGCAGGTAAAAGCATATATTCCTTTCCACAGGAAAGACATTGCAACTGTCACCCACATAAAATACACGGAGGACTCAAAACAGTAAGCAATGAGTTCAAAGTGGTGAATTGGTGGAATTCCTTTACTTCTTAGTCTACATCCAGAACTAATGAAATGTAAAGGATAAAAAAATGTCATAGCTTCATAAGAATGATGTGAAGTCTTAAATGTAGCAATAATGACTTTTATTTTTTAGTCTTGGCAAAAATCACGTAGAATATTGTTTACTCATACAAAAATGTCACCATTAAACTATGGCATTATTGCAGATATTCATCTTTAGAATAATTACTTGTACTTTAATAATACCAAAATTAATACCATAGAATCATAGACTTATAAAAGAGTTTGGGTTGGAAGAGACCTTTAAAGGTCATCTAATCTAATGTTCCCTCTGCAGTGAGCAGGGACATCTTCTGCTAGATGAGGCTGCTCACAGCCCCACCCAACCTAATGTTTCAAGGCATGGGACATCTACCAACTCTTGAGGAAATCTGTTCCTGTGTTTCACCACTCTCATGGCAAAAAATTGTCTACCATAAGAACATTTACACAGTCTTTCTTTAAATCCCAAATTTAATCTTATTTTCAGTCTATTTAATCACACATTTTCACCTTTTGTACTTCTGCTTGGTAACGAGTAGCATCCTGGAAGACGGCACATACAACGACTAAGCACTCATCGTGAAGCCATCCAGTCTTGATTTATCAGAAGTACTAATTGGTGAAATAGCTATATCACAGTTGAGAAAGATACTGACTGAGTTAGTAGTTACATATAGCTTTCCTGCTTATTGCACTGGGTAAGGTTACATCTCATCTAAAAGCACTACTTTTCAACTAACAGTGAATGGCCCATAAACGTAAAGAAAGAAGTGTAGCAATGCATGTAGCAGCAACACTGCATTTAGTACTTAAGCAGTATGGTGGATCCTCAAAGCAAAGATTTGAAAGTCTACACAAGAAAAATTGAATAGCAGGATTTTTGAAAGTGGTTTGATTTAACCTCTGTTACTGCTCAGCCCTCACCGAGACCAACATTTCCCTTCAGCAAAGATTTATTTGCAATATATGCTAAAATTGCATACCTCTTCTACTTTAACCCTCATCTATTTACCTTTTTCTATTTCCAGTTTTTCAGTACTACTTTGAGAAAAGTTCTTCTCTGTTGATACAACTGGTACACAAAGCCTTATCTGAGATCAACATTTCAGTAGCTTTTGAACTGAGAGACTGCCAGTGCTATTGCCATAACCACATAGACATAGAAATAGTTGTGCTAACACCCATGTCAGAAAAGAACGCACTGAATTTTTCATTTTCAACTGCATATAAATCCCTATCACTGAGGTTTATGTCTGTTGTTCTGCCATTTTGATACAGAAGAATGTACGTGCAAAGGTCTAGCAATCTTTGGAGAGAAGAGGAAGGTTCTCATCCTTTGAGCAACAAGTGGCTTGCTAAGAAAATATGAAAAAATTTCTCAATATCTGTAATACTAAGCAAACCAGCAACCAACACAGCCTAAAATACAGGTGGACAACCTTCAAGGCATAAAACATGCACAATTTATGAAAAACTTGAATTTCCATGAAACTGTAAAGAAGTCAGGAAGAACAGGAAGATTTCTTTAGAAATGTTTTCAGTAGTTTAGGAAGATCTGTAGAAAGATCTAAACAAATCGGCAGGCCGGTACCTTCTCAAGTAAATTCAGAACATCAAAAGGAAGCATATTAGGAAGTTAACCAAAAGGTTTCAGAATCAGGGAAGAAATAATACACAAAGACTGAGTAGTTTTGAAAGATACGAAAATCACAGTTAACATGAAACCATTGGAAAAGATATCTCTCAGCTGGAATAAAAATTGGTTTGAAATTGAAAGCAGAGAAAAGTTCTGCTGCAAACAAAGGGATTTCAAGAAAAACAGTTCCATAAAATAAGTATGAAGCCATGGAACAAAAATCAAAGACAGGGTACTACTGACTTTCACACTATGTGTTTACAAAGTATTTTATATATGTATATATAGTGGAGGATTCTGTTTGTGTAGTGTGCTAATGGCTGGCAGATGAAATTCCAAGGACAAATACTCCGACGTTTGAAAGCATTTGTATACATACTTGGAGTCAAACTTACTCCCAAAGCAGACAGCCCCATCACTGAAAGTATTTTAATTACATCTTTTAACTAAAGTAGACTTCAGCTAAGTGGTAAGTAGCTTTCAGGAGTGACTGGTGGTCACTAGATTGTAGAATTTGAAGAAACAAGGAGAAAAACGTGCATTTTGTGTCAAATACCCAAATACAGTTTTTGCATTTCTTACAAGGACATAAGTAAAGATTTCTTCAGAAGAAACACAAATCTCCACACAATCATCATCCATCAGACACAAAAACTTGTTTTTTGTCTCAGCAAATACATTTTGGGCTTTCTTTTCACAGCCCCCGAAAAAAAACCCCTAGCTTTTAGTTGCGCTATTGCCTTCACATTTAGAACTGACTTTACTTTGTTACGGGGGTAACTTGGTCAAAGACAAAGAGCTGTCATCTCCTCTGATTGAACTGCTTTTCCTGTTGATACAGTACTCTTCCCTCATAACAGTAATAATAAAGTTTTCTTGTCCAACTTTCAAACAGCTTGTATCTTCCACCTCATCTTCTCACTGACTCAAGAAAAAGGCAGAATACTCAGGGCTCGAAGTTCACCTGCAGACCGAAGCAGAAACATTTTCACTTTCAAAATCTCCTTGATTTGCCCAATCATCCCTTGGTAATGGTGGCTAAATAGCTGGTGCATACTGATGTTTTTTCTTCCTTCCCCCTCTTAGATATCATCTATGTTGTAGCTATGATGACAGCACAGTTATAGAAAAAAATACTACCTGTTGATATTTCACATGTGAAAGTGTGCGTCATTCCTTTAAAAAATTCTGGGTTTGAAATCTGAAAGAGTAGGAAACACTGGAAGTGCAAAGGTAGCAAACACAGAAAACAACCAGGAAGGGTGTAATGAATAACAAAAATGTTTGGCCATATGTGCTAAAAGAAGAAAACAAAGCTAAACCTGTGATAAAGGAATATGAGTCTCCCAACTAGTAAAGCAAAAAATTACTTTACTGCATATTGTCTGAGGCACCTGTGTTTCAGAAAGGCATTTCTTTTGAGGAAAAAGTATAATACATGAAAATTAGCAGATATAAATCACAATGAAGTACATCGAGTTTTCCCTGGATTTGAGGTGGTAGTTGCTGAGTGAGGCTCTAGTGATATCAATTTTACTTTTCTTTGTAGGATTTTGAACTACAAAATAACAGACTATAAAGGAAAAAACCCCAAAGATAAAAATCATCAATATGCTGTTTGTGTTATAGCTGGTAAAACAATGCTCCAGAGCCTAATGGCAGCAGACAGGGTCTATAAATCTTGTCACATATAATGAAAAGCCAGAACACAGGGACGTGAGAGAGTGGTTAGAGTAAACTTAAGTCATACATACTTCGATGTACTTTAAATAATGCTATCTAAATGTTCCAACACTATTTCCTCCTTAACTTGCCCCTTATCAGTTTCCAAAAAAAAAAAAAAAAGAAAGAAAAAGGGATTTCAAATAACCTGCCTTCCTTTTTGCCATGTCTGTGCTGTTTAGAGCCAAGTACTGATGGTAAAATTAATGAAAACTGTAAGCTAGAATTCTTAAATAAGAGTGAGGTTTGCCACAAACACACTGAATTAAATCATCCACTCAAGTCTAGTCTCGTGGTCAATTGCTATGAGAATGAGGAAAGACTTAGAGACTATGTTGTTTTCACGGACTGAAGAAACAGAACTAGAGGGAACTAAAACCGGTGCATCTCAATACCATTACTTTATTCTTCTGATTGAAGAATTTCTTATGGTATATTCTTATAATTTCAATGATTTTGCACTTTATTCCTTAGAAACTCAGCTTAAGAAGACAAGAACAAACTGAAAAATATCTATAATTTTTGTTTTCATTTTTAATTTTTTTTCTTATTTTTTATATCGCATTTTAAGAATTCAGTGTTCTGAAAGGTAAAGAAATCTTATCCTAATATGGATAAACTAAAACCCTGGAAAGAACAATGGCTTTCCCAATAGCACCTGCTAAGTGCTGGAAAACCTGTGAATAAAAGAAATCTTACAATCCTCTCCTCCAAGTCACCTTACACAGGGAAAACTTTTATTTAATTTATACCAAGGAAGTAATTTACTTCAATTTAAGTATTGGATATAGGGAAATGATTTTTTAAATTCATCTGTGATTTCACATGTAGTGGTGGGCCACTGCCTGATCTTTCTCTGCATTCCTTCAATATAAAAACTGTGCGTTTTCAGACTGCCACAAAAACCTCTCAGCCCATTATCTCAGTTTGTATATCTAGTTCAATGTCACTTTCCTGGTTTCCAAAAACGCTTCCAGTTTCTATTAATTCATAGGCACCCATACCTTTACCAGAAGCAGTGATCTAAAAGCTGTATTTATAGGTAGGGCAGTACAGAGAAAGGGGTACAGATCTATGCTGGGATGGGTCACAAACAACTAGAATAATGGGCAACATGATTTATGCCACCTTTACTGTCTGCTTTCATAAATGTACTATGAGCTATTCAGTGAAAGGAAGGAAAAATTAGAGTTCATTAATCTGTGGACACTTGTTTGATATAATGACAATTCTTAAAATACACTCACTAACATTTATTGCCAACAATAAAGAGATAGTTTTGCTTCATTTTTTGAATGTGCATACTTTACATGAAAATTATCAGAGATATGTGTCCATGCCTATTAATCTCACATAAAAAACTTCAGACAATAAAGCAGCCTCTCTTTAAAACAGCAGGTTTTTTTCCTTTGGCACAGATCTCACTATGCTGTTATTTTATCTATAATTAGATGTATCATATTATTAAGACCTGACATATTGGTCAGATTGTTTTTTATGAATTTATCAGAATATAAAAGACTGTCAGTTTTCATATATCTGTCTGCTGGCAAAGACAACAAAGAGATCCATATGTATTCCTCTCTAAAACTTCTTTCTCCTCTATTTATGATGCTTTTTAAGATCAGCACTGTTCAGCAATCCCTAAAAATGTCTTTTCTTCCATGTTCCTTTCATTCTCCCTACTACACATATTGGTTGGTGCATTGAAGAATGAAGTCTTCCTTCCTCTGCTCACAGCTGTTTACTTTTGGTGGTGCTTTGAAGGTTTGTCTGCTCAGAGTACAACAACTGGAATGTTGTGCTGGTCTTGCTGAAGACAAGGAGACTTCTGCCCCTTCCCAAGACGACATTTTGCACCCATATCTTGGTTTGAGACAATTTAAAAAGTAGACATCCTGGAATGGGTTGCCTGCCCCAATGGTATTAACCAATCCCTTTCCACCAATAAGGAACAAATATGAGTAGATATAAGTGAAAAAATAAGTTTACTGACAAGTGAAAGAGCAACAGGCAGAAAGAGCAGTAAACAATTACTAGATACAAAATTTCTTATTGCACAAACATCACGGGAATAAAGAGACCCAAAATGGTGGGATAATCCGTTCCCCACACAAGATGGTGCTCTGCAGCCTAGCACGTGGCTCAAAAGACCAAGGGAAAGATGGTGTTTGCTTTCTTGCTCCCCACACTCGTCGCTCCGGCAGCTGGACCTCTGACTGGTATTGTCCAGATCAAGGGGCTAGAACTTGCAGCAGGAGACAATGGAAGCAGTTGGCTGGAGCTCTCAGACTCAGTGCTTTTTGCCCTTTGGCCAGGACTTGTTTGTGGAATGGAGCATCTCGGATGAAGCAGGGCCACTCAATTCTCCCTGCTGTGGCAGTCCCTGAAGGCAGGCACTGCAGCATTCACCCCAAAGCAGACCAAAACACAACGGAGGAACAAAAAAGGGAAAAATCCCTGAAGTGGAGTCTCTCCCTTGAGTGAAGACCACCAGGCAAGACAGAAATTTCAGTTCTGGTGCTTCCATCTTTTTAAAGGACTATGGTAACCCCCCATCTGCCCTGAGATCCCAGTTTTGTTTTCCTGCTACAGGGTCCTAAGAGACAGTAACAATTTTGGGCATACATAGATATGGAAAACAACAACATTTTGGATTACCCACATCAACCCACAGTCTTCTTAGAAACTTTCCCTGAGATGCTAGGGCCAAACCAGAAAAAAAGGACTTAATTGGCTGATATGATAACATGTCGTAAACTGGACAAATGAGACTTCAGTAAACCTGAATCTCAAATGCGTTAAATCTAAGTCTGTCTGACAAAGAAGTAACATTACAATCAGAAGCAAGCTTTGTTGCTAGAAGAAAATCAATACATCCATACACTAACTTGCCCACATAACTGAAAGTTAACTTCCTAAGCTGCATTTCACAGGGTTACAGCATATACAGAAAAAATTACTAGTCAATGGCCATTTTGACCCACTAACATTTCCACAATTGCACTGGCTGGCACATATCCACATTAAAAATCTGGCACATAGTTCTAAAGTGAATCAATAAAAGGGAATCTCATTCAGAATGTTATGATCTCTACAATTTTAATAGTTTATATTGAAAATTGACCTTTAAAATGAGTCAGTGACATCAGGAAAGAGCCGAATTAGCATAGTCCAAATATGGATATCAAAACGGCAATCTTTGTTTCTCTCTTCATTTTCACTAATGAAAACTGCAAGTTCTGAATTTTAACAAAGTTCCCATTTTGCCAGACCAATCTTGTTGGAGCAGAGACACACATCTTGTTCCACATCAGAGTGAAGCAACAACAGAAGACTGCAAAGGGTTCAATTAATTGACTACTAACATAGCTACAAGCGTTGATGGTGTCCCTAATGAGATGGAGCTACAGCAAGGCATCTGATGATGCAGAGTTGAGCATCAGGTTAAAAGAGACCAATAAAATATCCTACAGCTCACGTCTGAAAACGATGATCAAAAAATCACAAGGTAACAAGGTCAAAGTTGAGTTTTCTGATGGCAACTAATGTTTTCCTTCCACAGAAGATTCACAGTGCTTCCTTTTCTTTCAGCCTCATTCAAGCTGAAGAACATTTCATTTCCTATGCCTTGAAGTGGTGAGACATATGAAGTTTCTTCGGGAAATTTCACGACTTTGAGAGACAGTGCATTGATTTTCTCTTTATCCTTATGAGGTTAAAATCCTTCTGTGTTCAGAATATGGATAATTTCTCAGGTGGGCTGTACCTAAAGCCTTATCTATAGGCGATGCCTATGCTGTTCTCTTCTTGTGTACACACAGCTGTAAATGCAAGGAGTCTGTGGACAGGCTGTCTGGGGCTGTCTGTAGACAACTAAGGAAAAAGTTTCCTCAGGTTACAGGGTTGTTAATATAAATCTTTGAAAATAATTACTACAAAGCAATTCAAGCTCAGGCATCCACATGTTGGAATCAGGCTGAGTAACCAAAGGTGAGAAAGTTTTCTGGTCATGAAGGTGAAGTTTTCAATCAGTTTTTTCTTTATCTTACTTACTGCTGACTTTCCAGAGATTTCCTACTTGCTCCAATATCTCTTGACTAAAAGTGTTTCTTTATTTTTTCTCAAACAACTCTTTTGATATCTTTTTCTCTCTAATACCTCCATTCATACTGCTGTTTGTTCTCTTTTATGATCCAAGGACAGAATTCTGTTAGAATACTTATCCTCATTATTGTTAGTGGGTATTTTGTAAATGTCCCCATTTGTCTGCAACTTTATTTTGTTCTGGACATAAGGCTACATGCTTGCTTTATTTCTAAGGACCCAAAAAACTTGCCTCTTGTTGGCTAATAGAACAGATGCTATTTTCCCAAACATTGATTAGCAGCAGCCATCACATTCTGCAGAATCAAAGGCACTGTAAAATCTCTTTGACCTCGAACTTTATTCTTCATAGCACAGGTGCAGTTTAGGGGGGTTTGTATTGGGGCTGTTTCCCTGGGAAGAAGGGATGGTATGTGTCTGTTGGATTTTCATTTCCCCTGGAGCATTGTAACTTCAAGTTTCCTGATGAGTACAACATCATGACTCACAACATCAAGGCTACAGAGCTTGTCTTCGCTGACACAGGGGAGAGATGAACCTAGATGGATGGTATCTGTAACAAATGGCATGCTGCTATCGACCATATAGTTAGCATTTCAATTGGAGACAACGGAAATCAACATAAGAAGAATTTGGTCCAATGTCTACTATGGTCAGAGGTTCTAGAGTGGAAGCTACAGTAACTCTATTTAACTCAACCACAGACATGGTCAGGAGTCATAGAATCATAGAATGGCTTGAGGTGGAAGAGACCTTAAAGATCATCTAGTTCCAACCCCCCTGCCATGGGCAGGGACACCTTCACTAAACCAGGTTGGTCAGAACTCCATCCAATATGGCCTTGAACACTTCCAGGGATGGGACATGGACAATTTCTCTTGGCAACTTGTAGTTGCAGTGCCCCACCAAACTCACCAGGGAGGAATTTCCTCCTAACCTCTAATCTAAACCTACTCTCATTTTGAAGCCATTCTCCTTTGTCCTGTCACTACATGCTCCTGCAAACAGACTCTCCACATCTTTCTGCAGTCTCCCTTCAGGTATCGGAAGGCCTGATTAGGTCAACCCAAAGCCGTCTCTTCTCCAGACTGAACAATCTCAGTTCTCTCAGCCTTTCCTCAGAAGAAGTGCTTCCTCTCTCTAATCATCCTGGTGGTCCTCCTTTGGACTTACTCCAACAGGTCAATGTCCTTCCTGTGCTGGGGTCCCCAGGCCTGGATGCAGCACTGAAGGTAGGATCTCACCAGAGCAGAGCAGGTGAATCACCTCCCTCACCCTATGCCCACACTACTTTTGATGCAGCCCAAGACACATTTGGCTTTCTGGGCTGCAAGTGCATGTTGCCAGCTCCTATTCAATATTTCATCCACCAGCACCTCCCAGTCTGTCTCAGCAGGGAGATCTTGATCTCCTCATCCCCTAGCCTGTGCTGATAGCAGGGGTTGCCCCAAGCCAGGTGTAACACCTTGCACTTGGTCATGTTAAACCTCATGAAATTCCTGTGGGTCCCACTTCTCAAACTTGTCCAGGTCTCTCTAGATGGCATCGCATCCTTCAGGTGTGACAACTGCACTACTCAGCTTGGTGTCATTTTCAAGCTTGCTGAAGATGCACTTGATTCCTTTGTCTATATCATCAATGAAGATATTAAATAACACTGGTCCAAATACAGGCCTGTCATGGTTTGACACTGGCCAAGTGCCAGGCACCCATGAAAGTCACTCACTCACCCTCCCCCGCCACAGCTGGGCAGAGGAGAGAAAAAAATTAACGAAGGGTTCAGGAGTTGAGATAGGGACTGGGAGAAAACACTCCAAGGGCAAAACAGGCTCAACTTAAAGGTACAAAGAGAATTTTATTACTAACAAAGTCAGAGGAGGATAACGAGAAGTAAAATGAGCCCTTAAAAATACCTCTTCTTCCCCCAGTCCCTCCCTCCTTTCAAGCACAGAGAGACAGGGCATGGGGGTTTTGGTCAGTTCGTCACCCGAGATCTTCTCCTGCTGCTCAGGGAGAGGAGTCCTTCCCCTGTGAGTTCGTGGGGTCTCACAGGAGAAAGTTCTCTGCAAACTTCCCCAGAGTGGTTCTACTCTCACAAGCAGCAGTTCTCCCAAAACTGCTGCAGTGTGAGTCCCTCCCACAGGCAGACAGTCCTCCCAAAACTGCTGCAGCGTGAGTCATGCTTCCATGGGGTGCAGTCCTCCAAGGACAGCCTGCTCCAGCCTGGAAGCAGGGGCCCTCTCTCTCCACCAGGTCTTCCACTGGATCACAGCCTCCTCCAGGTATCCACCCACTCCGGCACAGACACCTCCCCCATGGGCTGTGGGTGGATCTCTGCATCCCCCCTGGACCCCCATGGGCTGCAGGGGGACAGCTTGCTTCATCATGGTCATCACCATGGCCTGCAGAGAAATCTCAGCTCCGGTGCCTGGAGCACCTCCTCCCCCTCCTTCTCCACTGACCTTGGTGTCTCCATGTTGTTTCCCTCACATGTTCTCACCTCCTCCTCTTCTCCGACTAGAAAAAAACTGTGCCCTCACTTTGTTTTGATTTTCTTAAATACGTTATCACAGAGGTGTTACCAGTCTCTGTAATTGGCCCAGGCTTGGCCAGCAGCATGTCCATTTTCAGAGCCATCAGGGATTGGCTCTGCTGGACATGGTGGAAGCTTCTAGCATCTTCCCACAGAAGCCACCTCTGCGGCGCCCCCTGCTACCAAAAACCAGGCCATATGAAACCAACACAAGGCCCCAGAGGGACACCACTTGTCACTGATGTCCATCAAGACTCTGACCACTACTCTCTGGACGTGTCCATCCAAAAAATTTCTTATCCATCTAACAGTCTACTCATCAAATCCATCTCTCTCCAACTCAGAGAGAAGGATGTTGTGGGGGACTGTGTCAAAGGCTTTACAGAAGTCCAGATAAATGATACCCGTAACCTTTTGTTCTGGGCACAGAGAAAAGGGGCTGGAGTTTTCAGTGACGTTTATACAATTCCATTTTACATCATAGCCATGGAAGTGGTTTCAGCAGGGGAAATGCCACGTCCAGAAACGGAAGTGGGGCCATTTTGTCTGGCTCATTTCAGCAAAGGAATCTGTGGACATGACACCCTATGTCTAGCCATTGTTTTCTATCCTTTTAAGATGTTTTTTCAGGACAAGGGGCTGAGAAGAGGCAGTGGGGCTGCTGCCAGGGTGTGATGCTGAAGCTCTGAGAGGCAGCCAAGACCAGTGGGGCTGGGGGTGCAGTTTCACAGTTCCCAGTCGGACCATTTCCCCACACCGCAGTGTAGCAAGGACCTGGAGCAACAATAACAATACTAACCAGCTGAGCCGAAAAACAGTCCACCAGGGTGGCACTGTCACCACCATCACCACCGCTGCCACAGAGAGGGAGCATGAAAACCACCACTGCAAGTAAGCAGCTGCTCCAGGCAGTGCCAGAACCCCCCATCTGCCATCGGAATCATCCCATAAGCCCCTGCCATCCCATTTTCGTTCTGGAGAGGCCACATGGGCTGTCCAGGGATGGCAGCCACCTTGGCTTTTGTTCCAGGGGGACAACATGATAACTTGCTTGTGTTGGTTAAACCATTCCTCTCTTTCTGATATTTTTCTTTTGATTGCTGTGTTTATTGCTAATTTTTCTTTTTGAGTAAAATTGTGCCTCCAACTTTATTTGATCTCCCATGGTTTTGTTTTAGTTCTTTTTTTTTCCCCTCCACTGCTGTGAGGGAGGGAAGGAGGAAGGGATTCATGCCGCCTTGGCCTTTTCCTCACTGTTAAACAATTACACTCTTCCCTTGTCTACTAATCTAGTCACTCCATCATAGAAGGCCCCTACTTTGGTCAGGCAGGACTTGCCCACGGTGAAGTGCTGTCTGTCCTGAATTGCCTCATTGTTTTTCATGTGCCTTAGCATGGCTTCTAGGAGGATCTCTTCCATCATGTTCCCAGGTACAGAGGTTGAGCCTGACAGGTCAGTAGTTCCCAGGGTCGTCTTCTCTACCCTTTTTAAAGATGGGTACAGGGTGTCCCCTTTTTCCAGTCACCTGGGACTTCACCTGACTGACATGACTTTTCAAATATCATGGAGAGTGACTTGGCAACTACATCAGCCAATTCCCTCAGGATTCTGAGCTGCATCTCATCAACTCCGGGCTGCATCTCGTTGTCAAGAGTACATAATTCTCATAAGAGTATGCATCATCAAGAGTATGCCTTTGAGAATATTGGAAAGACTAAGGAAGCAGATTTGTCAGCAGTCAGATATCTTTTTTCCTGGAAGAGCTCAGCTTGGTTACACTCTGTTTAAGCATCAGAAACACTCTGTTCACACTTGACATGCTTGGAATGAGTTTAGTAGACTGATCCTTATGGTAAGGGTGGCATTTTTCCCTTGGAAAAAGAATTGACTTTGACAATAAATCAAAGTACTACGAAAGGTCTTAATCTAATTTCCTAGTCAAGATATCGTATCATCCTTATTTCTTTAGATACATGCTACTTAACATAACAGTCTATCACAGAGAAAATGTGGAGCAATGTTTCTGAGTATGAAGAATGTTTTGTCTTCTGACAAGAGCCATAAAGACAGCAATATTCCTCAGTGAAAATTGATACATGCGACAGAATAGGAAATCCCAATCTTTCTCATTACTGTCTTTGGAGAGCTAGGAAAAAAAATTGAAAAAGTAAGAAGTAAGGAAAGCATTTCACTTACAGATTAGCAATGGTGAAAAGAACAGTTACCAAAACCAACAGACTAAAACCCAAGGATAAGGATGATTCAAAGTGAAAGTGTGGTTAGGACAAAGTGTCAAAACACTGAAAGCCTGACTCTCACTTCGGGAAAGGGAGGAAAAGAAGTTGAAGAGAAGGTCCAAGGAAGTTTAGCCCTGAGGTTTCCTTTTAGGTATAGGCTGTTCAAATTTGTGAGATGTTTTGCTAGTCATGCAGAACCTGCACAGAAGCTGTAGATATTGGCCAGAATAAAAACCCAGATAGCTTCTGTGTTGCTGAAATATTCCTCAGAACTGTCCCTTACTGGCAAAGTTTCTCTTTCCATCAATTCCCTCATCTTTAAAAGCAGACTCTCCATTGCACCTCAGCTGACTCCCCACTATTCAAATTCCTTCTTTAGTGCTCAAAATTTGGAGAAACTACATTTAATTTTACTCTGTTTGGAGTTTAACCTGGTGCAGGCCAACATACTAAATCACCAAGCAAAATTCAGCTCTTCCACATCCCACCCATTCTCCCAGGAGACAATTCCTGCATCCTTGTATTCAGTGTACATTTCAGTAGAAGAAAAAACCAACCAGTCTAGTTCATTGACATCACTAATCTACTGTGACAGCACAAGCCAAGCAGACATTGGCAATATCTATTCACTCAGAAAACACTAAAAAAAAGGTTATGGAGAGAGGAAGGGAAATGTGGTCTAACATAGTATTAAGTACTTCTCTTCCTTTTTTGCACAGCACAGTCAAAAGAGTTAACATATCACTATAATATGTCTTCTTTTGAATAATAAATAACTTTCTGTCAGCTTCCGGACTGGAAAACTGGGTTCGTTATATGCAAAGCATCTTTCCAGTGATTGGCACCTCCATAATGCATTCCAGCACGTCTATTTGGTGCAGGGATGACTGTCACTAGTGACTCACACGAAGAAATCCACTGGGACCCTGCCAACACTAATGCATTAATCCCTGATTAGCAGCAGGATTTCACAGGCTGGCTACATTTGGGTTCTACAGAGCAGTATTGTCTGCTAATAAAATATACCTAGGAGCCATATGAAAACACAGATTATGGAGAATTCCAGGAAACAGTGGACCAAATGCTACCTGTTTCTCTCTGATTCATCTGCTTTAAAGCTAAAAAAAAAAAGAAATAGGCATAAACTTGGTTTCTCTAACTACATTTGATTAACAGAAGAAATTTCCTTAAACAGCAGGAATAAACCCTGTTCTGTGCTGTACTCTGTGCCATGGAGCATGGACAGTTCAGCAGGTAAAGACAGCATAAACTTTGAATCCCAGCTATTTCTGGATACCAGAATAAGTTTGAACTGATACGTGAACCCTGTATTTCTTCCAATTTATAGAAAAGACTAAGATAATTCGAAACAGAAAACGGGAGCCTTCAGAGTCAGATGTGATCCTCTCATTACTGTACACAAACCTACACTGAGCTTTTGTCACATGTACAGAGCACATCACAGATGCTCTTATTTGACAGCATAATGTAGAATGATGGCATAGACCTGAAAAAAATATTGAAAACCAATAAAGATATGCACATATTGTATATGTACCAAAACCTTTGTTTGTTTCACAGGGGCTTGAGGTAGTTTCAATGACATTATTCTTCTTAAAAGCTTTCTCTTTTTTTGCCTTATTTTATTCTTTTTCAGTACCAAACCTTATTACTAGGTCAGTGCCTTTTCTTTTTTGGGTGAATCTGATGGTGTAAACCTCAGGAAGAACTACAGTGGTGTAAAAGTGTTCATCTGTTATACAGCAATCAGACTTAAAGCTGAAGGTGAACGAACCAAAAATCCCTCCTATTCTTGTAGTCAGTGTGCACAATCAATCACAACATCAGTACTTTCAAATATTAAACCGTGACAAATGTCATGAAAATTTGTGACCTCACCTGATTGGTAACTAAAGTCTCATCAGTCAAGACCTGGACACAACTTGAATAGCAGTATCATACACATGAATGCATGCATGTGCCTGTTGGATCTTCAGTTGCACCTATTAGTAGTACCAGAGGTAGTCCACCACGTAAGGCATAGAAATAGATTTGAAAATTGTAGCCAAGGAGGACAAAATAATCACTGGCTTATAAAGATTATAGCTGGCTACCACTGTAACTATTCCATTTGCCATCCTGCATCTCATTCAGGTATGGGTGCCATTTGGTATTTTCATTTGTCCTATTTTTTAGTTTGTCAGTGTGTTTATTTAGTATTAACCTTCTAACATCCCTTTGGGAACAAGGCTTCTGTATCATGCTCTTTTTCATCTGCCTGTGTGTGCACAACCTGTAGTAATTTTGGAACATTCAACCCTTTTTAAGGCTCTCTAGGGTAAAATGCTCTAATTCTATAAACTCTGTAGCTTTGGGGAAAAAGGCTCCCTGGTGTGAAAAAAACCAGTTTGTTTAAAATGTTTGATTGAGAGAAAAAAAATCCTCAATATGAGCCCACATTTTAGTAGACATCAAAGAATACACAAAAGAGAGAAGAAACTCAGGTAGGATGTACATCTTCTTTGGTGCACAAGCTCCATTAGTACTTCTAGAAGTACTCAAAGTCAGCACTGTGTTCTGAATTTTTCATTCAAATGTTTATTAAAGTCTGCCTGTAGATTACCCTTTATTAACCAAAGAGTTGTAAGAATAAAGTGAGGTTTCTTTGAGGAGACCTGTGTTCCATAAAATTGTGTTGCTGGTTTCGGCTACAGTCTGATCCCTTAATTCTCCATCAAATTACTCCCAAATTTGCTTTTCAAATTTTGCCTGAATTGCTGACAAGCTTTAATTCATTGTATCATTTTTCTGCCCCTTTTTAGCATAATCACAGCAGTAGCTCTTTTCCAGTCTTCCATAATTTACCAATTAATTTAAGATTTATGAAAGTAGTAAAGTATTTCCTCAAGAGGCTAGAACTTGCATGAAAATCTGAGGCATAAGTTAAGCATCATTTCCAAATGCCTGTCTTGGACAGGCATTTTATCTCTTCCTGGGACAGGTATTTTGTATCTTCTGGAACTACAAAATCATCAGAACAATATATCTCATCCTTACAGGCCAAAAATACATCATCCTGCTGATTTCAAAGAGATATCTATGCTTTCTTCATCACTGGACCAAGGCTGCTAACAAAATGTCCATTGTTGATAATACATCAAACACCTCTACCCCCCAAATAATTATGAGCTGTTTATGCCAATACAATCAGTCCTGCCAATTATAAATTCTTCCCCTCTGCCTCCAATCTGCTCCCCACTTCCTTCATATTCTTGGTAGGTTATTCATGGTCTGCCTCTTATCCAAACCAAAATGCTGCATTTCCTGATGCAGTATTCTGAAAGGGTTGCACTGACATAACTAGCACAAACTCTCCATCCCTCTCAGTCAGCCTTTGACAAGAGGGGGTTGAGCTCAAGAAAAACACATTTGTTAACACTGACTTAAGTGCAATAGGTTGCAGAACAGCATGAAAGTTTTGTACAGTGCTAACTTCACTGTTCCAATCTGTAAACATGCTCCTTGTGTTTTCTTGCACTTTAAGGGCATGCTGCTACCATATGTGTAAGAGCACAGTGTGTTCCCTGAAGGCAGCTGTTCCTTATTTTCAAAATTTTGTCCAAATTTACTCAACTACTGATAGTACAGACTTAAAATAAAATATCCATACATAGAAAAGTTCACAGTAGGTGTTTTCTGGTTGCCTTCTCCAAAACCCAGCTCTTGCTTTTTTTATAGAAAGAAAAGTATGCGATATTGTCTGCAACAGAAAGCAACAGGAGCTTGGTCACAACTAACCATTGCTTGCAGCAACCTTTCTGTTTAAGGATTCTCTTATAGTGTAAGTGTCTGTGACACTGGTTACCTACTGAATTGGAACAAAACAACAAAATATGGAGATCAGTTACTTTAGTGCATAGCCCAGGACACTTACTGCATAGTCTTGGAAAAGATGCCAGAAAAAAAGCAACAAGAATATTCTTTTTCCCTGTGTGTTCTTTCTTTAGTTCCTGGGTGTGGTGAAATTGAGATCTAGACCAAATACTGTAAATTCAACTCTGATTCTATTTGTAACATGGATGTTCTACCTCAACTCACAATCAGTCACAGAAATTAAAGATCGAAGAAAAAGATTTTCTTTAAAAGCACATAATTTCTATGACATTGCTTACACTATGCTATGTAGATATTGAATGGAACAGATTTATGAAAGACAAAGTTCTTCTGCATCACTTTCTGTGTTTCACCTGATAATAAAAGATGTTGTGGAGAAAATTTAAAACAGTACTTGTTGGCTGATCCAGGAAATTGTGCAAAAGATAAAAGTGTTGACAGGATTACAGTGTTATCTGCATATTACTAATTCCAGAGCTGTAAGGCTTTGTCTTTCAGTTTGGAATACCTGCCATGAAAAGAGAGAAAACACAAAGACAAAAAGTTTGCTTATTCCCCTTTTTAAGTTTTTATAGCCAGTGTTCTATAAATTTTTCTTAAAGCTACAGTACCTGGAGTTCAGTGACTGCATAAACATCTTTACATTAGGGTTTATTCAACAAAAAAACCCATCTAGCCTTTGTAGTGTCAAAGGAAATTTGCAAACCTGCCCTGAATGCTCTGCAAACTGAAGTAGGGAAATGGCAATCAAATAAACAACAATAACAGAAAAAAAATCATTGATTTGAGTAAAATTTTTATTACTGAAATTCTCCAGGCTGGCAATACCTGTAAATATCTCTTTCAGCTTTCTTATATGCAAGCATGTGACAAGTAGTCTTTGCCTCCTTCTTTCAAATCTGTGACTGTTCAAGCCACAGTCCAGCCCTGCTTCTTCCAGTGGTGAGAATGTAGTCACAAGCTCTGGTGTGGGCTGTGCAGCTCCTCATCCATCTCACCTTCACGGACAGAATGCCATGATGGCTGGTGTTAATGAGAGGCTTCATCGTGCTGGCTGACATCCTCTCCCAAGCATCCCAGCCTATCCTTCCACTCTGGTTTTCTTTCTTTAGTTCATCATGGGGATCAACTGCTTTGTTCTTCGTACAGACATATGTACACAAAATGGGTGTTCCATATCAGACACCAATTCAGCTTCCAGGGTTATCAGACAATCAGTCACCAGCATTAGCAGCTGATCTGCTAGTACTACCTGGGAAACTGCAGAACAACCAATTCAAACTGAATTACAGAGACCGGTGAATGTACTTAGTGCTGGCAGAGCCCTCAACAATCTAAGTAAAAGGTAGGGAAAAATACGCATTTTCAAGTAGTCTTCTACACAAAGGAGAATTAGCTAACTTTGGATGACTACAGACTTTTCTTGAAAGTACACTTATGTGCTGTAACAGCAGAAGTGCAGTTTAGATGTCTTGTTCTTTACTGTGAGAATCCAAGAATCATTGCTGATTTGCATACAATGAAGCAATGTTTTACTAACAGTTCTATAGTGGGACTTATCCTTTTCTCAGGGCAGGAAGTGGAAAAGCTGTGGAGACAACAGAAGTCAGGAAAGGAATAGAAAAGAAATGTACAGATTCTGATACTTAAGTATAATTACATGTATTATTACAATTATGCACTTATCTTCATAGGAGCAAAAATCCTTGTGTTCACATTAAGTATCATCAATTAGTTTAAGTTAGCATTACATTTTGGAGATTGGTCTTCTGAGTCATTGGTCTTATTGGAAACAAACAATAGTCAGTAAGGTTATGGGAACAGAGGACTTTGTTCAGAATTTGTCTACTTCAGTTT
Organism: Falcunculus frontatus; assembly: GCA_013398115.1. Lineage (NCBI taxonomy): Eukaryota > Metazoa > Chordata > Aves > Passeriformes > Falcunculus > Falcunculus frontatus. The sequence goes on along the minus strand of VZRV01004805.1, from coordinate 899,069 downwards.
GCATCTACTGCATACTTTCATCCTTTACTGTCTAAAAAGGTTTTCTGGAATATAAAAGTTCTTATATGAGAGACATAGTATACAAATTAATAAAAATGAAAATTTACTCAAAGACTAGTGTGATTTTTAAAAAAATCTGTGTCTGTTGCAAGTATCTTTCATGCTATTCTGAATTGAGTTCCTAATTCTTTCCAGTATTCTTAACCTCTTCTAATTCTCATTCAGGCCTCAGAATCCTCATTCATGTTTTCTAGCAAAAAACAGGCATACTAATTACGTCTGTGAGCAGTCTCATGAGCTATTTCTGAAATACGGGCACTAGAAATATAAGTGTAAAGACCTGATCTGGAAATTTTTATGCCATTACTCAAGAATAGCTGAACTTAGAAAATTTCAGGCTTACGCAATGATCTGGGCCTGCTCTGTTTCTCATTCACCTTATTTCCTTGACTGCTCGGCAAGCTGAAGGGTTCGGTAGCAATTTACATGACTAGATGGATTTTGCAAAGTTCTGAAGAGGGACATCAGGCATGACAAATGGCCAGCACTCTCACCAGTGTCACTAAGGGTCGAAGCAATCCATCGGCTGGACACGCTGTCTGCATCTCTTCTGTGAAATACTGCCTTTTATCAGCTCTGTTCTCAGAGACAATTTACCAGCAAGCCATAAAAATACACCGGCAGGCTTCAGTCAAGATCTTGAAGGAAAAATCTCCCTATGTCTCCTACCATAGAACTAGCTCCATTACACCATAATAAGACAACAGAAACTATCTCCTAGAATAATACTTATATCTCAGCTGACTCTTTCACTAGAATAGGAGAAAAAAAGAGAGAAGGAAAAATAATCAAAACAAACAGAAAATATAAACCAAATGAGCTACACTGTAATGGATCTCCAAACAGAGAGGAAGTATGTCCTCTTATTTCCCCTTCATTGAAGCAGATCACACTTACTGCTGAAATGCCACACAATTGAAAAATTCAATCTTAAAATACCTCTTTGGCTCTTCCTTTCCCTATAAATACATTATGTCACAGCCCACAAAGGTAGAAAGGTCATACTGGGATTTGCTCTCTTAACTTTGTTGGTAACACTGTGGGGAAGAAGATTTTTCTTTAGTTTATATTTTGTGCTAAGTTGCAGTGAAGACAATGTCTGTGCTGTTGTTTCAGAAGCTCCACAGACATACATTCAGCCATAACTCCAGTCCAGTGTGCTTCTAGAAGCATGCATCTTGTTTCCTTCCTCTCTTGTTTTCCTCCTCCTCCCAAACAACACTGTGTTGTGAAAATACAAAGCAAAAGATCTGAGTTAGTACATTATCATGCTGCAGACAGTCTTTCAGTGCTGGCAGACAAACCAGGACATTTGGGAGCCCAGCAGTAAGTACTGTTTTGTCTTGAGACATCCAATGAATGTGGAGTCTGAGACATTTTTCGGAGGTATGCAAGTTTTTTTCATTTCTTTAGTGCTGGATGCCTTCATATATGTTACTTGCATAATGGATGAGATTAAGTTTCTGGGTCCTATTAATGCTTGACCTGCATGCCACTAGTGACAGGTAGCCGGGTAAAGTGGTTAACCCCTCTGCATTTATCAGTACACCAGTACCTTTGCTCAGCACATCCAGTGGGCCATTTTCTATTTTCCCCTATTGTGCATAATGTGATACAACCAGAAAACTTTGTGGTTAAAACAAACAAACAAACAAACAAGGTTATATATAGCTTAAGAGCACAATGAGTATCTTGATCTCCCCTCTTCCCTTTCTTTCTGACGAATATAATTGAAATAATTATTTTCTTCTTTTTTTCTCTATTTTCATAAAAATCACAGAGCAATAGAACAGCCCAGACTAGAAAATTCCAGGTTAGTTTTGAGCCTAGTACCTTGAAAGACCATCTGGACCAGGCTTTTATTATAAATAATTCATGGACATTATAGTTTAATCATTACTTAGTTCTTCAGAATGGGGATATTAATTTTAGGTCATGCTGGAAGCTTAATAAAAGAAACCTTAAATTTTTACCTATAATGAGCTGAGAGTGGCTGAAAGATCTACTGAATCCACTTTTCCCCCCACCCTCCCTGCTTGTACACTGTATTGCTTGCTGCTCACAGAGAATTGTTAACATTTTATTTCCTACTAAATTCTACTCTACCACTGACAGATGACACATTTGCAATGCAAAATGTATTTACAGAGTGGATATCCTTGTTTAGAATAAAGTTTGTAACAGTTCATTAGTCTTTTTAATTGAAATTATGTAATATTTAAGCTCTTCACTTTCTCGGTATTATCGTAAATTGTGGTTACTGTGAATCTCCAGCTAGATAAATACAGGATGAGGCTAGGGAGTACTTTTGCCAAAAAAAGCAGACAGGGTTTACAGTGGAACGGAAGTCCAACATGAATTAACACTCTTAGATTTTCACCAAGTTTCCTCCCAGAGACTGGGATTATAAACCACAGTTTTACAACTGAGATATTTCCAGCCTATTTCAGCTAAAATAGCACCTACTTTGGGAAAACACATTTTTAAGGAAGATGTATAAGAAGTGAAGAAATCCAGAGGAGGAAACTCAAAGGCCTAATGAAGTGGCACATACACAAAACCAAATAAAAGAATGTGAAGACGAAAGAAGAAAAATCACAGTGTCTGTGAGTGCTTCTGAAAGGGAAGGGAATAAGCCTCACTCAAATTCATGACAATGGGCCAAGAAATAACAGACCTGAATCAATTTTTAAAATAGTATTCAGGGACTAGTATTATTAAACCAAGAATAGACACCTAACCACAGTTAGGAACCATTCAAAGTGACAATCCCTATTCTGCACAGCTTACTTCTAGTTATAATCTGACAGGAGGGGTATGAGTTAGGAGAGAAAGTTATGCACGTGTACTATACTAAAATGCTCAGCTTATTTTCAACAAACCTAGCCAACATGTTTTCACTGTACAAAAGTATACACAACACCAACTCTGCCACTAAAGGAGCAACTAATTTTCAGAGTGGTCTGAGGGAGATCCAGATTCCCTTTTTGCAAAACGCAGTCATGTGTCAGTTCCCAGTCAACTTGTTCGACGAGACTTTTAAAAGGGCTTACAATGGTTCATGTACTCTGAGTCGGATGCAGAGGAGAAATACTGATAAGATATTCTCAAGAGGTCAAAAAACCACAAAAGTATACTGGGAAACTAGAAAAATCAGAGAAGTTTGGCAAAAAGTTCTAGTACAACATCAACACAAAACACTTCTCACAGCATTAACTTGGCCCATTCAACCTAGCAAACTTTAAACCCATTTAATATTAAGTTACTCAAAGTATTCCAAGAAGAAGGAGAAAGAAAGAAAGACAGAATATAGAAAAGCACACATATAGCTACCAACTCCTGGGTTCCAGCAGTGTTCGGATACAAACTCCAAGAGGAAGGTAGGGTCTAGACAAATGTGGTGTCCTTGTGTTCGACCCTTTGGCCTTCCTAGGCCCTTCCCCCAGGTGGGACTTCCCGTCATTTTGCCACTCAGAAGCTGGGTTAGGGGAGAGTAGAGCATCGCCTCCAGTGTTTCATGATTGGCAGACCCTATGGGCCTGAGATATGGGCTCTAGGACTGGGGCATGTAGGGCGGTTCACTGCCTCACAAGGGCAGCCTGCCCTTCCCCCAGACAGAGAAGATTACTTTGCTTCCTTAGTGGTTCTACAGTCCTCATTTGTCCCACCTCTCACACATTGTACTGCTAAAAATATATCAACTGCAACACAGTTACTCCCTTCCTTATTTTCGTTCATTTCCTTTCGAACAACTGGCGAGTGACACTGGAAATTACCATTTTCTGTCCATTCTCTTGATTTTCCGCAAACCCACCAAACCAAAATGAACCCTGTGTAGAAAGTTCAGATGCTATGATGGAATATGTACATGGATATTCAGGCATTTCAGCAGAATGCTGCTTTCAAATTTGAGCTGTCCCAAACAGTGATCACAACACAGGGACATTCTGGCATAAAAATGTAGATAGTAGTACATGAAGTTTACTTACAAGATAAATGAAAAAATGATCTTTCTTAAATAACAGGTATAAGACAGCTTTTTTCAAGCTGTTTTTCCTAGTAAGATTTATGCACATGCATCAGCTTCACATGCAAATTTTTTAGAGAGGCAATGCAAACTAGTAGATTTGTCAACCTATGGTCACGCTTCCTGTTTGATAGTTAGATTTGGAATCTCCATTTTATCAGCATTTCTGCCTAGACTTGAGGAACAGAAGGCCAAAAATCTTCTGTGAATGAGGAATCAACTCCCACAGCTTTCTTGAGAAAGCACAGCTTTCTGAAGAAAATAAACTATTAGAGTTGGAATTAGCCCAGTTTGCTCATCTGAGCCTGAACAAAATCTTTCTGCTATCTCACCAGGCTCTTATGAAGTACAGAATCAACCTCAAACCTGAACAGTTGCGGTGAGGGGGGCAGATTTCTACCTATCCCTGTGCCAAGGTGTAGCATTTGATCAGGTTCAGGAAGCTTTATATATTTCTAGTACCCCTCTGTACTCAGCAGCCTCAACAAATTGGACAGAATTAAGATGCATCTCTGTATGCATTTATCTTCCAGTAGGTACTTAATACTCACCCAAAAAGTTCTCAAGTGAAAATCCAACCGATACAAACAGATCAAAATATTAAAGAGATAAGGCTGAGTCTGAGTTATTTTCAAGTGTATTTTGCCCACAGAACACCTTTAAGCAAGTCAAAATATATTTATTTTATTGGTACTAAGCTGTCCTTGTAGGGCTTAAATCAAAGAACACTGAGCAAGATGGGTTTAGCTGGAACAAGGCCCTCGAATACTGACCCTCAGAAGCTTCCCTCTAAATAGTTGCTCTTTCTGGAATGGGAATGTAATCCATCTCCATCTTTTACAGTCATACATACTGATTAAATGGAAGTGATTCCCAGCTGCGCATGTCACCTAATGCACATCTCTGTGACCACAACATCAAAGACTCCGCTCTTCTCCATCTCCCTGGAATTAGGGTTGCAACTTCCAGCAGAAAAGCAGAGATTATCACACTCAATAGGAAAACTCTCAGGCCTCTGACTTACCAGTGCCTCACTGCCTTGCTTTCAAAGTTTTCAAGTATGTATTCCCATTGGTATGTATACTTGAAAAAAAAAGAATTACGGAATGTAAGAGAGATCTTTTCTCACTGTCTGAGTTTAAGACAATTTAAAAAGGTAGACACTCTAAAATGAGTTACCTGCCCTTGGTTTTTAGCAATCCCTTTCCACCAATAAGGAGAAATTAAATATGAGTAGATATGAGTGAAAAAATAAGTTTTTTGACAAGTGAAACAGCAACAGGAAAAAAAAAAACCAGCCTTGTGCAACAAAAGTGATGAAGGAGAATAGGAAGGAAAATAACAGACACAGGGGCAGGAGGGTCTACCAACAAGAAGAAAAATGCTAATGCAGTGCTTTCGTGCTCTCTATATTGGGTTAGCAGACCCAATCTGAGAGCCATCACTGTCCCTCCTTACTTGATAGAGGTGATGTGGAAAAACCCCAATCTATGACCTTTTATCTCCTCCTTTCATCCTCAAAGACAACTTATTATGCTCTTTAAAGATGCATGTGGTTCACTAGCAATTTAAGGAAAAACAAACTGCTTTCTTAACTTTTCACAGGCATCACTTAGGGGAGTCAAACTCCCAGTCTGCAAGCTGGCTGTGGAATGGTGTCTTTCAGCTCCCAGACTTCTAGCCACACTTTGGTTACATCTTTGCCATACTAGACAAAGTCATGTTAAGATCCCAGTAAGCAACAGTGCAAGGTACAGTGTTTATATGGCAACAAATGTTGCTCTGGAGCACTCTCCAGGTATATCCAGAAACAAGACTAACATACTGACTTATTTCTCTGCTAGAGATTTTTCTTTTAGTCTCTTAGACACAGAGAAAACGATCAAGGGGATAGAAATCACCAAAGGAAAGTAGGTTTTAGATCAAATTCTTTAAAACAAACTGTGGAATAGACCATTTCACTACCTGCAAAGATCACTGATCGGGATCAGGTTGTGAGGAGCATACTAAGGCATGAAGGCAAGAGCAATTATTCTTGTTCAAACATGAGCGGTTTCATTTTGTCTGTCTCTCATCACCCTCTGGTGAGCCCAGCACCTGTGCTTGCAGCTCAAGTTCTTTCTGCAGGGCAGGACATGCATTGCAGAACCTCACAAGCATCTTCATATCACATTAAAAGTTCATGTCATGGCTCAGTGTTCTTTCTGCAAAAGAGAATTGTTGAGTCACATTCTCATCAGGCTGTGGATTACATATTTGCTTCTGTGCTAACTGATCATAATTCTCATTTCCTTCATTTAAGTACCGATAATCAGCTGCTTTAATATTGTGCCAGCGAGACAGCTGCATAAGAACTGATTCATTTCTTTTCATACCTTAACTTCTACTAATAACACGCTATCAGACAAATGTCACTGAATTAAACATCAAAACATAAAAAAAATCCTGTCACATTCCTTAGGAGGGGAAATCGGGTCACGGAAGACCCTTTGTGTTGGCCAAGGTAATCCATTTGAACTTGGGCAGAAGACAGAAAAAGATGTCCACAGTGCCAGCACATCAGATAGCATCCACCTCATGTAGGACCACGCTCTTCTCCATTTCATACATGCAGGGACAGTTTGCACAGGATTTTTGTTTTTCCAACATCTGGAGAAGACAGGGAAAGAGAGAGGAGTAGAAAGAAGAGTGGAGTGGGGAATCTTCCAAAATAAAGTCTTTTGTTTCTGGAACATAAGCAACAACCTCTGGTGCGGCAGACATGGGAATATGAGTTAGAAAGCCTGGAATCTATTCACAGCTTCTACCATGTATGTGTCTGCATGGCTTTGAACAAACTAGGTTAGCATTCTGCTTCTTTTGCACCTTAACCTGGGTGACCCAGAGGTGATTTAACCTGGGGATTAAAAATCATGAGAGCAGAGTTCAGGGGAGAAGGAAATGATGCCATTCAGCATCAAATGAAGACAGGCAAACTCTGCACTGGGTGCTGCTGGCCTTGGTGCTGCCACTGGCAGGAGGACATAGAAGAGATCCCTCATCTCCCACTTGCAGGAGGGCTGGGAGACTGGCAACAATTTTAAGGGTTGTTTGATGAAGTGGCAGTCAGAAAGCACATTTCAGATGACTGCCTTACTGTATTAAAGGCCTATTTTTATCCAGCCATATAAGTTCAAGGACATTTCTCCTGCAGTTGTGGAGCTCTCTGCTAGCTCTTTGCCCTAAATTATTAAAACAGAAGACCGAGCCTCCTTCTTACAGGCAAGTCCAGCAGGGATAAAAAAAAATGGATTTGGAATGGGTAGCACGTTTTTTTCAAAACCAGATGCCTAGAGGAATGGTACCTTCTATCCAAATACGCCCAAAACAGGACATACCAACATGGCCATTGGCAACACAACAAAAGGCAGCTTCACAGCTGCCTCCTCTGTCGTCCAGGCTGCAGTGCCTTGGAGAGTGGCGGTCTAGAGACAAGTATAAAATACAGTGCAGGCAGCAAGCCATCCTGTATTCCTGCCAAAAGACTTTGACAGGCACCCTACATGAGAAGTCCAATCCTCCCTCTACACCCAAGGCTGCAGCAGTTTGGATGGAGAGGACTGAGCGTTCAGAGAAAGCATCATAGGTACCTGAGACTTACATACAAACTGTCTTCCTGACCTCATACATTGTATCTGTCTCAGTAGTTGGCTGGATAAGTTGTTTGAAGCATTTTTTAAATGTTCCTAAAATAAAATGGGGAAACAGCTACTTACTTTGATGCCTTTAATGTGCAACTCCCTCAGCTTCTCCATTTCTGCCTTTTTGATGTCTGCACTAATGCTGCAATGTGGATCACTGCTTTCCTTTTGAAAGGGGTCTAATGCAGAGGTAGGCTGTGTGAAAGCTAGGTAACTCTTCCTTTTTTTTCCCTCCTTAACTTTCACACTCTCCTTCCACTCTGATTTCTCTCTTGGAGCCTCCAGAAAAGAGTGTTCATTAAAGTTCATATTTCCTTTTTTGGCTTTGTAATTTAACGTCACACAAAGAACAGACATTAATATGAACAGCAATGGCCTTGCCTTATGCTGTGAAATATTAATACTAGTAAGGCCTCTAATACATTTTCAAGAAAGCACCTTTAAAAACACTCAACAGAAGCCTTGATAAAAATGAGCATCAGAAACCAGAAACAATCGGCCTGAACAATTTATCCTCTGATCTACATATAGAAAGGGAGGAACAGAATTTTAAGAACAATGACTGAATGAGGATGGAAAATAATGTATTGATGGATTTCTTTGATCTTGGACAGAGAGGAGGTGGCTCTCCAGACATTCACATCACCAAATAATCTACTTTCCTGTATGTTAGTAGGAATGACCACAGAGGTAGATTTTACCCCAAAAATAGGGGCAAAAGATAGTGTGATCTCAAGTCAGAGGTCATACACTTCTGTGATTAGTGATGAGAGGAAAAAATATTCTTCACTAAAAGAAGGAGAGACGGTAATCCTATGTGAAAGCCAGCATGTCATTTATAATTTTATGCAAAATATAATTTTCAAGCCATCCAAGTCAAGATTCATTTTCCCTAAGCAGAATACAGATATCAGAGTAGGTGCTTTATCAATCATGCACTTCAGCATGAAATTCCAAATGTGCCTCATTCCCTTGGCATGGACATAAGAATTGATTGAAAAGGTGAAATGAAAGTCACTGAGCAGCTTCCGATCTCCATAAATATCTGTCTTGTTGAAGATATGAACAAGAAGTCTTCTGTATGATTTGCTCATCATCCAAATTACGCTTATGCAGCATTTTTCTTATGAGGAAACACTAAGAGAGACGTTTTCTCAAGCACCAATTTGTGCCATCATCTGCTTCTGATTCTCTCTTCTGTTTCTGGGGTACTTTCCATGGGAAAGAGTCCATGTGTCTTATAGACATAAGTGAATTATATTTTACAGAAGTTCTGTTAAATAAAGAAGCACTAGCTCTTCCAGCTGAAATAGCAAGTACTGAAAGTTTGAGTTATTTGTCCAGATCCGATAAATTTTTCCACAGTTCACCCCATCTTGTGAATTAATCTCAGGCCATTTTCAACCTGTTGCCACTACACTAAACCCAGGAGCTTTGTGCCTATAAAAGAAAGGTGGCAAGTCTCCATCTGAGTATATCAAATAACAGAATTCATAAATTCTTTCAACATTTCTTCTTCTGACTAAAATCTACCATTGCTAAAAAAAAAATATGCTATCTTTGCTTTTGAATTTGTAAACCTTCAGGTTCCTTTTCCTGACAGATCCAAGAGGTCTTTGGCAACGACATCTCCCCGTGGAAACAGAACTAGTGTCTTGGAGACAAGGTGGCCTAGTTCACAAAGTGATCTTCTTAAAAACCTTTCTTCAACAAATTCATTTCCCAACATTCCTGCTTCCTTTGTGGGGAGTGTTATTTTACAGGAAGGACTTTACATTCTTCCTGCTTCCACTCACTCAAACTTGATCTGGAAGTGTCCAGAAATGATCCCTCATTTTAACTTTCTACTTCCATTACTATTAGCTTGACTGTACCCTTGAATGCAGGAATTTAATCCTGTCACTGTGTTCTCCAGATTCTATTTTTCAAGTCTTTCTTCTTAAGCTAATAATTTCTTCAAACCTCAAATCATATTAATATCTTTTCATCATTTGCTACAACATTTCAGTCAGTTTTTCTCAAATGCTGGCATAGGGATTTTATAGGTTACCCCAATATTACTTTAGTCAATGCATTTTCAATTGTGTATGCAGCAAAAAAACCCATCTCTTTGCTGTTCTCTTTGTTCACTGAAAAAGCTCCGGCCGAGCATTACAGTGAAAGTTAAGGACACAGAGAAAAATTTTCCATCTATAGCTGTTTAATCATGTTATGTCAAATTCTTTGAAATTTTTGTACTGCAAATACTATTTGTATTAACTGTCCTATTTAAATTACTAGAACTACCCACTGAAGAAAGAACAACTTATTTGACTAAGAATTATAGAGATAACCCTCATCTAAAAAATATGATAACATACTTCCTTTTTTCACATAATTGTAACCAAAAGTATTTATTTTAACAAGAACTTCCTGGCTACAAATAGACAACTCTCTTGATTTCCAGCTTATTTGTATCCCTTCCTGTAAGTTTACACTGTCCATATCATCCTGCATTAGAACCAGTTCTGATTCCCAACAACAGCCCTCTTATACTGGTTTATATTATATATATGTATTTCACCCAACTTCTTGATTATAGAAAAAATTACAGAGGATGCCAGATATAAAAATGGATGTGACAATTTAGTGTCTAAAACATTTAGATACCCCAAATCCTGTTCTTGAATATGTGGGAAGCTTACTTTTAAGCATACTTTTACATCTAACACATATATGGAAGGCCTAAAAATTATTTCTATCTGAAGAGACATTTTTCATGACCTATTCTAACTACTAAAAGCTAGAGAAAATTGTTACAGAAAACATGAACCCTGAACTTTCAAAGAAAATAAGCATCAAAATAAAAAGTTGAAGTACAAACTACAAGAGCATTATTTAATTGAGATAAGTAGAAGGAAATGCACTTACTCTTTTGCCTTTTTTGGAGCTACAAACACAACAGCTCAATAAGGACTTTTTTACTCTTGCCTAGAACTGTACTGGAAAGGGTGAGAAGGTGTGGGCAACAGTCTGAGAGAGATAATGAAATTACACAGTAGCACCTCATAAGCACACATTGCTTTCTACCTGTGCTGGGATGTGAAGGTTTTGCCATTTCACAGAAAATTCTGATCCATATGAGCTTCCTACTCTTCTGCCGGCACCTGTGCAAGGATTTTGTGAAAGCCTGAGAATAGAAAAAGGAGAAACAGAAAGACACACATGTTCCTCTCTGTTCATCTGCTTAGAATCACTGTAATAAGGTCAAAGCCCTGTGACTGCCCACAGACCTCTAGTTCATCCTGTTCCCCATATTCCATGCGCTGGTGTACAGGCACTTCATAGAAGTATTTGATTATGTCATTATCCCAGTAGGGGTTCACGGGGATGCTTTTGTCTTGTGGTTATGTCTTTGGCAGCTTGTGCTTGAGCAATATACTCCCTGTCGCTTCTGGGGTGGTCACTATAGTCCTCCCCATACCAGGCTCTGTCAAGCCTGGCTGTGTCCCCAGCTTCCTTCAAATATAGTTTAAAACTCTCTCAATGAGCCCTGCTAACTCCAGAGCTATGCTCCTTTTCCCTCTTTGAGACAGGTGGACCCCATTTGTTGCCAGCAGGCTCAGTGGTCAATGACCAAAACCCCCCAAATTCTGCTGGTAACACCAGTCTCAAAGCCAGGTATTCATCTGCATGATTTACCTGTTTCTTGCTCCATCATTCCCTGCAACTGGCAGGGACAGAAGACAGTTTGGAGACAGGAGGCAGTTTGGAGACAGAGGGGCTATTGGTTTGTTTCTTTACTGAACATATTAATATTACACAGTTCAAATATTTTACAGTATGTCACTCATCCTCAGTAGACTATATATATATGATGAATTAATTTAATTGGTCTTCTAAATTGTTATTATGGGAAAAGAGGTACATGTGAGGCAACTAGTAAGGAGTTCCATAGCACCCTTTATCTTGGGCATATTAGTGACACAGCTGCACATGTACAGAATCATAGAAAGAGTTGAATTAGACGGAACCTTAAAGATTACTTGGTCCCAGCTCCTCTGGTTTGGACAGGGTTACCTTCCACCAGATCAGTTTGCTCAAAGGCCCATCCAGCCTGGCCTTGAACACTTCTAGAGGTGGGGCATCCACAAGTTCTCTGGGCAACCTGTTCCAGTGCCTCACCATTCTCACAGTAAATAATTTCTTCTGAATATCTAATCTAAACCTACCCTCTACCCTCTTTCAGTTTAAAGCCATTACCTACCCCTTGTTCTATCACTACATGCCTTTGTGAAAAGTCCCTCTCCAGCAATCCTGTAGGCTCCTTTAGGTACTGAAAAGCTGCTGTAAGGCCTCCTCAGAGCCTTTTCTTCTCCAGGATGAACAATCCCAATTCTTTCAGCCTTTCCACAGAACTGTTCCATCTCTCTAGAAATTTTTATGGTCCTCCTCTGGACTTGCTTGAACAGATCTATGTCCTTCCTGTGATGGAGCCAGGGCAGTGCTCCAGGTGGAGTCTCATGAGAGTGATGTGGGATAATCACCTCCCTCCATCTTCTGGCCAAGCTGCTTTTGACGCAGCCCAGAATATGTTTGTCCTTCTGTGCTGTGAGCTCACATGTTGAGCTTCTTGTCAACCAACATCTTCAAGTGTTTCTCCTCAGGGCTCCCGTCAATCCTGTCTCTGCCTAGTCTGTATTGACACCAGGGATTGTCCTGACCCAGGTGCAGCCCTTTGCACTTGGGCTCGTGGTTTAAGCCCACCCGGAAGTGAAGCCCCACCCTGCCGCTTCCCTCCTCACAGCCCCTCTGGTGAGAGAGACAAAAGGCAGAGATCCCAGCCTGAGATAAGAACTATATACTGGAAACAGCAATGAAATAAGAAAATGAATAGTAACAGCAATAATATTAATAACAAAGGTGTAAAAAAGAGGGTGATTTGCATACAAAAATGTTCAGTGACTGATCAACCCAACCCAGCACCACATGGCTCCCCAAGACAAAGAACAAAATGGCCCCTGTACCCTCTGCACACACATTTTTTTTCCCCAAGCCCAAGACAATGGAAAACAATGGTGGAAATTCCCTCCAGTTGAGATTAGTGTTACCCCACCACTCCATTTGCTGCTTGCTCCCCTGGAAAAACGACAAAATGGCAGGGGACCCTCCACATGCTGTTTCCTCCATCTGAGGCCAGGCCCACCTTCTTCTTGGAAGTGAGAACCCCTTATCTCAGTCCCCTGGCAACAATGTAAGTGGTATAGAATAACAATATAGACAGCCCACAGGGCCCCAGGCTCTGCACCTTCGCTGCTACTGCGAAAAATTATCTCTGACCCTGGCTGAAACCAGGACACCTTGTTAAACTTCATAAGGTTCACAAAGACCCACCTCTCAAGCCTATCAAAGACCTCCTGGATGGGGAGCTGACTGAACTACGCAGCTCGGTGCTGTTGACAAGCTTGCTGAGGGTGCAATCAATCCCACAACTTCTCAAATATGGTGGATATTGAGAACCACTTCCTTGGCTCATTTTCTCAGGACCTGTGGATACATCTCATCCGATCCCATGGACTTGTGCATCTTCAGATTCCTTAAATGGTCGTAGACCTGATCTTCTCCTACAGCCAGAGGCTTTACATTCTCCCCTTTCCTTCCTTTCCCTTACATGATTTGGGAGGAGCACAATTACTGAAAGTAAAAATGCCTTGGTCTATTAAAAATATTTCCCTTATTGAAAAGAAGCTGTACAAAAGTCAACCAAATGGCCTTACTGACTGCTAAATAAGTGCGTTCTGTTCACATCTGGTGGGAGAAAGAGGAAGACCAAAAAACACCAAGATTTTAAATACAAAGAATCCACTGAGAAGCAATATATATATGTTTACCTTTATATGGTGTTGTCAAGGCAATAGTATTTGCAAATCATCTTCGAGGAATTTTTATAAATCCTCCTTCAAACTAAAGAAAGACACAAATCCTAAGACAAGCATTTTGTCCAATTGAATTAGTTATGAAATTTAATAAGTGAAACAATATGTGCTACAACCTTTCTCTCTCTCTCTTGATTTCTCACCATTTCAACTACGAAGACTCAGCTTACTCAGACGGGCAGATGTCTCACATTGTGAGAAGCAGAGTGTGTACAGCATGTTCTAGAAACACCATGCACTGTGCTCAGGTTTCTTTTTTGTTACTATTTGAATAGTGAGACACTGTTACAGTGATCCTGAGGGCTGTCCTTCCCTCTCATGCAGCTTTCACTCCGAGCTTTGCTAAGACATCCTGAGAATTTGTTCTGTCTTCATTAAGAACTTTCCATGTGAGCAGCCAGGCATTAGCTGTTCTAGCCACTCTTTCCCTAATCTTCAGCATGATTCTCCTTTGTATGGAGAGAATTTATTACTCTGTTTAATGAATAAAGGAATAAAGGAATAAAAAAATAAATTAAAATAAATGAATATGCATATATAATCAGAAACATGATCTGAATAAAATTAACCATGGTGTCAGTATTTGTAGTGTTCAAATAATTATACACTTTATCAGTTTCACACTTCATAGTTGTTCCTGGATTCACTTTAGCATTAGACCACGGTATACTATAGAATAATATCAATTAAAATTAGAAAACAATTGGTGTAACATCCTGCTTAGGTTTGCACCTGAGCAAACAGCAGGTCCTACAGTCTTATTCTATCTGAGATTCTACTACAGCATTACATTACTTACATCCTTTGTAACCCTTACATAAATTTTAAAAAGCAGAGTTATCAAATATCTATTGGATGGAAGCGATGAGGAAAAAGGAAAAAAATTATACTTGTATAACAATGTTATTACGATATCTATTTCTACCTTTCTGCTGTTTTAGAGAAAGAAATACAATTTACTATGATCAAAATCTACAGATCATTTTCTGCTTGGTCAGTGAGTTGAACTAGTTCATCACGAGACTTACTACTAAGTGTCTTAATGCAGATGAAATAACTTTAAACAACAGAAGTTCTGTGATAACTTGCCTATTCAAAAAAGTTGAGTCTGTTTTGATTTCTGAGGAGACTGGAGCACAAAGAACTACGTCTAGGGATTGAATTAGACAAACATTTATCTCTTCCCCATTCATCCCCTTGGTCCAGTACTTCTGTCTTGGTCACATGGCCCTATCCTAGCAAATTTTTTAGTTCTCATCCTACTCAAGTCAATGAACAATGAGAACATAATTTATTTTTTATAAATACATATATATATAAAAATATAAATATTTCTCTTCTGCGTTAGCTGTCTATTGGGATAGTCTGTTGAATTGTCTGTTGAAAGGAAACAGACACCAGTTGATTCAAGACAAGTAAAGCTCTGTTAGCTATGGTCAGAGATTCCAGTATACAAGCTCTTACAGCCCTTAGAGATATGCAAAAAGATCAAAACCACCCCCAACATTTATGCTGAGGTCATTCCATTACAGGTCAAGCCCAGCAAAAGGACTAGGTGGCAAGCGCAAGTCACAAGTTGTTGGCTCTATGGAGATGCATAAGCTTGGTAACAACAACAACTTTTTTTTTTTTGTTTTATGTATTCTCCTGTTTGCTCACTCATATCTAGAAACATTGATTTTTAATCCAGAATGACTACGCTACACAGATGCATTTCAATCTATTTTGGAATAAAATTTTTAGTTCTTTATACTCAGCAGTCTTCTACTCCACAGGGGGTTGAAAGAATACGTTGGCATGCAAAAAGGACTCTCAACATTTTGGCTTGCTATAAACAGTGAAATTTAACAGAACAGTTGTTCTTCTTCTGTCTCATGCTGAATTTAGTTCACAAGGAAAAAAATCACTCATGTTTATGTTTCAAAAGCACTAAACCAAACATTTTTTGATGTTCTACAAAAATTTTATACTATGTCAAAGTTGCTCGCAAGGTGTATTAACAACACTTCTTATGGGAAATGTGAGTTTAATCGCCCAGATATCTACTTGTGCTGCAGTGAGAGACGACTGGAGTGGTAAAGTTACTTTCTCCAAACAGAGCAGTACACATGTGCCTAAACACAGCTTGGAGATCAAAGCCTTTGAGGAAATAAGTGACTCACTAACAAAGGAAATAATTTGGCTTTCATCACTAGCATATGTCTCCATTGGTGAGCTGCTGCTGCAACTCACAACAAGAGTATTGATTTAGGGTAACTTTTAAAGTGCTTTGTTATCAAGTAGTTACTCCCAGGGCAATTGAAGACAAAGAGTAATATAATTAAACCCTGATGCTGTGTCACAACACCTCTGAGAAAAAAGGTCTCCCTGAGAACTTCTGTTCAAATACAAAGGAGGTGCCACTTAATGAACTTTGTCAGAAAACCATGGTGGTCATAAGCCACAAGAGCAGATTACAGGTAAGGAATTGTGAAGAAAGGCAAGTAATGAAATGCTGCTTTAAGATGTAGACACAGATCTGTCAAGATAAATGCAGGAAAAGGAGGAAAATATCTGCGTAAGAAGATAGGAAAGATCAAAGATATATAACCATATATGTGTAAATCAGTGTAGTTCTACTGACTTAAAAGGAGCTTCACAGATTACCTAGCTGAAAAGATTTGAAATTAAAAACTGTCATTCCACTGAAAAAAATAGTTGTATTTGTAAATGTGTGATTTTTTTTCCTCCTTCAGCTCCTATTAACCCTGTATCAAAACCAGCTGAAATAATTATGTTTGGTTTTAAATGATTACACATAAGCCACTAGTACTTTACTATTACAGTCTTAAAATGCTTCACTCTAATGTGACATGAACTTCATATCAGCTTATACATTCTCTTATTACCTAATAATAATAATAATAATAATAATAATAATAATAATAATATTTTTCTCCCCTGTTCCAGTAAAATAACTGTTAAACAGCTAGCTGGTTTTGGTTTAAAGGGCAGGCACACTGAGTTACCTACAGCAGCTTGGGAAATTCTATTTTCTCACAGTTTAAGATTTGTAGTATATCTTGAGAGCCTAGTAAGTATTATTATGTATTTTTTTTCTAGCAGTAAGCCATAGTGGAGGGCAAACATACAATTTCTGCATTTGAGCTGCCAGAATTTCAGTTATTTTAAGAAACTGAGCTAATATCTACCATTTTGCTGGTTCTCCTCAGACCTCTGTTCAGGCCTCACTGCAACAGGAGAAAGTTGGGAGGGATCTGGAAGCAGGAAAGCCTTTTTCAGCAGAACATACCTGCAGGGGCAGAGATTATTTTTTGAAGGTCAGACAAAACCTTGCAAGAACTCTGCTTAAATCTCAAGTGTCAGACTGTCCATTTTAATAAAATACTTATTGGGTTCCCTCAAAACTTCTTGCTACAACTTCCCAATGAGCAATCCCACACTGAACTCCTTGCAGTTTTAGACTGAATACTTCTCAATGGCTTCTTTCACCATCTGAAAATTCTAGTGCTTTGATACTTAAACAAGGTACAGGAAAATGACAGTTCAGTCACTTGATATTCAGATACAAGCTAATGAAAATTATAGAAAAGCAATACAAGATGCTTGAATATGTGGAAATTCTGTGAGAACAAAGAGACCACTTTTTGTCTTCCTGAAGGTACTACAGAAGAATAAAAAAAAAGCAACTGTTATGCATGGGAAAAATAAGACAAGTGCAAAATCCCTAGAGGTGACATATTATAGCTCCCCTGGAGAGTAACTATCATAATAAGTATTATTATATATCATAGTAGTATTACAATTCTATTAGTCAGTAATGCAGAGTAGCCCTGGATCTTTTTCCAGGTATAACTACCCTTCTCAGAGCAAAGCTAAAGCAGACAAAAAAATTTGTGTGTGAAGCGGGAAGGACTACTTAGCACTTATGTGTCGCCATGCAGTCCCCTGGCTGCCCTTGGCCAAGGACACCGGCTTCCTAGAATCCCGGGTTGGGGGTGCTGCTATAGGGCTGGCATGGCTCCCTCACGCAGAGGTGAAGCCGCTCCTGGAGAGAGGCGAGGCAAGGCACAGGTGAGAGAATGCAAAGGAGGCAAAGGGCTGCAGGAAGGGGTCTCCCCCATGGTCTCCTTTATTAAGGTGAAGGTAAAGACACAAAAACCAGAAAAGGGCAGAGAGAAAACTCAGGGGAACTCACCGAGAGCAAGGGGTTTTAAGGAAAGGGAAAGCTGGGAGGGGCCAGGGTCCAGAGACAATGGGGAAACGTGAAGGGGGCAGATACAGGGGTCCAGGGTCCAACCGAAAAAACTGAGGGGAGGGCACAACAAACAGCAACCAATAACACATCGAACTTAACAGAACTTTCTAGAAAGGTGGGATGGGCTCAGACTATGGTGTCGCCCTCGGGATCCTCCTCCAGGGAGGAGTCCCATACCTCCGAGGTGGAGCCGGAATGACTGACGGCGGCAGCAACCGAAGCCGAGGCCACCACACCTATGTATTCTGGTTGCATTCACTGAACAAATGTTGGTGCTTGGAGGATGTTTGATTTCACCCCTGACATGGTTTACCCCAGCAAGTAACTCAGCCTCACACAGCCACTCACACACTACCTCCATGGAGGAATGGCAGAGAGGATTGGAAGAATAAAAGTGAGAAAGCTCATGGGTTGAGGTAAAGACAGTTCAGTAGGTAAAGCAAAAGCCATACAAACAAGCAAAGCAAAACAAGGCATTACTTCACCACTTCCCATGGGCAGGCAGGTGTTCAGCCTTTCCCAGGAAAGCAGGGCCCCATCATGTGATTACTTGGGAAGACAAACACCATCACTCCAAACGTCCCCTCCTTCTTCTTTCTTCCCCACCCTTTACATACTGAGCAGGATGTAATGTGGTCTGAAATAACTCTGTGTTCAGTTGGGGTCAGCAATCCCAGCTGTGTCCCCTCCCAACTTCTTGTGCACCCCCAGCTGCCTCGCTGGTATGAGAGGCAGAAAAGATCTTTGCTCTTCGTAAACCCTGCTCAGCAATAATGAAGATATGACTGTGTTATCAACAGAAATTTTTTTCAGTACAAGTCCAAAACAGTGCCCCATGCAACTACTATGAAAAAAATTACGTCTATCCCAGCCAAAACCAGCACAACCCCAAAGAAAGCCAGTGCATGTACCCTGAAACTGCTTGGTGATGTGAAAGAAAGCATGATAGGTGAGGATGATTAGGATATTTGTTTCAAGAGCAGATATCCAAATAAAACTAAAATACTCATGTAGAGGTACTTTGGATACCCTTGGCATCACTGGGTTTGGATTTTGTAACAAAAGCAACAAGAGTCCTTTTCTATGCTAATTACAGCACCGAGAGCCTTTTAACATTACACATCTTTGGGTCGAATAATCCCCATGGAGGGAAATACACTGGATTTTCACCATCAAACACATTTTAATTTAAGTTCTCTATGGTTACATATCATAGCTACTATAATACTACTATCTGTTAGAGATGTCTTCTGAGATACATCTCCAATATCTAGTTTATCTTAGGTTACTCCCTTGCCTTCCTTTTACACTTGTGGTTATCATTGACTGTTAGTGATTTTCTAAAGATGAATTTCCATACCTGACAGATAAGCCCTTTTGACATTCTTAATATCAAAAATTTTAAAGCAAAACATTAAAAGACGAAATTTAAAATTCAAAGAATAAAACAATCTATTATTTCAATTATTTTTAACTTTTCAAATTTTTCTTTTTAAACTGTGAACAACGTGGCAATCTATTGTTATACATTCAAATAAATGTTTCATTTCACAGTACTTCCAATATCTTAAGTGATTATTACTTAATTGCTGACAATCTATCAGAACGTTAGGTGACATTTACCAGCTGTCAGCATTTGAATTCATTGGTCAAATTTGGGACACGCACTTTGTGGCATCATTTTTCCACTTTTATGCATTTGTCAGTCCTTTCCCAGTTGTTAAATTACCCCACTGGAAGAACTGGACCTGACTCAGAGTAGGGTTAATAAGGTGGCACTAGGAACAGATGAAGAGAAGATTATTTTAGAATTAGTATTGAGGTGGGCAGCAAAATAGAATTTATGAGATTTCAGCCAGACAACTGGAGTGTCAACCTGGGTTATTTGTACCATGCCTTCCTATCAGTAAAGTCTAAGTTCACATTTGTGGAAGGAGCAAAAATGGTAGTTGAGTATGTTTTCAAGCATTACTCTTGTATCCTTTTCATTGTCCTAAGAGAAATTAAGAGACCTGTTCTGCATAGTTAAACATGCTATAACTTTCTTTTGTGATGTGATACAGTCTGTGGTGAAAATACGTGAACTTGATTAGGAGTTGCATATAAAAGTCTCTGCAAGTTTACAGACAAAGTAGCACAACTGTGATGTTGAATGTGACCACTTGAAATGCATGCACTTGAAAAATTAGCTTCTTTTTCTGCAAATAATAATACAAAACAATCTCTCTGTTGTGATTTAGAAAGGTAGTAAGATCCCAAATAAAAAACCCAAAAGACATCTCTAAACCAGTATTTAAAATCAGAAACTAATAAAATTGACAAAAAGAAAATAAAAATCAATGCTTCTCTAGATCATCAAGTGTCAAATTGCATCTGTGATCTACACAAAATAACACTGAATATTTCCTCACTGAGACACAGCAGAGCTGAGCCTTTTTAAGAACATTGCAATTGCAAATGCATTGGGAAGTCTGGTTTCTTTCTGTTTCTCCCAGCATATGAGGGCAGTCAGGCAAGGTACACTGAATGCTGACAGGCAGAAAGATAGCTTCCTTTCTCCCTCTCTCCCCTCAAAGCATTTCACTTTACTGGAGAGTCTGTCATAACCTTTTCTGCACAGCTACAAATACTAGTATGACTATATACATTCAGGATTGAGTGGCAGGTGGCAAAATACAGTCTTCTGGCTTTGCCTTGTTCTCTCCAGCCTTTACTGGCTGCTATACCTGTCCATTGCCCTCTGAAAGCCTTTATTCTCAAAGACAGGTTGGCTTAGGCCTAAAACTTCATCTTGAAATCCTACTGCCTTTCTTTCACTAAACTTGACACAGCTGAACTGATCCTTCCAGTTCAGACAATGTTTGTTGACTGGAACTTTTTGTCCTGCACAGACGGCAGGCATGCTGGTGACAGGCATCATAACAGTACTCTTACACTGCTCAGTATTTTTTTTTTTTGTACTTACATTGTATGTTTTATACTCAAAATGCAAATACTGATTTTTTTTTTTCCTAAAATGTTTGGGTACTAAGAAAGTACAATTTCTGATTGTCATCAATGCACACAATAGGGAAGAAAGAAAAATAGTATTCTTGGAATCCTCAAATATCTAGTAACTAGTATCTCCATATAACCACGTTCACAAAGCTGAGGTTTGCTGCATTTATACCTTCCTGTCTGATTTCTAAATGTTAAGTGTTTGCTTGTAGGACCTACAAGAGCTGGTCTGAAATGTGCATAAATATATAACATCTGTTCTTTTTAAAGTTTTGGCCTCATAAACAAATTAGAACTTCCAGCAGATTCATATGCAGATATCATTCAATAAGAGTTCCTGAGAATGGAAAAAAATGCAGGCTATTCTTGTTTTATGAAAATTCCCCCAGTTCTAAGCTTCAGGATGTGTACACAGACTTTACCAAAACACAGTTTTAAAAAGATTAGCAGGTACAAATAGATGGAAGGAATAAGATACAGAATATCACCCCAGTACATATTTTCCATGCATCACTTTGAAAGGCTTTAGCATTTTTTGAAGAATAATCAGACTAAAATTTTCTTTTCATTACAGGCAGCTCCATCAGGTATTCACTGTAGAAAGCAACTTAGAGCCTTCTGATATACTGCAGATTTTATAGCTACAGGTAATCATTACCTATGGTGAGCAACATAATCCACAGCCAACTAACCGTAAAAGGGCTTAGCACACAATATCAGAACAAGCAGCAAGACTCTTAAAACTACTGGGGCTCATTTGCCACAATGACAGTTTATACTGTGTGACTGCAACCTAAAAATATCCCCTTTCTCCACACATCTGCCATGCAAAGTGTAATGTACCTGTTTACTGGTGGATCTTAATTTATTCTTCCAAATGTGATGATTATTTAATCCAATACCATGTATACAAAACATCAATCCACATTCTGCAAATATAAATCAAGAACAATCCACATCCTACTATAATATTAATGTATTACTTTCTCCTTTCACTGTACACAACACACCATGTGTGTCTGTCTGTATGTGCAATTCATTCTAGCTCATCTCCATTTACTAGAGGCTGGAATAGTGACTGATAGGAAATACATTCAAACACACATAGTTGATAATATTTAACATGCAGCCTATAGAATTTCAGATTAACTCATCCATCATTAAAATCCTAGACTTATATGTTATGCTCAGATCCACATGCTTTGCAGTGAACTTTATGGGAAAAACAACACACAAAAATAACCACTAAAGAAACCAAGAAGACTTAGTAGGAAAAAAAATTCTTTATCCAGATATTTCCATATGCCATTTTGTTTCCCCTCTAAATATGATTTATAATGAACCCTAAACAAGAGTGAATACATTAAAAGCCATGTAACCTTTACGGTAACTAACTTCATGTTTAGTAACACATCATAAAAATGATTACAAGATGTCTCTGTTGCCCATATGGGCACGTGTGAGTAAAGCTAGAGAAGGATTTGATTTAGCAACTAGAATATTTTAAACTATTATTTCCCTCTAATATATGAAACAATTTCCCTTTTCATACCTTCTAAAAGGTCTAAGAGTTTAAAGGGAAATATATTTTCTGAAGAGAAGAAGAAAAAAGAAAAAAGAATAATAAAAAAAGAAAATTAAAAACAACCAAGACCCAAACATTATAATCAGAAGAGTACAGGAGATTTCTACATGTGAAAGTTCAACCACTTGCACTGTGTGCTGACCTCTTCAAGAAAATCAAGACACATAGGAAATCAGGTTTCCCATTACACCAGGTACAGTTCTTTAAGATATACAAACATGTCAACTTACCCATACCGTGACCTCCAAAAAATCAAAATATCAGCTGAGAGGAGGCCGCCAGCATGACACTGAGAAAGACAGTTATTTCTCAGTATTTCTGAACAGAACTCATACTATAAAAATGTTTGAGAGAATTTTGGGTTGCTGACACTAAAGCAATAGCAATATTTTATGTGGGACTTCAGCTTACAGGGAACTAACTAAGGAAAGAAAATTATGATTTTAGTTTCAGGAATGTGTAAGTTCAGTTAATAACAAATGGAACATTTATTTTTCACAGTTGAATTCTGTTCACAAATAGGAGAAAAAACAGTTAATAAATTATTACTAGAGTTTATGGAGCTATACAGGAAGATACTACGATGGAAGTACTGGAAAGCTGAGCTATTCTGCTGGTGTTCTGAGACAGAAGACAGCATTCAGTGAAACTCAGGAGTCTGGTCTTACTTCTGAGCCTGAAGCTCTCAGTTTAGGAAAGGGTCACAATATTTTCTTGTCTCAAAAAGATGTCCTGTTGATTATGACTTGAAAGTATCCCCATACATTGCTGAAAAGCCCCACAGCACACACAGCTGCCTGCTCCACCTCTTTCCTCATCTCTTTTTCTAGGATGCTCCTGCTCCTGACACCAGCTCTGATCTTGGCTTGGCTGCACATTGAAGTGGTCAGAGAGATACTTGTCTGGCCCAGCATCAGAGTACAGCTCAGTCACAGCAGAGAATACAGGTGTCACAACTGTTAATCCCTCATTATTCAAAAAGTCCTAAATAAAGAAAACAAATCTTACCAAAGTCAGAAACACCTTATTTTTCAGCTTGTTTTCTTTCTAACTAGAAAAGCTGCTTAAGTAATTCTTGGAGGAGCAAACAGTTTAAAAGGTAAGAATGTGAAAATGGGATGTTCTTTAGACAAAGGGCAAAATAATTTTGGATGAAATGCTTTAAGTTGTACCTCCAACCAGTCAAAGGTCATGGAACAGGGGCCTAAGACCAGTGATGTTGGTTATATGGGAATAAGCAGTGCCCCACATCCCTTTTTTTGTAAAATAGCACTGGGCAATTAATGCTTCACCACCACCATGCTACCATACAGAGCGTGGCATGGTTTCAGTGCACATCACTGGGGGTTGGGTGACAGTTCTGCCAGTTTGATTAAAACAGTCAGAGTAGATTTGAGCTCTTTGAGGACAGCTTTGTTCTCAGTGTGGCGCATGACCATTCTCTGTCTATGACTATCAATATAATGTCTGAATTCTTTTCTGGCTTGGTTCTTCTTGTCCTCGATTCATATTTGTTCAGGGACAGGGAGCAGAGCCAGATCGAGCATTTGGGATAAAGCCAGACAGAACTTGATTAACTCACTTGCCTCTAACTATAGTAATTACCATAATAATGACTAATGCATTAATGAGCATTTTAGAAGACAGAAAGAGTGGAGATATTCTTCAGCTCATCCTAGAAAAACAAATACATGTTTAGCTTTTGCCTCCATCAGCTTGTGTACTAGCCTATGCTTTAGCCAAACCCTTCGATTTTAACAAATGCAGTAGTACTGACAGGATGCTTTCTGGATATATGTTTGTGTGCCAGTGATTTAACAGCACAACAGTGCAAGGTCAGGCTTTCATCTTTATGCCAGAAGCTTCTAAGAGTTGTGGTGAAGACCCCACTACCATATTTCACTAGGAAGGGAAAAACATCATTTCTGAGCATCTATTTGGTTTTTAAACAAATTTAATTTCATACATGAAGTAAAATGTTATCACCTCACAAATAGTGACAGAGGCAAGCAGAAGTGCTTAACACATTCTATGCCTCTAACATAGATGACGGACTACAAGGTTTTCAGTGCCCTGAGCTGGAGGA
Source organism: Falcunculus frontatus (assembly GCA_013398115.1). Lineage (NCBI taxonomy): Eukaryota > Metazoa > Chordata > Aves > Passeriformes > Falcunculus > Falcunculus frontatus. Next base: position 874,461 of record VZRV01004805.1, on the reverse strand, counting down.
CCATGACTACAAGGATGATCAACTCCCAGTTGACCCTGAAGCTGTGTGGGATCTGCTGCTCCGGCTGGATCCTTGCAAATCTATGGGGCCTGATGACATTCATCCAAGAGTTCTCAAAGAGCTAGCTAGCTAGATGTCATCGCAAAACCTCTCTCAATGATTTTTGAGTGATCTTGGGAATCTGGAGATCTTCCCAGCTCACTGGAAGCTGGTGAATATTGTCCTGATTTTGAAGAAGTGGAAAGAAGGAGGACCCCGGAAACTACAGACCTGTGAGTCTCTCTTCAGTGCATGATAAAGTTATGGAGAAGATTATTTTTGGAGGTATTAAAAAAAACCTGAAAGACAACGTAGTCACTGGTCACAGCCATCACGGTGTTAAAAACAGGCTGCAGGAATGGGCTTTCGCACATGATAATTGATTAATGAAGAGAGTTGTGATTAGTATGTAATGCTAATAGTTGCTATTTACTTGTTACAGGATAATGAATTGGTTGTAAGTAATTAGATTATTTGAACAGTTAATGTTATGTCAAGTTAATATCTTTGGTTTCCCTATAATTGAAGTTAATAATAGTGATAGTCTATGTTAATAACGTATTTAAGTGACGAAGAGGCCTGGAACTTTCTAGAATACTGGTGATGTAATTAAAGGAGGAGTTTGAGTGAGGTTTAGCATAAAGGAGTACATGCAAGAAGATCATTGGGTGAAGACCGAGCCTATGACAGGACCATAGACAATGGGAAGCAAGCAATGAGCCAATTGAAAGGATTGACGCAATCTCCAGCCAATCATCTCGATCCCAGGGGGAGGGCATAGGGGAGGTGATGGACGGGGTCTGTGAGGTATAAAATGTAGCATCACGGGCCTGCTACAGGCTATCTGAGCCACACCCAGCGCTGCGCTTCACTTTGTGTAACGGTGGATAGCCAACCTAAGCCTCTTATCATTGTGTCTTGCTTTATTAATAAGCTAATAAATTCTTCACAATTCAAATCGTGAGAGGTCCTTTCTTACAACGGCTTCCTGAGAGGAAAGTTCTGCTTATCAAGCCTGGTTTCCTTTTACGACAAGGTAACCCACGTAATTGATCAAGGCAAGCTAGTTGACGTAATCTTTTTGGATTTCAGTAAAGCTTTCTATGCTGTGTCTCACAGTATCCTCCTGGATAAAATGTCCAGCACACAGTTGGATAACAATGTTACATGATAGGTGAGTAACCGGGTCATGGGTCAGGCACAAAGAGTTATAGTGAATAGGGGGAGTGACATCAGACTGGTGTCCTGTCACTAGTGGGGTTCTGCAGGGCTTCGTCTTAGGCCCCATTCTCTTTAACATCTTCATAAATGATTTAGATGCGGGACTGGAAGGGATATGGAGCAATTTCACAGATGATACAAAATTGGACGGAGCTATTGACTCCCTTGAAGGTAGGAAGGCCCTGCAGAGAAACCGTGGCAAATCAGAGGACTGGGCAATCACCAACCATATGAAGTTCAAAAAGGGAAAGCTGGATTCTGCACCTGGGATGGAACAAACCTGGATGTATGGACAGACTGGGGAATGAGATGCTGAAGGGCAGCACCACAGAAAGGAACATGGAGGTCCTTGTTGACAGAAAGTTGAACATGAGTCAGCAGTGCCCTGGCAGCCAGGAGGGCCAACTATGTCCTGGGGTGCATCAGGCACAGCATTGCCAGCTGGACAAGGGATGGGATTGTCCTGCTCTGCTCTACTCTGCAGTGGGGCAGCCTTACCTTGAGTCCTGTGTGCAGTTTTGGTCATAGCAATATAAGAAAATATATAAAGCTATTAGAGAGTGTCCAGAGGAGGGCTGTGAAGATAGTGAAGGGCCTTGAGGGGAAGCCATATGAGGAGCTGCTGAGGTAGCTTGGTCTGTTCAGCCTGGAGAAGAGGAGACTGAGTCTACAACTCATCACAGTCTACAATTTCCTTGTAAGGGGAAGAGGAGGGGAAGACATTGATCTCTTCTCTCTAGTGACCGGTGACAGGACCCAAGGGAATGGCCTGAAGTTGTGTTAGGGGAGGTTTAGGTTGGATATAAGAAAAAGGTTCTTCACCCGCAGGTTTTCTGGGCACTGGAACAGGCTCCCCAGGGAAGTGGTCACAGCACCAAGCCTGACAGAGTTCAAGAAGCATTTGGACAATGCTCTTGGGTACATGTTGTGACTCTTGGGTCACTCATGGGTTTTGTGCATGGCCAGGAGTTGGGCTCGATGATCCTTGGGTCTCTTCCAACTTGACTTACATGATTCTGCAATTTTGTAAGTCAAATGTTTTCCCTAGGCTTTTCCACCTAGGAAAACCTTGCCTTGTTAAAGGAAAGAGCTAACAGCTAAATACTCCTATTCAACAGAGGCAGAGAGGAGTTTTGGACTCCATCTGAATTGCATCATGAAAATCGAAATAGTTCCTCTGTGCATGAAAATCACAGGTTGTGAATAATGCAGGTATAGACAGACTGATGCAAAGTACAGATCTCAAATTCTCCTTTTATGAAAACAAATCGAAACAAAACCAAACCAAAACAAAAACCTTACAATGAAGGATAATTTCTGGTCGCATAGTATGTGTCACCTCAAGGTCTATGTCAGGTTCTTTCTCATCATACGTACCTGCAATGTACTCCTTTATGACATAACAACATTTTCAAATTTAGATTAAAAACCCACATCTTTCTCAAGGCCTAAAGACGTTGCAAGCAAGATTCTGACTATGAGTCATTACTGACATGGTGTTTACTTCAATACGTATTATTCAAAGCATTCTGCATGGTCATACTCATCATTCATAATGGAAATCTCAAAAGCCTGTGGTACTATGATGTGCTCTACTTAAAGTAGTTCATATACATATCAGTTACAGGCCACAAAACTCTGTGGTCTGCACAGATACGTACAATAGGTTGAAATGCTAAGGAAGTAAGGAATATTTTACGCAAATAGACATACATGAAAAACCTCAGTAATAGGCTTCATGGCACTTTCCTCTTTATGTATTGCAGAAGTTTTGATGAAAATAATTGCAGTACTCTAAGATCTGCTTAAAGAATAGGCAAAGAAATCAGTGCCTAAGCTTGGAAGACCTTAGTCTCATCTCTTCTCACACACATTCAACATCTCAGCAGTCTGAAAGACTAGGCCTTTTGTCTCTACTTCAGCTCATCCACTTACAAAGAGGTATAAAAAGGATTTTTCTTTCAATTCATGGACATACCTGTGATAAAACTCCTCAAAGATTTCAATAATTAGATATCTTAACTGAGTCTTAGATATGTTAACTGCTAGGGTAATGGGCTTGTAGTAGATCAGAACGTATTTTGGCCAAGCTAAATATTTCAGGAAGCTATCTAAGATCTTGGATTTAAAAAATCTAGACTCCCACAATATCTAGGCGAATATTTAGAATACAGCTTCTCTGAGCACCTGCAACCAACAACCTTTCCAACAGACGCTGAGCAGGAATAATGGACGTAAAAATACAATCTTCAGACAATTTGTCCTTTAGCTCCCCATTTGGAAAATTTTTGCAGATTTATTTGTACACCCCATGGTAGCCTCACGGAATTTGTGCTTAACTCTCTATGATTTATGCACTTATGAATATACTATCTTTTTAGATATAGTTATAGAAGTACTTATTATAGAAGATATACTTACACTTACTTTAAATGATCCTTCTTAGATCATTTAAAATACATGTTTACCTCTTAATTAATTTTAAATGCTCCCTAGTGTGTTGTAATACTGTTCTTAATATGGGACATATATTGTGCATGTTTGTCTTCATTTGTGAGTAAAATAGAAAAAGAAATAAAACAACCAAGAGATGTTTTGCTAAAGTGAAAGTGAAAGAAAAGTGTTTATTTCAACAGCGTGTCAGACTGATACAGAGTGAGATCATCACGAGAACAGAATCAAAAATACCTGGTACTCCAGACGAAAGGTGATTTACTGTGGAATTAGGCAGACCCCTCCAGTACATTCCTAGAAGTGTTAAAGCCTTAAGCTGACATGGCCCACAGTAAAACAGCAAAATGCTGAGGACTCAGAATTGTCTTTGCAATACTGCTTCTCTAGTATTTTTCCAAAACCTGCAGCTAGTGCAAGGTGCAGAAAGCCTTAGCAATACTATTTCTATGATATCCTGGTGATTGTAAATATTAAAAAGAATCTGACCCAACTGTGCTTCTCTCACAAGCTAGTTCCATTCAGAGAATCTCAAACATCAGTATAAATAAATATTCACAAGGTGAAAGCAGGCCTTCTTACCTTTTCTACAATTTATAATGTACTGTGCACTTAGGTTTTTTAGAAGTCAGACTTAGTACCTAATACCAGTACTTAGAAGTAAAGGTTCCAGTTTTCTCCTTTTCTCTAAAGGCATCCTTTAACATAAAAGTAACACTTTTCTTTACTAAAGAGGGAGGAAAACTGAAGGTGGGTGCAACAAAGTGTGCTGTGGAGCATATCACAAGTGGTGTGTGTCTGCCCTCGGTATACAATTTTGATCTGTTTTCCTCATTCTAATCCCGTTTATTCATCCCACGCTGAGGATGTGACACTGCTGCAGTGTAGAGGCAGGCATGGCTCCCAAAGGATGCTGAGAGCCCTGTGCTGACTACCAACCACTGCACATTGGCTTTACTACAGGAGTGTCTCACATGCAACCCCCTTCCTCCATGCCTCCACAGCCATTCCACCTGGTGCTAGGAAGTCTTCATTTCCCTTGTTTAGTAATTTCTAGTCTAGAGTAAATAGTTTAGAATAACTAATAATTTCTAGTCTAGAATAACTGAGCGTCTCTGTGTGCTTTTTAATTATGAAGACGTATACTATAAAAAAGATGAAATTATTCTTGGCAATAACTCTATAAATACATGCTATCCATTGTTGTGTTGGGATTCTTAATTGAAAAATTGCAAGAAATTAACTAGTTGACTTCAAGGACCAATGTTAATTTTATGTCAGCTGGAGATCAATGTCAACACTAATTATGAAGTGCAGAAAATTAGAAACTGAGGATATTCAATTATTTATCCCGATCGATTATTATTGATGACTATTTGATTATTTATCACTAAAATGTCATAGGCTAATCATTCCATTTTCCACCAAAAAAGCACAATTTTCATTGACATGATTCATCATCCATGTTGAATAAAGGAAGAGAAAATGGATACGAAACCCATTAATATCTACAACTAGCCAAACTGAAATGTTAATCTAATTATTTGCTCTGTGTCATATGTCTTTGCACAGTTCAGGTCTTTCAGAGGACTCTAGCCGAGCAGAAAGGCTCCTTACTGAAAAGTAGAAAGAAAAAGGAGTTGAACAGTAAGATCTGTTTTGCAGCAGATTTCACCTACACTGCAGAAATTGCAGAGTATCAGCACTTCCAAATTACAAACATGTGCTGCACCTGGTTCCTAAACAAGCAAAGCACAACATAGGACTCTCCCTTGATGACTTATTTTTTGATGAAATCACTGAACCGAAGCAGAAAGCTTGAATGACGAAAGCAGCAGCCTGAATAGGCCTGCTTATTCCTGCTACAATTACCTTTTCTCAGTGAAGGCTGCCTATTTTATCAATAGCTCTGTCAACATTTTAAAACCTCTTCAGAGTAATTCAAATTGTTGAATGTAAATAAGCCACCTGCTTTCAAAGATCAAAACAAGATTTATTTATTTATTTATTTAAACTGATAAAGTAGGGGCTCTGCACACAAATGAGAAAACACTCCCCATCTCTTTCTTTAACCTCTGTTTCTGATAATTCAGATGACGTTCTAACTGAAAAATAGGTTACAAGCAAAGGAACTTAACAATGCATGTGCTTACCTACATAACATCAGATGAATAGTGATGCCACCCAGAAATTGATGTTTTGTGGCATTTGTTGTCCAGACTGTTCATTGCAGTACAAGGGATCTCCAGGAAAGCCATGACAGGGTCTTATCACGTAAGATGGCAATATCAAACCCCTCCTTTTCAAGCAATACTGTCAATATCACAAGAAAAGTATTGCCTTTCATAATACCCCATGGAAGACAGCTGCTCCTTTGTTACTGGTGCCGTGCACTGAGAATCTACTGCTATGCCCAGAGCTGGTTGAAGGTTGGGAAATACAGGGTCCAGCACAAAGCCATCTCTTCTAGAGTGCAAAGCTATTTGAGTGACAGAAATGCTCACACATGGTTTTTTGTTTTGGTGAATGACACCAAGCTCCTCTTTCCTTCCCTCTCAACGTTTTTTGTTGCTATAAGAGTAAATACAGATTCTGAAAGAAAAGGAGTATGACAGACTTATTAGCATAAATATCCGTGTCAGTTTAACCTTGTGCTGTCAGAGCCTGTGAAGCTTCATCTTCCTGCTGCCTCCTTTTATTCTTTCTCACATCGACACTCATATCTAGTTTTCCTAAGCAGGCAACAGGGTAGATTTTAGTTCACATTTCATAAGCCAAAACCCACCTCTTAATTCTCTGGAACTCTGCATATTTTCTACAGATCCATGCTTGACTATAATTTATCTGCAAAAAATGAAAACTTTATTTTGACTTTTCATTATCTTTGGATGTACAGTATAAGCAAATATATATATACATATATATATTTAACTCTGAGGCAATTTCTACCTGACTTACTATATAAACAGTACCTTTTGCAATCTGAAGGAATCTCATACTCTTTTAACCTCTCCAGTCTCAAAGCTAATCTTACGGCTCCCAGTGGGAGCTATGCCATTGGCTTCACCAGGGACAAGTTCAGGTTTCATATTTGTAATAAAGACATCCATAAGAAATAATTTACTACCTTTTTAAAAGTTCTCCTGTTACCTTTAATACAAATGAAATCACTTATATTTACTGTATTCCAGTGTAAAAGCTTAATTATCTCCCAGATGCCAACATTTTCTCACGGTGCTTTAGGGTTTTTCTAAGAGCACAACTCTTGGTACATTCCTTTCAAACCCATGCTTCTTAAGTAGCAAGTTTTCAGTTTCAAGACAAATATTCCATGTTATTTATCCAGGCTTTTTTCTACTGAAATAGTTCAGAATAAAATCTGAGATTTGATGGCAACACATATTCCTATATACCTGTGTCAAACATATTCCTTTTTCGTATGCAGCACCACTGAGATTATACAATAATGACAGGCAAACAAGACTTACATGTTTCTCACAAGTGTTGGAAACACACAAACAACAATCCTACTGTCCTTAAATCGGTGAGTATGATTTGAAATGGAGATTTTGATATTTCCAGCATCCCACATGGTCTGGGGCATAATCAAACAATGTAGGAGCATTTTACATAAGTTAAACGGAAATACTGTAAAAGGTCACTATAGGGTAAAAGAAACTGTATTTTATTATAGACAACAGTTTCAGATAAACTACTTGGTGTAAACATTATGGATCCATTTAGATGAACAGACCAGTCAGTGCAGAAGAGCCTCTTGAAAGAAAAATAAGCAGATGGTTCATTGGCACATAATATATCTCCATCTTCTCATCTCATGATGGTGGGAGATTGGGAGAGGGAGATTTAGAAAAGAAAAAAATGTTTTGAAGGAAACCAAGTGCACAGATGGGTATTTCAATTGAAAACTACATGCGATCATGTTCAGAGTTTCCACTTGACTCCAACCTTTCATGGAGGTACCCACCCCAAATATTTTTATGTAATTCAAGAACTGCAGCATTTCAGGAGTAAAAGAGCGTGAGACTGGGAATTAATCTCATTCTCTGAGGTTGTTTTCTGTGTGTTGAAGTGTTTTTAGAAGATATGCGAAGGCATGGTAAGGCAATTAGGCACATGCCATACATAGAATCTGAGCCATTTGTTAAGTATCACAAAATCAGTCTGAGTTGCTGCTATGACCACCCACTAGAAAACAGTGACTAAGGCAAAAAAATTATGCTCTCTGAACTACTCATGCAGTTCCTATTTACATGCATATTACTTTCAGAGACATAATCAGAGGTCAACTGGTATTATGAAGATGAAGAGTGTAAGGGAAGAAGAGTGATATTTATATGAGAAATACAAAATCTAGCCAAATTTAAAAGGTGAAATCTTTAAGGTCTGCATTGACATGCCTTGGTAAACTATTTGGCTGATGACCATAGCCTCTTTTGTTACAGTTTCATTGAAACATTATGGGTTTCTATTTTGTGTTCTTTTCCCCCCAACAGATACACTTAACTAGGAGAAGGAGATAAAAAAATTATAACATTTTCCCATGAATATGTAATTTTTCTAGATGAGCAACAAGTCTCAAATCTCAGCTTTATCTGGAAAGTTTTCTAGTAGATGTCCTTAATTGCTTTTTTGAGATAATGGCACAGAAAGAAAAGCTTTGAATCCAAACCTTTTCTAGCAGGGAAAGGCCAAATATTTGGTGATATCCGAATAATTTTTTAGAAACCAGTGGAATGGTTAACAACATAGTTAACAGTTTCTTCTCCATTTACAAATTCTGAAATATTTCTTTCTGTAGAAAGATGGTATGCCTGAGAGGACTTACAATAGAGGAGGTTTGAGAGATGTATTAAAAATGTGAAGGCTCACTTGAAGTAGGTCAGAACAGCAATCAGCCTGAGTGTTTAAATCAGACCTCCCGCCTGATTTACAAAATTTCTCTTAAATGGGTGAAAAAAACGGTGATAAGTAACTTTCCCATTAAATACCAATATTCAAAATTTATACTTTAACATGCTTATTTCAGGCATTGTCCCAGAGACATTTAGATATATTTCCTGAGGTGCAAATTTTGTAATGTCTCAAGGCATTCACACTGCTCTCGAAGTGCAAGAATATTATCCTCCAAACACATTAAGCTGCCCTACTCCTCCAGCTCAAGCAGAATTCAGAATTCATCAATTAATTCAGAAAAATCAAGAACATCTGCAGATCATGAGCTGGGGTAACCAGCTTTCCTCATCTCCTGACCTGCAGGCTAATGTTTTCCATAGCCAAGAATCACAAAATGCCCCACGGGCCTCAGGGAATCAGTTTTGGGGTCATCTCACTAGAAGAGTCAGTACTCCATTGCTGATGGAAATGAGGGGAGTAAATTGGGCTATGCAACCTTACTGCCTGTTCTGGGCTGGGATTTTAGATTTACTGGATCCTGAATTCTGTGAACTGAGTCTGATGATTGCAGGTTGTTTTGGTTGTTGATATACAAGTTCAGCTTAGTAGTTATAGCTGCGGGGTGAAGAACTGTAAAAAGCTAGAAGTAACTCCCCACCATTGGTGCTCCATCACTCTCAGTCTCTCCCACACTCACACAAAGGTAGGAAAAGCTTCTTGTGTCATCTCTTACAGAACTTACTGAAGACACACCCAAGATAAGGTACAAAATTCTTTCGGGACAAAGGCTCTCAATCCGGGGAGTTTTGGGAATCATCAGGCTATCTAATGTACCTTTCAAAACCAATGAAACCATTATGCTTTTCAGAAATAATTGAAGATTCATCAATACACAAATTTGATTCATCCATACCAGCACTTAACCATCAAATAAGAGTTACTTTCTTCCTCTCTCTGCTGGATACATAACTATCTGCACAGAATCAAAGAGCTTCAGCAAGAGAGCCCTGTGTACACTGTTCTATCAGCAGGGGATCTGTAACCCAAGGTAAAATATCCTGGCTGTCAATACTGAGGGAAAGGAAGCATCCCACTCCAGGTTGGACTTGGCTACTCAAGTCACACTTTTTCCTTATAATCTTTCACTGGTTGTTTCAGGCAAGACCCTCATAGAAAGCATGCAGATGCATAGCTTACGTTTGGAGGCTACATGCCAGAGTGAGGTTGGTACAGCTTGGTATATAACCAAAAGTTTCAACCACTGAAGGAAACTGGAGCTGTGAAATATGATAGAGGGAGAATGTGGTTTAATCATTAGAGTGCCAGTTCTAGGAAATTCCCTCTATGTAACAGTGAAACTCGATGACTCTGTCTCCTCACTACAGAAGGGTAGATACAGTTTCTACTGTGAAAAGAGAGCATTGAATTTCACATCATTATCTACATGTGCATGAAGTGATGTCAACTGAGAGTGTGGAACAGTAACCAAAACAAAATTTAAAACTTCTGTTTGACCTAATGAGTGGCTAAGACAGCAGATATTTTGAAGAAAATATGTTTGGCCTGAGTATGCACATAGAAGCAGCTTTTTAATTTATCACACCAAGTGGAGCTAGAGCAGGTATCTTGCTGAAGGGCCAGATGGCCTGGGTTCTTAATTGGTATATTCAATTTGTTATTCTTGCAGAGTAGATCACTCTCATCTTCACATAATGAGTTAGTTTTCCACAGGTTTCACATTAGGTAGTGAGAGGACAGTTGCTGTAGGTGCAATGTGTTTCTCATTTTATTTACCACAATCTTAATTTCAAAAATTCTACAACAAACAGTTGGCCTAGAAAAAACAAGTACCCCTAGGCATTTTCCTCATGCTAGGTACTCCAAGAAGTCAGGGAGAAGCTATCTCTCAAGACGTAGGAAAAAAGAGATATTGTGTCCTTAACTCTACCTCCACCTCTGAGTAGACTGAAAATCCTCTCTGGAAAAAGGGTTCTAAAGAAAAAGGACAGGGAGCTTAGTCTAAACATGCACTGAAACACCAGCCTCATTCTGGATCTGGGAACCTGTGAGAGTGGAATTTTTTGGATCAACTGACACTGAAGTATAATGGACCTTTCAAATGTTTTCTAATTTAGCATTGGTAGTTTTTTTGGGCTTAGAATTTGTGTATAAGGTACGAAACAGTAAGAAGAACAAATCTGCAACTCCTTGCGTATAGTTCTAGCTTGTCAGATCTGTCACGGTGTTTAGAGCTTAACTACAGCATTGATGATAAAAAGCCCCATGGCTGGCAGCAGAAATGCTACCATTTCTTGCTTCTTTCTTGCCTGCCTTTCCTGTTATTTCAACAAAGTCTTGAGAGACTGTACCCAGTAGTAGAAATTGACTGCTTCTCATGAAAGAAGGGGACTTGGAAGAGAATTTTGCCCAAGAAATAAGCCCAGGTATAGTGCCTCCAATGTCAACTGCAAATGTGAGGTAGTAAAGCATATTTCACAGTTAATGGATAATATAGGTGCACAGACTCAGATATGGAAGTCTGACAACACAAGCCCAATGCACCTTAAAGTTAGCAAAAGCCTTACATCAAATTCAGTGTATACTAAATATGGGGATTTTTTTGTTGTTGTTATTGCTCAAGTAGCTTGCACTTTTGCTCTTCTGGTGCACCAATGGGATGCAATTGTCCTCACTCTGACAAGATCTTCTAGATGAAATATCTGCTTTCACATTCCATTTTTTTCTATCCCAGAAGAAATCATCTGTTGCTGAAGATTTAATTAATCCCTATATACACTGAGGAGTATTGTAAATAAAGAGTGTTGTGAAGACATTGTTAATATATACCAGTAGTGGTACCTTAGGACAGGTCATCATATTCATTTCTAAACAGCACAGATCACCCTTATGCTGAGAGTCTTACATTAGGATCTTACTAGACTTCCACTGTAGAAGAAACCAGCAGTTAACTCACCACGGTTTTCTTGTTTGATTTCAATAGCAAAAGCAAGTTTCTTATGATTGGAGTAATGGGATATGAAGAAACAAGTGCAAAAGTACAGGAAATTATAGGTTAAGCAGAAGAAAATAATTCTGGTTTGCTTTGGTATCTGTTTTTCTTTCATACTAATAGGCTAAATAAAAGAGGTATAGTAGGAAAATGAAAACCCTAAAATGCGCATACCCTAATATAAAAATGGGTATATATTTTTCCTACTTGGATTTTAATACTCCCATTGTTACACAAAAAGAGAGTTTATAGTTTAAACCATTCTTGCATACACTCCGAAAACTTCGAAAGGAAACATTCATTACTTGAGCTTGGATGTTCTTTTCTAACAGCTGAATGGCTTGACACTTATGGTTATATTTACAATGCTCTTCAATGGAAAGCTCTTTTGCTCAATTCAGTTTAGCAAGACAGTATATATATCCTGTCTCTGATAGCTCCTGGAACAGCGATCTATCCAATTCCCAACTTGTTTCTTCCTCTTTACTCACAAGGCCATAGCATTGTGCATGCAGATGGTGGCAGAATATGGATGAGACAAGATACAGTAGCATTCCCGATTTTCTGCAACCCACATTTTCCTTATCATACAACAACACTGGAAGTCATTACTATATTTTCTACTGCAATAAGAAAAAAAGTTTTCTGATCCAATTTTAGAAACTTTCTTTTGCATACAGATGCACAAAACCTAACAGATAAGCTGTTCTTGATTTGAAAAAGATCTGTTGTCATACGGAAATGCACAAAAAATGAGATCCAGATTACGGAAATCTCATTGACATCAAAATATTGATATGAATCCTTATACAGACTGATGGTTCCTGGGGTTAATGCTCAGCTCCTGACATACCTTGGAGCTTCTACACATATCATCATCTTGTCTCTTACATGGATGCATTCTCAATGTATCATTTTGTTGTCAAAACCTTTTATGGGGAGAGGGGCAGTGTACAAGCAATGGGGCTACTTTACTGCAACTATGCCTGACCTCCACCCCAAAACTATGGTAATATTTTGCAGACTCAGTAAGACAGCAGATTGTGTGATTTAGCTAGTCCATATTTTCAAACCACCATTTCAGATGTAACTGGAAAAGGAAATATATTCCTTATAAAAAGGTTTTGCAATGTTTCACAAAAGTTTCATTAAGACACCATGGAGGTCTAGAGAAAAAGGTCAGCAAATAGAAGCGAACAAATGAATATTTAAGTGAGAAAGAGTGTGCAGTATCTTAAATACCTCCCTCCTGAACAAGTAATAAACATTTTTGTGGACGTAAACCTGGCTGGCACATTTTTAAATTTTTTTTCCTCTCTATTGTGCCTTTGTTTTAATCTCTTGTAGACCCTCAAAGCTGTATAAGAGCATAGATATTTCACTATATTTATATTGCAGTGTTAATGGTTGACTTCATGCATCCCCTTTGTGCTCGCAGAGATACAATGTCAAAATAGTCATTGACAGATTAAGTCTTTACTACGAGAGTGGTGAGACACTGGAAAATGTGGCCCAGAGAAGTTGTGGATGTCGCATCCCTGGAAGAGTTCAAGGCCAGGTTGGATGGGGGTCTTAACAACCTGGTCTAGTGGAAGGTGTCTCTGCCCATGGCAAAGGGGTTTGCGCCTAGATGAACTTTAAGGTCCATTCCAATCCAAATCATTCTAGAAAAAACATTAATTGTGCTGTACTCAGCACCTCCAGGACTCATTCTTGACTCAAAGCATACTCAAATCTTACCTCCCTTGTGCTTCTGAGCATGTACTAAAGGCCCGATTTTATATACAAATATATAGAAATTTGTATGTGTATATATATGCATGTGTGTACATTTTTCTATGAAAATGTGCACACATGTGGATAAATAATGCAGATAATAGGTCAGATAGGTATGTGAAGACAATGAACTCAACAGCGTGTTCTGCCTTTGATTGAACTCTACACGGTTTGAGAACACCCCTCTTTGGAAAAAGCTGACTTGGAAACTTAACAGCAAGAAGGCCTTTCAACCTTTTAAAAAAAGGGGGGGACAGTAAATTCTTCTTCCGGCTTGCATATTTTAAGCCTTAAAAATGTTAGCCACTTTAATTTCTTATTTCCAGAAACATGAAGTTTTAGGGAGCATTTTTGTTGTTCTCTGGTAAAATGAACACATTTTACCATAGGGTCATAGAGTTTTAGCAATATTTTCACCCTTTATTCCTGGGAATTCCAATATTTATTTATATAACAAATAGCACAGCTGAGCTAGCACAAAAGCAAAAATAGCACAAATAGCAAGAAAAGCTGAGATACCCGAAGACTGCTTTGTCTTAGCTTTTACCAGCGAAGTCTCTGAGGTCTTTCTGCCTGGAGATAATGTTCAAGGATGAGACAATCTACCAGGAGTGGAAAAGGATTGATTCAGGGATTGCTTGATAAATCTCATCCTATGCAAGTCCATAGCACCTAATGAGATGTATCTGGGGTGCTAAGAAAGCTGCAAAACATCACTATGACACTATCATCTTTGAAAGGTCATTTAATCAGGGAAGGCCCACAACAGCTGAAGAAAAACAGATATGGCATTCGTCCTCAGAAAAAGTATGAAGCATGACTCAAGGTTTTGCCCAACATTCAGGATCATAAAATCATGGAATGAGTACTCTTGATGCACATTCTGGGCAATTCAAGGAATTAAAAGGTAACTAGAATGGCAACCAGCATGCATTTACCAGGAATTAATGTTACAAAATTAACCTGATTGCCATCTAGATGAAAGGACTAAATTTATGTATGAGGAGTGAGAAGTGGATGTCAGTTCTCTTGACAAGAGCAAGGCTTTCTAGATGATCGCTCAGAGCAACCTTAAGACCATGAAAGGTTGACTACTACTGATGGGTAAAAAATGGTTTAAAAGGGTACTGGACACTGGTTAAAAGCAAAGTACCACAGGAATCTATACTAGTTTAATACATTTATCAATTACCTGGAGGAAAAGGAGTTTCTTGTCATGAAGTTTGTAGAGTATTCCAAACTGAGGTGAGCTGTGAAGTATACACAGAGACAAGGCGTGTCTGGACGGCTATGGAACAACTGCTGCTGGTAGCAGATGAGATACAACAGATATAAACTGAAACAAGAGAGTTCCATTTGATGAAACTTTTCCCCTGTGAGGAGAATCAAACAGTGGAACAGTATATCTGGAGAGGTTTTACAGTCTCCAGCCTTGATGGTTTTCAAGACTCAAGTGGATAAAGACCCAAGCAACTTGGTCTCAAGTCAGCATTGGCCCTGCTTGGAGCTGGAGATTGGATTAGAGATTTTCCATGGTGCCTTCCAACCTACTGTGATTCTGTTTGCTACCTACACATGACTGTGTAACCATCTCCACCTTTATGTGGACACACATTAAGTCTTTCTGCTTAAAACCACAAAAACACTGAGAAACCGTACAGTCTCTATAGGCACACATTGTCAAATATAATCTAATGACCCGCATAGTGCCAAAAAAAGGCTGTTGCGACTGACATGCCATTCCCTTTTTGTGCAATAAGAAGTTTATAAATTTACAACTAAATTCAGTTGTCATTTTCCCAAGGAAATATTAAAGAACACTTTAGAACTGACAAAGAATTCATGTTCAAATCAAAACAAGTGTAATGGAATTTTCTGTTCTTAACAGCGAGGAGGAGAAGGAGTTTTTATTGAACGCTCTATTTTACTCCACACAGAATGTGTCAGTCATCTGCTGCATAAATAGAGTAAGTAGGGAAAAAGGAGACATTTTGCCAGGAAAAGATGACCTATGAATACAGAACTCTGATTAGTTTCATTTTAAGAAATTAACAGTAATGAGGTGGGTAAGATACATTTATTAAACATCAATGACACATTTACTTAGCTACAACCTCTTCCTACAGACCCATATAGCTCAGAGACCCTACTCACTTGCTTTCCCTCCCACTTTCCTTGTATGTGGCATCACCACTAATCTTGGTGTCATTTAAGGACAATGTCTCCTGTCACTGAAATATTATGTTTCAGACATTAATTTTTAAGCATATGAGTGTAGGAGGCTTTGGCCTCAGAAATTCATGCTTTTCTGAGCCATCCAAACCTCCCAAGTATGGAAGACTGGGCCAAGAAATCCCTAAATACTGCTGTTCTCATGAAATTGTTACAGTGAGCACAACAAACGAAAAAGGACATATAAAAGGACTTTTACAAATTACACATCAGGAACAGTATGGTTTCAGGCTCCATTTTTCTGAATTGCCCTCTTGGAAAGAGTGGGAATGTAATTGACTTCTAGCCCATCTCTCACTGATGGGTAAAGCCACTGATAAAGTAATGCCAGGAAAGTGACAACAAAACAGCACACCTGCCAAAATCCTGAAGCCTTTGCAATCAGGCTTTGAACCAGGTCATAGCATTTAGAAAGCAGCAGCAGGATTAAAAGGCTGTCTCTCCATGGCAATGGATTGGCTGTTTCTTAATGCTGAAATTACTCAAACTCACCATAGTCTCCAGTAGTCAGTCCCTCAGGGTTGCTGTCCCACTTAAGTGACATTTATAAAAAAAGCTTTTATAGTTGTACAATGAATTACTATTATGAGGACCCAAAGAGTAGTAATGGCAAATTGTTTCTCCACTAAGGACTAGTGGTAAAATACTAAACAGGGTTACAACTGTACTGCTTTTAAAGAATGTATGGATTTATTTTTTATGAGAAATCCAGCCCTACACTGGTTTAGTCTGCACGTGAAAACGAGTGACCTGTGAATGTGCAAGGACACTATCCATATCAGATCACTTATGAAACTGCCTGGTTGTCCTGGAAGTCCAGCAGGATCCCTGTCAAGAGGTTCCAGATGCATGTGGACAACGTCATCCTTCTGGGGCCTGGGACACCTTATGTACTACCTGATTTCAGCACTTAACAGCTGGAGCTGAAACAAGAACCAGTATAAGCACTTTCCACCACAAGGTAATTAAATGCCTATTAATAAGCTTATAAATGCTAGTCTGTAAATTCTTTAGAAGTCCCTTCCAAGATACAAATTTTTGAGTTTTATTTGTATCCTGGAGAACCAAATTATTACTTAGTGATGTCCTAGCATTTCCAGCCACAGTTTCTACTGTGGCTTACCTGGCAGCCAAGTAAACTCTGGGCAAAATTCCAGTTAGAAAAACCTGTAGGAGAAATACAGATTTAATTGTCATACTAATTTTTAACCAGGACTTGAGTTTTTTGAGGGGTTTGAAGGAAGAAGGAGTCATTTTATTTTTTGAGATAAAAAGAGAAAATAATGCTATGGTTTTATAGCAAAATCTCTGTGGGCAATGTTAGGCCTTATCTGTACTAGAAAACAAGGAATAGAATGAAAACAACACAGAAAAATCCAGGTTAACCAAATTCAGGCATAAACACCACACAAAAAATGATCTGCATTAATGCACTTCAGAACTGATTTTGAAAAATTCTTTATTTCCAAAATCCTTTTTTAAAAAATCATGTCTGCTTTTCAAATTACAGTGTTTTCCATAAGACAATGTCAGGTTGCGAGTCTTATAAAGGTTTTGCTCACTCTAATTTTAAGAACATGAATTTTCCAAATATATTATTCTCTGTACATTGTCTTATTTTGAAAAGAAAAGCAGATTTTAAAATAGTTTGGGGGGTTTTTTTGCCTATGTCTGTCTTTCTTATTTAAATAAAAACTGTGGAAGTATGGGATGCTTAGTATTTTAAGTATACTTTAGCATATCAGTGAAAAACCTGTGCTTCCTCCCTAGCCTTCTTCCAACATTACATGGTGCTATGATTTTTAACTGCTTAGATTAGCAGGGGTCAGTTTTACTTCCGCAACTATATTGCCTAGACTACATGGTTTCAGTTTTTGGAAATAAAGAAAAAAAAAAATTATAGTTGAAATGTGTCTGTGAAACGTTTTAGGAACCCCTACTCTTATGTCTAGGATGTCTGCAGACCTCCTAGACAGCTGAGAGCACATTCTCTAATATTTTTGTACTCTAATACTACATATCTTTATCAGCTAAAGTGGATTGTTTCCTTCTTCTCTTTTTTTTTTAAATGCCTCATTTCTACATTTTCTACCAACCCAAGAGAACATTCCATACCAAATTGTCTCAAAATCAGTGCAAGGATTTAGGGTGCTCCGAGATAGATACCTGAGCAAGGGCAGGTCCGTGTTAACAGCATTTTCTTGGTACAAATTTGCCAGTTCTAGAACTAGAAAAGAATACATTCATGTCCTGAGTTTCGGTCTTATCTTGGAAATATCTAGATATATCTTTATCTTTCCTGCCTCTGACATGCTCTTCTGGTGCAAGTGGAATTTAAACTTCATTTAATATTAGTTGGAAGTTAAGTGCTTTATTGTAGACAGAGGAGAACATGATTTATTAATCTGTATATGAAAGACATTTAGTATAATAAAAATCCTATATCTGTCCCATGCTTTTGAATACTTCCTCAGTAGTCAGCATTGCTCGTAGAAGACAGGCTATAACAGGGCAAAATGATAGAGGAAAAATAACAGTAATGTTTTGATCCTAACAAAACGGCCAAGTTTACTTTGAATACATCTCTGCATTCACAGCCTGATTCTAAGCTACAGAAGTTGATGAAGCTCTCATTTATTTGAAGGATCCATGGCATAGGTCCTAAAAAAATTCTAACTCTTCAATCTGCTGTGTGATCTGGTTAATTATAGATTTCTGGACGAAATTGCTAAAAAGATGAAAGGTCATTGTCAAGAATAAATATGAAATTTAACAGCATAAATGTGCCCTAAGAAGTAAGCAGTAATGTTGCTCTTCCTACACATACTGCTCCCTTTATTTCTATTAATGTTTTCATATTACCAAATGAAATCAAGACAATTAATGGGATAAGATTGCCCCTGGTCTCTCAACCCTGATCCCAGTGTCCTAAGCCTTTGTTTTATTACAGAGATAGTGTATTCCCCATGTTATTAATCTGTGCTGGTACTGCAAGAACAGCTATAAATTCCTAGCCCATTACTATGATTTTTCCGTTCAGCAGTGCATGAAAGGTTCATATAGAAATGAAAGTCACCAGATGATGCTTAAAAGTGTTTCTAAACTTGATGAATGGTGTGCTAAAGCAACCTTACTGACTCCTAGTAACAGACTTTAAGGTCAATAATGGATTATTGGACAGTTTTCCAAGTCAAGGGTTCTTAGCAAAGAAAGTCTTGTTATTTCACTCCATGTTTTACTCACTGCTTTGGACTAAGACAACCACAAATATGGAGGTATAAATATTTTTAGTGGATTGTCACTAGCATATTGCTGATTTGGTGGACCTATATTACTGCACTCAGATTTAATATTCTCCAGGAAAATCAGAAACTGGTAGAAGCATTGAGTGTAATGAACAACAGTGAGGAGGCCTTTACTTGCCTCCTCTTATTAATAAAGCCTTAAAATAAGTACATGTGCTTTAAAATCCATAGTATAGTATAATTTGAAAACTGTGTTGTTTAGTGATCAGGCATCAGGAATATAAGGTCAAGACATTTGGGGTTCCATCTACACTGTATAGCCTATCCACATTTTAATGTTGTGGGCAGTTAACTCACTTCCATTTGAGTTAGTCTTCTCCATTAAAATGTAAATGTCTTGGGTCAAAATCTAGCAAGAGTTCATGGACTTAATTAAGGGTCCTTGCAAAGAGCATATGAGTGATGGCCAAAATCCCAGTTAAATAAGTTCATGTTGAAGTCCACCTGGCTTCCAAAAGGTGGGAAAAACATGTGCAAGAACCTTGAAAAAACCCAAATAACTTTCCAAGACAGGTTCTTCACATTGCCTTAAGTTTGTTTTCATTCTAGTTATGTTTATCACATTTTCACGAGTTGAATGCTCCAACTTGTCCTTGCCATCAGCTACGTGTCCTCTACATTTCTGAGTTAGTTTCCAAAGACAATAATTTAGGAGTAACTAAGGAAACGTTAAAAAGATCACTGGATTCTTTGGTTCTTTTGTTCACATATTCACATTAAACACACTGCAGTAAGGTTTTTTTATGCACGGGTTTTTTTATGCAGGTGGAATGTGGTTTTGAAGTCACAAATTAATAGCACTTTCTCCTTCATTTTGAGTTAAACATGGGCATGCGTGTGCACACACATATGCATGAAACAAAAATAGCTCAAGAAAAGAGACTGTGGTTTTGAATATGTATAGAATCATCTATTCATGACAGCAATCACAATGTTTGCTAGCTTAAGGTGACTGAATAAGGCTCTACTGTATTTGGGTAATGTACTTTATTAACATTAGCACTGTTCTACACATGTGGGATTTTGTAGTATCACTCAACAGGTTTATGTAAAAAAAAAAGACTAGACTAAAATAGCTGAGTGAGTAGGATCTGATTTTGCATTCTGATATTGATTTTTTTAAATCCCTCTTGCGTTCTGGGAGGTTGTGCTGGTTTTGGCTGAGGTAGTTTTCTTCATAGCAGCTGGTATGGGGCTGTGTTTTGGATTTGTGCTGAGCACAAGGTTGATAATATAGAGATGTTTCTGTTATCTTCTCAAGCTGAGCAGGGCTTGCACAGAGCCAAGGCCTTTTCTGCTTTTTGTACTGCCTCACTGGTGAGGAACATGGGGTGCTTGGGAGGTTGGGAAGAGACACAGCCAGGACAGGTGACCCCAACTGACCAGAGGGATATTCCAGACCACATGACATCATTCTCACTATATAAAGTGGGAGTAAAAAGGAGGAAGGAATGTTTGAAGTGATGGCATTTGTATTCCCACATGAAGGTTACATGAGATGGGGCCCTGCTGTCCTGCGGTGGCTGAACAACTTCCTGTCCATGGGAAGCAGTGAATTAACTCCTTGCTTTGCTTTGCTTGCATATGCGGCTTTTGCTTTCTTTATTAAACTATCTTCATCTCGACCCATGAGTTTTCCAGCTTTTACCCTTCCAATTCTCTTCCTGATCCTATTGGTGGAGGAGTAAGGGAGTGGCTATGTGGGGCTTGGCTGCTGGCTGGGGTTAAACCACAACAGAGGTACCACTCAAATGAGTAAAATTTCAAGAAGATAAATAAAATGGATGAAAGAGAGCTACTATTTGTAAAGTACATAGTCCTTTGTCACTGGAAACATAAATCTCTCCCACTTAAAACAGAAAAATTATATCTTGGGCTAAGTTGTTATTCAATGACAGAGACTGTTCTTCGAAAAAATAGGAATATGTTTGTGAAGATGTGAGATTGCTCTTTGCCTACATAGAGAGAAAAGATAAGTTGCCTTGGGAACTATGGTGTCTCCTCTGCTCCCCACCTTCCTTGTATTTTGCTTTTCCTTTCCTTGTATTTTTTTTTTCTTTAATAACTTGTTGCTTCTTCTGTATATACTTACAGGAACACAGGCACACTTTGTAGGCTTTGTACTACCGTTTTCAAACACTTCGCATTCATACATCAATCATTTGAAGTGTGGAAAAGTTGATGTCTGACAAGAATTAATAGCACATTGAAGAGGGTGGAGACTCACCTACATGACTAAACATGCGGTCTTATATCTTGTAGATACATAGAACTGGCAAACCTTTTGATGATCTGGTCTCACTTGGAAATTGGATACAATGCTTATTCCTACATCACTGTAGCTGACTGTGCAAGGGCTTCTACTGTGAAGCTTGTTCGAAGTATGCCAAATTAGTTTTAAAAAATTATTTTAAAATAATAAATGTTTAGAATTAATGTGTTTTACTTTGCTCTGAAATAGAGGGAGTGCTCCCTCTTTTGCAGGAGTAAGGAGGTGTAAGACACTGGTATGTTCCCATTTTCATGAACCTCTCACCTGAACTGTTGAACAAGACAGTCATATTGTGAATGGGTTTAGTATGCTCCACCATAACTTGCATGGCCATGGATTTTGCACATCAGATAGAATGGAAAGATAAAATTTGGGAAAAAATCCAAAATTTGATTTTATAACACATTGCATATTTCCATTTAAAAAAATCCGAAAATTTGCAAACATTTAAATAGTGTTAATAGTCCCTCTTCTCCTCTACCCCAACTCTTTTCTGCTAGTTAAAAACCCCAGAACACCAGAGTCATAAAAATCAAAAATTACAAACTTCAGAAATGCCACAATTAGGGGCCTTTTTGCATTCATGTGTTCACTTATCTCATTCACACTTGTACACTGGTGCTAGGAAATCAATCAATCAAACAATCTAATACTGTCCTGTTTTCCTCACAAGGTCTCTGCTCCTCCCTACATAGCTGAAATGATATTCAGCACAACTGGCTTCTTCCCAATTATCAAATAATGTTCCAGGTTTTTACTTAGCGTACACTGTGCTTTCAAATCAAAAGTCCAATGTAAGAGAAGAACAGGTCCTGCCAGAATTTATGGCAGGACCTGTTTCTCCGACTTCCAAATCTACAGATGAAGATGTGATTTGGTCTTGACAGCTTGGCACCTTGTCCTCTTCTGTTCAGTTGGATCCAAACGCAGAGTAATTTCTTCCTTGAAATAATCAGTTTTCACATTTCAGGTAGAACCTCCCATGCATGGGTGTTTTACAAGGGAATGAGGTCTTTATTTAATTAGAGTCCCCAGGCGGGTTCAGGAAAGCACAGATCCCAGGGGCTGCAGGTGCAGCTTTGAGCACATCACCCAGAGAGCCTTCAGGGCCTCCATTAGAGCATCTCAATCTTCTTCATGGACTACGGAGAGAAGGAAACTTCGTCAGGGTACAGTCCAGTTCAGGCCCCTTACCAAAGGGATTCTAACCTGAAGAAGTTAGGCAGAAAAAAATGGAAATGAGGTAGCTAAATTAGTTGTCCAAAAGTGGGTGCTCTGGATATATCCCCTCACAGTGCAATTAGTTGTCAGGATTAATTTTGAATGTGGCTCTTAAAATGTCAGTATGACACACAATCCAGAGAACAAAAGTTAAATTCAACAGCTATTGCTATAAACTCAGTCTGCACTACCTCAGAATACTGTTCCTTCCAGGTCTCTTTCCATCGATCGATTTTGGTATCACAAGCTTTTGTGTTACTATAAGGTAAGAAAAAACAGGAAAAGAAAACAAAAGTAGTGTCAGGCTCTTCATGTTTTCCTGTATATGTTGATGTTGCCAGATTGTAGCAGAAATGCTCCTGTTGCCACAAGGAAGTGAAAAATTGAGACAGCACTAGGGTTGGAGTGTGAAAGGATGAAATGGAAGAGCCAGCATAAATAATTTATGAAGTTATGATGACCTTCTTCACCATATATTGCCCTTCTTGACCATATATTAGCCTTCTTCACAATGAGGATGATGAAGCACTGGAACACATTGCCCACGGTTGTGGATGTCCCATCCCTGGAAGTGTTCAAGGCTAGGTTGGACAGGGCTCTGAGCAACCTATTCTAGTGGAAGGTGGCTCTACCCATGACAGGGGGTTTGGAACTAGATGATCTTTATGGTCTCTTTCAACCCAAACTCTTCTATTATTCTACGTTTTTCACATAGGAAATTCTTTATAAATAACAAGGAAATGCATTTCAGAGGCATTATATGAGAAACAATTTAGAAAGTCTCAACAAACATAAAGAATAACAAAAGGCCGGCACCCCATGGCTATCGGCTAAAAGCATAATTCAGCCATAAGACTTCATAATAATAGTCATCCATTTAGTTAAGTGCTATGTCATGACTCATCATATTCATGAAGCAGAAAATGCAAGACAGAGTAGTATTTATAATCACCAAACAGCACAGTTCAGTGAAATCAACACTTTTTTGACTAAATATATACACAAATCATACATATATGTATTCTGTTTATCCAGTAATTAAAATCGAGGTGCTTTAAAAAGTCAAATAAAAAATTATATAAGGTGACAAGCCATTCAGTGATAGTCTCCTGAACTTCTCTTCAGTCTTCAGGTTTATGCTTAGGAAGTAGAGAAGAGAGGAGAAAAAAAAGAAATGCTTTTAATAGATAGGCGGTACAACTAGTAAAGGTTCAAGTCACTGTATCTTCCTGGCCTCACCATAGAACACTTAGATCTTACACATTAGTACCTATTAACACAATTCTAGAGCTCTTGACAACTCTGGGCATGTTTCTGGGCAGTCTGCTCCATGTTAGTCCTGCTTAAGCAGATGGGTTGTACCAGATGACTTCCAGAAATCTCTTCCAACCTTAACCATTTTATGATTTCATGATTTGGTCATATGTGATTTTTTATCACTGTACTAAATCTTGTATTGTGTTCTTACATGAAAAGCAAAGTACAGTGACTAAACATAAGGGGTCATAGTCCTCCCCACTGAGGTCTACAATAATACTGTTATTGCTTCAATACAGCTACAGTTCCATCCAGAGCTAAATTTGGTCTTTTATTGAAGAATTTTAATGATATACTTTAAATATTTAGAAAGAATTCTGGTATTTCCCAAAGTTTAAGAGGAACATATTGCCTTTGGAAAATACTGGCAACAGTAGCAGCAAGACACCATCTTGATTTCATGATACTTTAAACATTTTCATCTACCACTTCCATCGATCAGAAATGCTAAGTCCCACTAGAGGCTGATCTTGTACTTAACTTCAGTTAAGAAGAATGAGAGTAAGATTTTCAGTCTACATTTGCTGAACCAGAAAATACAGTCACTTCAAGACAGACAAAATCAATAGGCCAAGAAAAGCATCAAGCCCTATTAGTAAACATGTATTAAGGAAGTACATGTGCATATAGTCTGTGAGTGTTGTTGATAGAACTGTCCAACACCAATGGGATCTGATGCAGTCTGTAAGGGAGGAGAATAAAACATAATGTATAAGTGCTCTGTGAGGAACACATTGAATTTCTGGCAGTGACTATTGATGAATCACAAGGTCTTTCAAAATCTTTTTCATAAATGCTTTTACACTGGCTCTTCCATTTCATCCTTTCACACTCCAACCCTAGTGCTGTCTCAATTTTTCACTTCCTTGTGGCAACAGGAGCATTTCTGCTACAATCTGGCAACATCAACATATACAGGAAAACATGAAGAGCCTGACACTACTTTTGTTTTCTTTTCCTGTTTTTTTCTACTTTATAGTAACACAAAATATATAAAGGCAACATTTTTTGTTGACCTAAGTGTATTCCTATCTGGTAATTTTATAGATGAGGTAGAAAGGTTTTTGTTACTTACATCACAGTAGAACATATACACATTTTTGTAACCCATAAGACAGTGGTATTGTCATCATGACATTTAACTTCTGTAATGGAACACAAAAAGAAAAGAGCGACAAAAATTTTAGCAAGGCAGAAACCCAGAACATCAAATTTTTTCATGGTTATTTTAGCATTGAGTTTAAGATTGTGGCAATCATTTTTCACTATCAAAACAATATTTTCTGACACAGAAAAGGCATTTTTATATTGTTTTTTATTTAGATTACAGTATACAGGTTTTATATATCTACAGGCTGTGTCATGGTGATCCAGAAAATAACTCAGTTTATCTACTAAAAAGACTTAGTTTATATTATCTCAGAAAAAAAATTGCAAACTGGTCTGGTATTATTAACAATGCTTCTATATTTCTATAAAGATGCATGTTTTGAGTCTTCCCATAACAAATAATATGCTTTTGCAGAGATACCATGCAATTTAGTGTGCTTGTAGTTGTGTTGCATAGCCTTTGTATAAGTGTATAACTTTCTAATTTTTTTTTATATCAGTCAATATAACCTCCATTTCTGTGACCTCCGTGAACCCTCTTCACATATGTAGCTTAGAATGCAGAAGATACTGGCTTTTTTATTTTGCAGAGGAAGAGTGGAGGTGCAACAGTCTAAGAATCAGGCTTTAAAGGAAGCCCCTGCGAAGGAAATAACTAATGTGAGTGTTCCCCACCAGAAAAGTTACGATTTTCTTTAGGAATAGAACCATTTTCCCCTCTGTACTTTTCTTTATCAATGTATTTTGTATATTACTTTTTTTCCTTTCTTTATTTTTTTTTCTTTTTCTCCCCCATTTTAAATTTTTTTTCTGAGAAGCAGAAAAATATATGAGCTATCTTCACAATTTTCTTCTCATAAATGAATGTGAAAAGACAGTCATCATCATTTGGTTATTTAAACTACAGAAACCCACTTTTTCTGGCCTTTGAGGGTTGGAGCAAGTCAGGAGTCAGAAATGAAGAGGTGAAATTGAACCTCAGAATAAGGGGTGTGTGACATGATGTCTTCATTTTTTGTCTTTGTTCCTTTCCATCCAACTTTATTTTAATTGTCAATAAATTATTTTTACCCAAATCATGTCTGTTTTGCCTGTGATGGTAATTGGTAAGTGATGGCCTTGTCTTGACATTCTTTTTTATCTGACTTTCTCTTCCTGTCCTGTTGAGGTGGGCAGTGAGAGAACAGCTAGGTAGATGTCTGGTAGTCAGCCAAGGTAAACAGACAGAAGCAGTTTTCATAGCCTTTCCTAGAGGTTTTTTTTCCTAGCCTTTCCGAGAGGATTTCTCTCTTGAGTTGGGACCCCAGTTACTAAAGAAATCCAGTCATCACATCATGACTTATCCCTAGGGTGCTGAGCAAATCATTTGCTTTCTTGTTGCATGGGAACAGGGCTTGAAGACTTTCCCACACAACCTTAAAGAAGCTTTATGGAAACAAATGCATTATAAAAATGTGTGCACCTACATATTAGGAAGGAATTTTTTAGGTGGATTGCTTACCTCCCCAAACAGGAGAATCTCATTTTCTTTTATTTCTGCTTAGGGATATCTCCTCTTACGATTAGTGCTGCAGAACATAAAGCATTGTTTTTGATGAGATGTTAGACTTTAAAAGGGTAAAACAGAGAGACTCTTTCCAAGTCACAGGCTAACAAAATTCTAAACAAATCTACATGCCTCAAAAGTGAACAGCAGCTTTACTTTCCAGGAAGTACAGGGTCAAATCTGAATGATTTAGACCTCTGTACAAGTGCTATGAAGAAACAGGAACATCTTCATCTTCCATCGACTTGTGATTTTTTTTGTGCTACTAGAACAAACAGCAATGTATCTTGTCTCCTACTCAGTGTATGTCCTCTTTTTCATGTGCTATCTTCTCCAAGCCATTTAGAATACTCTATATTTTCTACAGGAAGTTACTTGATCTAGCAGCTACTTGAAAAAAAACCCAACAGTCTTTTTTTTTTGGGCAGTACTGTAAAAGCTCAATGTAGACTGAAATAGCCAAAAGAGAAGAGCCCAGACCTTGCTCTAAGAACTTTGAGTCTGCAATTAAAATGACTTTTTATTTCTTCCCCATGCCTTTAGAAGTGTTGAACACTTCTAAACTATCTGCAAGCCTAAAAAAGCTACCCTCCAAAAGCAGATCAGAAGCAAACAAAGAAAAAAATCCAAATATCTCTTTAAGACACTTGCATATTTCACTTGCATAGTTCACGTCAAGAGAACTAGATTTCAATTTCTTTACCAATACTACATTATAAATCTTCCTGGTAATAACAATAATAAAGAAATGGTTTCTTCACCCGTGCTCCCTTTATCAGTTTTCCCAGGTGAGAGAATTTTGGAGTGGTTGAGGCAGGAAGCAAATTCTGGAGTTCATCAAGACTGATGCCCCTACTCAAGACAGAGTCAAGGACAGTAGGTGGCTCTGGATGTCATCCAGGGTTTTAAATGCCTCCAAGTATGGGGTCTCCAGAGTCAATCTGAGTTATCTGGACACCACTGGCAAGACTCAAGCTCCATCTTCTTTAATCTCTCCCATCAGGTATTTAAGCACATTGCTAATACCCCCTTTATTCTTATGTTCTCCACACTAAATAGCCTCATCTCTCCTTGCTTCTCCTCATAGATCAGCTACTCTAATTCCTTCATCATTCTTGTGGCCCTTTAATGGACTAGCTTCAGTATGTCCATGTCTTACAGTGGCAAACTCATAACTGGACCCAGCGCCCCAGTCAGTCTCACCAGTTTTCTAAAGAAATGTCTCTACCTTTTCCTCAAAAAACCTACATCCATTCCCAGTTGCAGTGATAAATATTAGGTCACATTCTCAGCTCACGTAAATGAGTGCAGTTCCACAGAAGGGAGCTACACTTTGAGTAGTTACAGACTAGTTGAAAAGCTGCCTCAAAATGTCATGATTTTATGTATTTTCAAGCTATTCCCTTTCTAGTCACCTTGTGTCTGGTCTGTGTACAGCTTTGGTACATGCAAGAATATTTGAAGGCACATTTCTTTCCCTACAAGTTTCAAATGACCTTTTAATGAAGGGCTGAACTGATTTTCAAATGCAATTATGTTGTTAATTAAACTGCTATTTTCTCCTCTATCCACTACCAGCTTCATGTTTTCATATTCCCAGTTTTTGGTACAGTCACTGGAGTTTCTGCTTTCCAGACCATGACAGTTACCTTTACAAGCACTTGTAAAATAACACCTCCAGCGTTAACTTTATTAGATTATTTCTGAAGCAGCAGTGGGTCAGTTTCAGCAGCACTGTTCTGATCACCTCAGCCAACACCCTCAGAGCAGTCTTATTTTAGTTTTCAGAGTTAATAAAGAAGGAGCAGGGATCTGCCTTTTAGTGAAAGTGCTAACTGAAATGAACAGGTTGACTGTAATTATTTTCCCCGCACTAATCTTTGCAGACAGTCTGTTTGCTTAAGTCTAGTCCTTCCTGCTCACAGATTATGCTTCAATACCTTTGCTCTATCATTTTTACAGCCCAAAGTCTTTATCAGTATATCTCAGGACTGTTGGTGCCAACTGTCTGGTGTAAAGGGGGGAAACCAGAAGTTTAAGCGAGTAGTAAAACCAGGCTTCCATGGAGCAGGGATTCACTCTGAGCATTTTGTGGATTAGTGCATAATTCACAAGTACATTATAATGGTATCTGTTATTACAAATTATATACTGGCACCTGGTTTGACATGTGTGGGTAAGAGCAACAGCCAGGCTTTTAAACAAAATATGATAGAATTATTTTTTTGAAATATATTTCCCCTTAGGATAAAATTTAGTCTCTGACCTAGATTGTACTACTTATTACTACTGTTTCTTCTCTCCAGTGGATAAGCACTGACTCCCAAACAAGGGACTTGGTGTTCCCTTTGATACAAACGTAGGCACAAAGAACTTTTCTCAAGGAATTGAGTGGTGCTATTTTTATGTTGCACAAGAGTCTAGCTCAAAGTCAAGAGGGTCCTTGTGATTCGGAAGGAAGTTTAATATTGTTAAGTACTCTATAAAGATCCTATATTCTACCTGTTTTGAAAATATTTGAGAGAATTTTAGTATTTTAATTTCAACATTCATTATGTAAGCTTTCTACAAAGAGAACAATGTTATAAACAAATTCTGGTTCTCTTGTTCACCTTAAGTAATATCAGAAAAGCCACTTGCATATGGAGACTCTAGCATGGAACTGGCAGATAAAGCCTGTCTTTAAGAAGTTAGAAAGAGGAAAGATTGTTTAAGACTGATACCATAAATGGAAGGTTCTTTGTAGGGGAAGTTCTCAATGAGACATCCATGACCTGCTGGTCATGGAAGGACCTGTTAATGGTTAAGATTTCCAGGCACTATAAATGTCAATGAAAGTTGGTAAAAAAACCTTGATTCTCAAAGATTATGGACACTGCTTTTCCCCTTGGATTTCACTAGGGAGCTGTCAGTCCTCAAAACTTGAAACAAAAAAAAATTAAGCTCATTTAATATTACTTTTCCAAGCAGTGAATACTTTAGATGCTAGATGAATATTATAAGTATTAGAACTAGGTAGTCTGGATAGAAAGGAGAGGGAGAACCAACCTACAAAATAGAGTCATTACTAAAGTGTCATTTATGCAAGGTGGCTCCCTGTTGTAGAGGACTTCTTCCCTGTTGTGGTTTAGGAGTGGCACTCCCTAATTTAATGACCCTCCTGCCTCCCTCCAGACTCTTAAAAACCAGACATCACTTGCTCACTTCCAGAAGAGAGCAGAGATTATGGGCTGAGATAAGAACAATTTACTGGAAACAGCAATGAGATAAGAAAATGAACAGTGATAGCAACCACATTAATAACAAAAGTGTACAACAGAGAGAGTGTGGAGCCCAACTCAAGTGCAGCCACACCACCCAAACCACTCCCTCTGGCTGAGACCAGTGTAATCCCGCTGCTCTGTTTGCTACGGTTGCTCCACCCAAAAAGGACATCCCCTCCACTTCTGGCAAGCAAGAGAGTCCTTTTCCCCTGCCCCTGGCCATGGTGTTAGATGGTATCGAATAACACAATGTCTTGCACACTGCTCTCAGCTCTGTGCACTCCTGGCTACTGCAAAAAATTAACCCTGTCCTTGGCTGAAATTAGGACATTCTCTTATGTTGCTATCACTTTAAAATACCCCAAAGGGAATCTTATGAATGTAGAATCCATAATCACAGAAATTTTGGGAAAAAAAATCAAACAGTGGGGCTTAGGCAGGAAAACTAATGGCATCGATCACTTAGCATGTCCAGAACTGCAATTTTTTTTTTCAGATGCATAGTGGTTAAAGATTTTTTTCTTTTCTTCTGCTTTCAATGGACATTTTAACACTTGCCAAAACTAATTAGCAGTTATGCATTAAATGTTACAGATGGAAGCTTCATTTTTCAGTATGATTTGCAGAGCATTTTTAGTAGTGCAGTTTCTGTACAATTAAGTAACTTGGTTAGACCTAACTACCGTTTCTTTTAAACTACATATTCCCAATCACATAGCCTTTGTAATATTTAGGACATTTTGATACATGCTTAATTCAGCAATATGCATATTTGCATAGGAAATACTGTTAACAATAGCTGTTTGTTCTTTGTTTATAGTGTGTCCACATTCTGTTTACCTTGGCCTTTGCTACCGATACAGAGACAGGCAATACTGGAACAATTTCTTGCTCTAGTAAAGTGAGAAAGGCAAGCACCGAGATGTCACCACATCTTTAGTACACTGCTGTAGCTTTGTCGTAGGCCTGAGTTATACAAAAGCAGCATAAATTACACAGAAAGATAACCAGGAGAAATTGAATTGATGCCTATTGTGTTGTATATGCCATAACTAAAACCGGCCATTATACCTTGACTGAAGGGAAAAAAGGTGTTAAAAAACCAATTAAGCATGTTGAAACATAAGCAGGTCTTCTCATCTGGAGAGGAAGGTTTTCAAAGGCATCATGGTTTAGGAGAAAATGGGGGCTCAATTCTAATCAAAACAATGGAGAGGTAAACAACCGAAGACCAAATCTGAGAAAGGATTTAGGCCACATTTTCAATGTAGCTATAAAAACATGACTGTTAACACCACTGAAGTAGACAGCCTAAATTTAATTTGTGTTTGTTTACAGTATGTATCAGTAGTTTATTCACTTTTAAAACCCATCAATTGCTTTCTGTTTCTCTTCACGACAGACACGCCTAGGCTGGCTTTACATTAGCCACCTGAGGTGCCAGCAGAACAGCAGTCTAGGTTTCTGAATGTATTAAAAAACCTGACTGGTTTCCAACAAGGTGGAAGCCACTGTCTTCTATGACAGCTAATGATCCAAGATGCAGCTGGTCAACCATTCAAGGTGAAAACTGTGGATTTATGGTCTTTTGAGCAGAAGAGGAAATGGAGAAGCCTGGGTGCTCTGAGGGTTTGGCACTCCGGATCAGAGTTCTGAGTGTGGGTGGGATACAAGGCTTAGAGAAATGTAGCCTAATGTAAACTTCCATGTCACAAACCAATAATGTTTTAGGCAGTTAAGCAGTTAAAATTTTCATTAGTTTAATGAAGAAGAAATAAAAGATCTGAGACTGAAGTTCTGGAAGGAGCTTGGGTATTAGATTGGAGGGTGAGGGCATGAATCAACGAATAAGCTTTAAGTGTTTGTGTATAATCAATACAACTATATTAACATAGTTATAAAGTAAAGGTTTGACAATGAAGAGTTGGATGGCTGTAAGTCACCTGTTACAGATCCAATGCTGTATAAGATATGCCATATCTATTTTCAAAGGCATGTTTCTACTCAGGAATATATGTGGAAATGGTACAGTTTTTCAGAAGTAAAAACGGCACATTTGAGGAGTTCCTTTTGCAATACTTTGCAGCAAGAGATATCTGTAATTCATCTGTCTCCTGTCAAACTGAACAGGTAGCAGGCAAAGTAAGAAAAAACTTTGCATTGTGCTGAAATAATTCCTTAATTTTAGCACAGGAGAGTGTTAAATCTGCATCATGTTTGCTTCTGCTATTCAAACACACAATATGTTTTATAAAGACTCTAATAGCTTTCATAATTCATAGAAAGATAAGTCTATTAAAGGAATCAACATATAGGCATGTTTATCTAATACACAAAATGCACATAAAATTTCTGCGCCAGTCCCACTTCAGATACCTACCTCTTTTCTTGAATCCAGCTATGACTCCTAATGCCCTTATGAATTTATTACTCTCAAGTTCAGAGAATTTTCCACTTCTTATAGCCAGGCCATAAAACAAAGATCTGCCACTCTGTATGATAAACAGAAACAGTAAATGCAAAAATAATGCCACTTCTTGTGATGGTTCAAAATGCAATGCAAATGAGCTACCTGCTACCTAGATTGAAGAAGCATCTCTATTCAATGAACAGCAATGAAAAACAACACAGGTAAGGCCAGTTAGGCTTACCAAACACTTACTCAGTATCTTTCATCCAGAAGTAGCTTTTGTCCTGCAGTTCTGTCATCTTCAGAACACTGAAGATTAAGAAGCACTTTTTAATGATAAACTAAAGCTTTGCTTCCTGCTTTATTTTACCTTGCTGGAGTACTTAATGATGATCTTTTCAAAAATACATATGTTAGTTAAATATCAGTTCAGACACAGCACAGCAATATTTTGGTATTAGATCCAAGTTAAAAACCAGGGGCAAAAGGAGGAAAAAGCAATTTCACAAAAAACAAAGGTTAAGTTTGTTCATGGGAACAGCCAAATTCCCATAGTCTTGACAGACGCTTTTACAAAAAGAGTGTATTTGAACTTTTAAAGAGCTCTTTTTAAGAATTGTCCATTAAGCTCCTGATTTCTTCATCAGGAAATTCAGAAATATCCTTAAAATTAAAGCAGAAATCTGACCCAAGAAACTTTGTGTGGCTTTATTGTATCAGTGTTGCTTTATTTTATGAATTGTTTCAAAAGGTGACAGAAGAGGCAGAGTTCCTGTTTCAGGCA
Source organism: Falcunculus frontatus (assembly GCA_013398115.1). Taxonomy (NCBI): domain Eukaryota; kingdom Metazoa; phylum Chordata; class Aves; order Passeriformes; genus Falcunculus; species Falcunculus frontatus. The sequence goes on along the minus strand of VZRV01004805.1, from coordinate 841,590 downwards.
TTGTAAAAACTGCACTTCAAAAAGACTATTACTCTGTGAAAGGATGACCACTCAAGCTAGTAAGGTTTCTGCTGGGGATCTCACCACCACGTTATCAGTATGCTCCCTCCCCCATTCCCCCTTAGTATCTTATTCATGCTGCTAGTGTGAGCCACCAAGCTTCTAGAACAAACCAGAAAACTAAGGCAAAACAACGGACAGAGCATTAGAGTAAAGAAAAGAAAATTTTGCTACTAATTTAAGGATGACAAAGATGGAAATAGATAACATTATATACATCAAATTTAAAAATGAATAGCTCTAAGAAATTAAAAAAGATAAAACTGATATCTGTACATAATTAGGAAGTTAGCTAATTATTTTGTCTGTTGAACCAGTACATCAACATAATACACAAAAAAAAATCACATTTTAATAGAGTGCTTGTTTATTTTCAACCACCCCAATGAATTATTTTTTTTTCTTGTCTAAGTGAAAAGGTTGCTTAGAAAGTGTATTAGCCTGTTTGACTCCTGGGATTGCTGAACTGTGTGTCACTAGGACTAAATACCTCCTTGTCCAAAATGAGGTGAGGAGCACTGCTGAAAGAGTGCTGGGCTGGCTCAAAGCTGAAGACCTTTTTCAGAAATAGACCCAGTTTTGTCTTTATTTTTGTCTCTTACTCACTGTCTTTGCTTGCAATAAAATGCCTCTTTTCCTTTTTTTTTTTTTTTTTTTTTTTTTTTTTAATTTAAAGGCGTTGTAAAAAGGAGATTTAGCTGTAGTTGCTGAAATGGCTCTGAGCATCAATATTACGGTAACAGGATTTTTTTTTTTTTTTGTAGTGTGATACCTTGTCTTTTCCTTCATATAATCTGAATGAGTTTGGGCAGATGCAACTCCATGAAGTACAGCTAACATATAGAAATAGAAAATAGAGAAATAGAAAAAATTTATGTGCCTATTTATTCTTTCATAATACTTTGGATAAAAGTGGAGAAAAATCTCCAGTGAGCAGATAACTGCAGTACAAGACTGAGTATCTTGCTTTTGTACCTCATTGCTTTGTAGTGTACTGCCAGAAAGCTATTATTAGATCTGCTCTGCAGTTGCACAGTTGTTGCTTATATCTTGTCTAAAGGAAGCAATGTTGCCCTACTGAGACTTTGCCCTTCTCTCAAGGGTAAACTAAAATCCATTAAACTTAAATATATGCTGTAAACCCTGCACGTTAATGGCTGTGATGGAAATATTATGTAGTTATTTTATAACAAGATATTCATTTGGGAAAGTGAAATAGATAGGCATATTTGAAACCTATTGCCTTTCTATTCTCCTCCTAATGTCTTTGTCTTTGTGCCTAAAGCTTGAAAGTTTGTTTTGCTAGCACCATGGCAAAGTAAGCAAATGTGTCTCCATAGAGCAGATCCCTGCTGCCTATAACCCCACAACAAATAGTTTGTGAAAATTAGCACAGACATTCAACCAGAACCTATATTGCCCCAAAGAAATCCAGAGAAATATTTCTCTGGATTACAGGGAATGTTTTTCAAACACAGATGCTCATACTACCAGGAGATAAATGAATAGTAGATTTGGAGAAAAGTTGTAATTCAATCTAACTAGATATAGTTAGATAGGAATAAACATAAAATGATAGAGATAAGCAAGAATCTACACATGTCCATGATTGTGCATACACGTGTGCACACACACAAATTTTTAAATTGACTGTAAGCATAACAAAGATGTTTTATTGTGACTTTGCTCTTACAAATTGCAAAGATTCAGATAAATATTATTTAAATGTCAGCCTTTGTATTGATGTTAAAACAAGGAACTGAAGATGGAAGAAACTGGAAGGGAGGAAGCAGAAAATCTGAATAAGAGATTCCTTTTAGACCTTCTGTAACATATGCTGTGAGATACAAGAGCCTCTGAACTAAAAGAATAAATTACACAATCCTAATTCTTCTAGTATTAAGCAATCATTTTCTCTGGTCTTCTAACAATCTTCTTTTCTGAGTCTGTGTTTTGCATCCAAATGTTCTTGAGTTAAAGCACTAGTATTACATCCAAAAGCAAGACTCAGTGATTTACAAAGATGTATCTAGCTGTGGTATTCCCTGCTAGTCTCTGTAGGGATCCTCTACAGTCCTCACATTAAATCCACTTTGATGGAATTTATATACACAGTAAATGCAGGAACTGACCTTGCCAGTCTTTCAAATAAGCCATTTTGCCTCCCAATGAACTTAATCAGTCTATGAATTTGTTCTTTATAGTTTATGAAGAAAAGCAGTGAGAGGTACAGTAACAGACAGCTAGTTGATCTTGCAAGACTTGATGAGGTCTGCAGCCAGCTGCCTTAACAGTATGAAATGTTAAGAAAAACAGCCATAGCAAAATTCTTAGCAGTAAGGCTTGCGGTTGTTGTACTAAAATTGTAGCTTTAATTCTTCTGGCTCAAAATTCTGAACAAGACTATGACTTCTCTGAAACAAAAGAATAAATTTTATTTAGATAGCAGCCACATCTAGGTTTCTGGGTTAGGAAGCTGAACATGAGTCTTTTGCTTCATGCCGTACTATAAAAGAAGGCAGACATCATGAGCAAAAAAGACAGTAGTAGCAAAAAAAAAAAAAAACATAAATGTATGTGAAAACACCTTGCCTCTCTTTTTTAATCACTTATTCCTGATTTCCAGTCTCCTTTAACCAAATCCAAGCACTATCTGCATTGTGTTTGCATATACTTGGGGAAAACAAAAAAGAAAAGGGAATGTTACGTAATGAGCACACAGGATGGTATTGCTCAGTGTGAAAAGGACAACAAACCAGAGCAGGACATGGCACTTGATGGATTTCTTGGCAGCTAGGGCTTATCATGAATGGGTTGGGGTTTTTTTGGGCTTGGGACCACAAGTGACTCTATTGCCCTTTTAGCAGTAGGAAGAAAAACCTAGGAGGTAATTTTTTATTCGGATAATTATAGGAACAGATCAAATGTATTTTTGAAAACATGCCTATTCAAAATTAATGGCATTAAACAAAGATAATCTTGAACTAGAATGACACATTCAGGATATATAATGATTTTTCTGAATTTACATTGAACTTCTAAACTCAAAGATCTGTGAGAAAATCAAAAGGAAAAGATGCTTTGAAGAATTTGAAACAGTTGTGACTTTACTAACATATATATGTTCTGGCAGAGAGAAGCATGTATTACATACACAAATGCCCAAGATACATTTTGCTTGAAGTTCAAAGCTGCCACATTTCTGTGACCATTTGCAGTGTCTGAAAAGCAAGGTTCATGCACAAATGAACCTTGAGACAGGTACCTTGAAACAAGAGAGGTAAGCAGGGACTAAGAGGAGTTTCAGAGATGTAAAGCCAAAATATGCCAAAGGATTTAAGAAGTTTGGGTCAGCTTCTGCCCTACTTTAAAAGATTTACCAAATTCAAACAAGCATAAACCAAAGAAAAACTTTCTCCCCTCCAAGAAAGTGCTCACCCACCCTAAACCTGGGAGCAGCATAACCAATAACACTTTTGCTCCTTTAGATATTTACTTCCTTTCTATTTAAACATACACTACAGACAGGATTCTGATTACCATGATTAGAGACACCATCATCCCATCATCTTCTTCCCTAGTCTTGCTTCCCACACTAAATCCTGTTCAGTGCTTCCCTTGATATGACTGTACTTGTTTCATTGAGAGTCCTCCCATTCCCCATGCACATCATATGTCATTGCTTAACACATCCCCCCGAGTATTCTATTACTTCTCAAGTGCTGTCTACTGGCACCTTATCGACTATTTCCATAACTGCATTCCTAGTATTGAACACTGCCTCTACTTGGTATTTCTAATTGTATAAAGGGGTGGAGTACAGTACCCTTAAATTCTCTCTTAATTTAAGAGTTTTCCTTGTTGTGTTACACAGTGATCTATTCCCTTTCAACCTTGTAACTGTAAATGAAGAATTGTTCCAATTGGTCAGACTAAGACCTTTCATGTGATGTCTGTGTAACTCAGGTCACAACAACAAAGTGCTTACACAGCTTGAGATATAAGATATCTATGTAACCTTAATATTAATATAACTCAAATCATTACTTTTATCAATATAACTTGAAAAATATTAATATAACCCGATACCTATAACCTGATGCTTATAACATAAATCATAGTTTCTATACCTATAACCTGATGCTTATAACCTGAATCATAACTTTTAATATCCATATAATCTAATAGGAATAACTTCTTATACAATGTAATAGCTAGTATATAGTTAACTAGTTGCTTATACGCAGAATAGAGAAAAAGAAAAGAAATAAAAAACTTACCAGGTGTACTTTAGAGATAAGTAAGCGTAGTACTAATGAGAAATTGGCAAGCCGAGCCAATTATCCACAAAACCAAGAATATAAATTGGTTAAGACCAGATAGACTAAAGGCCATCACAACTGCGCATGCCTCGAAGACAAAGTTGAAAAGTTCAAGTGTGAAGAAAACTTTAGAAGCCTTCATCAAAGACCCCCGAAGACCCCCGAATTGGGGAAGTGCATGCGCAGTGCAAAGAATTATCTAATAACCATGAGATCATGCTATGTAAATTAGTTCCGGCACGTATGTGATGATACTGTAATGACATAGCAACATTAAGCAAAATTTTACTGTATAAATAAACCACCACACTTGACAAAGGCGGGTGAGTTAGGAGGAGAAATCCCCCTCACCACCGGCGCTGCAATAAACAAATACCTGCTCTATAGACATCGGTCTATGGGGATTTATTTCCAGCCTATCTTTCGGGCATCACATGGTTGGGCAAATTTTACCCAGACCCTGCCTGACCTACAACTCTGGGCACCTGAAGCTCAATCCCATCCCCCCATACTTTGTTTTAAGGCAGTTTAAGAGGCAGACCCTCCAAAATTAGCTACCTCCCCTTTAGTTTTAACTAATCCATTTCCACCAATAAGGAGAGACAAATACAAGTAGATATAAGGGAAAAAATAACAGTTTACTAAAAAATCGAAACATCAACAGGCAAAAAATAACAGTAAATAGCCACTAGTTACAAAATTGCTGAAATCTCAGGGACTACTGGGAGCGAAGAGAAGCTCAAAATGGGGGAGGAACGCCTCCTCCAAGATGGCAGCCTCCACAGCCCACCGTGTGTGGGGAGACACAGGGAAGATGGCGGCAGCCATCCCTCCGTCCTTATCGCTCTGGCGGCAGCAGGTGCATCAGCAAAGGCGGATGGCACACTCTGGTGGCTGGATCCACTGGTGTTGGCACTGCAGCCTCCAAGCCGCTGGTGTCAGTGCTGCTGACTTGGGTCTTACCCCAATGGAGGTGTGAAAAACGAGGGTCACTCTCCTGTTAGAATTTAAAAGTTTAATAAAGGACAATAGGGGACAAAGACAATAAAGCAAAAAGAACAGCGCACTGGTGTTTTGTTTGGTTAGGTTTTGTTCCTCCTCTTCAGCATTCCATGCGGCCAATCTCAGGTCAAATTCCTTTTGCAAAGCTTCTGGTGAAGGTTTTTCAGGGTATGGGATGACATTGCAGTTTCTTTGGGATCTTATCTCAGTTGCCACAAGGGAAGAGAAAAAAGTCGTTTGCAGACCATATTTTTAATTACTAGCTTAGTTCTTTTAAAAATGTTATTTATTATTTAAAGTGCTTTTTTTTGGCTCCTGCTATATTTGAGTTGCATTCAAGGCCTGTCAGTTAGGAATAAAAATTGGCAGTTGAAAGGCAGCCACTGTTAGCTTTCAGAAAGGTTACCCATCCTTTACCTCCTTCTGTGAGAAAATGCAACACCCAGAAATTGGGAGGCTAAACCAATTGTGCTCTTTACTTATTGTAACTGATACTATGGCAGGTCTCTCCCACATGAGACAGGGCTACATCATTAACATGGAAGTGTGCTGAGAAAAACAGAACCAAAATGTCACAACTGACAGCACAAGAATTCCAATGGGGTGAGCATTCACAAATCTTAGTTTCAGGAACTAAACACAAATATGAAATGTTAATTTATGCATTCATTCTCCAGAAAGACACACTCATGTAATTTAAGAAGCACCAGTGTTTACAGAAGAAGGAATAGGAATCAGAACTTCTGTAATGGATTAATAGTCATCAGGAAGTGGTTTGGTGCAGTGATGTTGTTTTAGCAAAACATATGCTGTCAACTTTCTCTGGCATATGATGCCAAAATATTTGATGCAAATTTTGAAAAACTGATCCTTCAGTGGAGAACGACCTTTTACTTTTCAAAGTCTTTGTTATACACTCAAAAGAAATAAAAGGGCAAACATAATTTCTATAGTGAATAACAATAAAAATATTCCTTTTCTATAAGACTCAATAGAATTCTATACATAGGTTTTAAAAAAGCACTCAACATTTTATAGAAATATATGCCAGCTGTCATAGGGAGAAAAATCCCCATAGTACCTAAGGGTTGGAAAGTACTACTTGTTGTTGTTACTTGAAATAACAAATTGGGTTTTTTGACAATTGCAATCAGTTGTTCTTTGTTTTGTTCTTGGTTTTGTTTTGTTTTGGTTTGGTTTGTTTAATGACGCTTCACACTAGAAGGCTTCTTTTGTGTGTGGTTCTAAATAGAAAAGAAGTAGGGAAATTATGTCTGTCTTCATGTAATTTGAGGAGAATCATGATGGGCTACTTTGTTGTTCTGTGCTAGTTGGAGTGATAGCAAACAAGGAATCTGCCACCTCCTTTCTTTGCCACAAGCATTACCATAAAAAAATGGATCACATGTGCTGAAGAGTTTGTTATCACAGATTTTACCATTAAAATATACTCTATAATAAGACACCCTGAGTTTTTTCAAAGCAATTTTCATTGTTTCCTTCAAATATCTCAGGATATATATGCTATATAGGCTGATTGTGAAACACATTGCAAATGAAATCCCATTTGTTTTTAAAACTGCATATTTACTTCACATGCTACTGAGCACTTTCATTATATAGTTTCCATACAAAAGAAGAGAGAGAAGACTAAATTTTTATTAAGTTGTGCTTTGGAACTGTGGGACTTGAAAGTTTCTAGTCCTCCAGATGACAAGGCTGCTTCTTATGTTTGGGCTAGACTATTTATAAAGTAACAGAGTTTTACAAAAATAGGTATTTTGAGCCTGACACTAAAATCACCAGAAGTGGACAAGTAAGAAAAGAATTAGTAACACCAGAATCACACCGAGAAATGTACATGTGTCATTTTCAGAGCAGTTACTACAACTACTGTGGTTTTTTCATGATTTTTCTAAGGGCTGAAGCACGAGAAGGTAACTCCTTATATAAAGAACATCACGTCTTGTGTTAACTCAATGGGATCAAAATTGCACATAACAGTCATTTTTCTCTTTTCTAGCTGACCATGGAAACACAAAGTGACTTGTAATCACAAAAATTGTGCTGTGCGCTTGACATCACCAGTTTGTTGGTGAACAAAGTTTTACACATATTTCATCTTGCTGATGGCTAAGAGTTTATGTAGGACAAAATTGCCAACAGCTCTTTCCTTTCCTTTTGGGTCCTGTTCAATGTCTTTAGCCTTCAATTTATTTCCTATTTCAGCTATAGTGTGCAATTTCTTGTCTTTAAGGGACAAAGTGTTTGATGGAACAGATGCACATAGCAGGAATATCTTGGGTCTACTATTCACACCTAAATCTGTTACAAAATGATAAAGGGTATCTCTGTTTTAAAGACTTTATAAATGTCATGTAAGAATGACAATTTTAGAATTTTATCCTTCTTACCTAGTAAGGCACACTTCCTAAGATACACAGAACTTCATTGGATTTAGAAATAACTATTGTGTTTTATTTTTTCCTGTAAATGTTTTCAAAATATCTTCAAAGTAACATGTTTTGATCAGGATACATTTTCTGTGAATACCTCTGCAATATACTTTCATTGACATAAATGTGTACAAAGTAAAACCATTAAAGATATGTTATCTTGTCATTTTCCTTGAACAATATTCTGCAGATTGCTCTGTTCCAAAGCCTTCATTTGTGCTGTAAAGACTGACTTGTGCATGTGAGTAAATAATGATACTGAGGAGTAAAAATCTCACATGAAATCAAATGTCTTTAGCTATTCTGGATATAAGGAGGCAAAATTAATGGTAATTTGGCTGTGTTTACTTACCTCAGAGTTAAAAGTCAAGTAAATATAAGGAAACAGTCAGTCAAACTTGCCACAGAAACATGCACTGGCAGTTTCCCAGTACACATTTCTTCTTTTATTCAGGTAGCTCCACCTGTATCAACAAAAAACTCAGTTTGAGCATTAGGGTCAAACCACATTTTTAGACTTTTCTCAATTACTGTCCTTGCCTATGGCAGGGGTGTTGGAACAAGATGATCTTTAACCCAAAGCATTCTATGATTCTGTGATTCTATATATATATGGTTTGTACTTCCATCCATGCTTTTGAATTATTTCAATTATTTTGTGTATTAAAATCGAAAATAAAAGCAGTAGTAGGCTGATAGCATCTAGTGACATGTTTACATTAGCTCTGAAAGATTGTGCTTTTTCTGCAGCATCTAAATCCCACAACTCATTGATGTGAGAGTTAATTGCAGTCAATATCCTATTATATTCATTGTATGTATTATTTGAATAATGTTATTATGTATTAAGATGCTTCTTCTAATTTATTCCTTTCCCAGCCTGACTACTGCTGCAATTTTATTCTCATTTACCACAGTATGATTTTTATTGCTCAGAATTACACAAAAAATATAATAGTTATTTTTAAGGGAAAGCAATTTCTCCTAGGATAATAAATTGAAGGGAAAAAAATTCAAGCACCTTTCAAACTCTCAAATGAAGAAATTTTGTTGAACATGTATCAGTATATTGTGTGAAAAAAATAAAAGAAACATGAAGTTTTTTGTACATAATACAATATTTCTGTCTTCACCATTCCAAGAGGAGCAGATGATTTCTCACTACTATCTTTAGGCATTTAAATAAAGGCCTAAAACTAGAAATTCAGGATCACAGCATACTCAGAAGAGAGAGGCAGATGTCTGTAGAATGTGGTTTCGGGCACTACAGTTGCAAAACTACCTGTTGACTCTTTCCAGCACTCTAAATAACTTCTTGGAGATATAAAGCTCACTCTGTGAAATGCTGGAAAATAGTTGGTCTCTAAAGTAGGAACTTCTTTTAGGTAGTATACATACACCTCTTTCCTCCACCTGGTGTTAAATTACAGACTTCTGCTTCCGCATACTAGACAAGATGTTGCACTTAAAACTGTTTGAGGGAGGAAAAAGAGATTGTAGATTTTAGCTCAAGGGGTTAGCATTTCTAGGGTAAGTAGTCTCGCCTCCAGACTTAAATGATTCACTTATTCAGATAGTCATTAACAGACCTGCAGCCCAGGAAGAGTCCACACTGGGGTATGTTTGTCCTGATGGACTGTAGTCCACCACAGTGGAGTGAGCAGGTGAAAAGTGTGAGTAGGCAGGAGTGGCAGAGAGCAACTAAGCTAAGTGTTGAAGCTGATTTCCTTAAGGGGATGGATTTCATCCAGTGGGACCTTGACAGGTTTAAGGAATGAACCCATCTGAACATCATGAAATTTAACAAGTGTAATGCACTGCATGTGAGTCAAGGAAAAACTCAGTATCAATACAGACAGGGGAATGAATGGATTGAGAGCAGCCCTACAGAAGGCAACTTCAAAATACTGGCATATGTAAAACTGGACATGTGCTGGCAATCTGCACTTGCAACACAGGAAGTCAGTGGTCACCTGGGTTGCATGGAAAGAAGCTTGCCCAGAGGGTACAGGGAGGTGGTTCTCCCTCTCTATTCTTCTCTGATGAGACCCCCCTTGAGGTACAGCATCCAGCTCTGGTATCCCCAACACAGGAAAGACACAGACCTATTAGAGCAGGACCAGAGATGGGCCACAAAAATAATTAGAGAGTTGGAACACCTCTTCTATGAAGAAAATCTGAAAGAGTTGGGAGTGCTCAGCCTAGAGATGAGAGTTTTTGGGAGACCTTATTGCAGCCTTTCTTATAAGGGGCCCTAAAAGGGTATTGGAAGAAAGTCAGCAAGACGCTTTCCACCAGGGCCTATAGTGACAAGAAGAGGGAAAATGGTTTTAAACTGCAAGAAAGTAGATTAAGATTGGATATAAGGAAGAAATTTTTTTATGATGACGGTGGTGAGACACTTGCACAGGTTGCCCAGAGAAGCTGCGGATGCCCCACACCTGGCAGTGTTCAAGGTCAGGGTGAATGGGACTTTGAGCAACCTGGTCTAGCAAAGGATGTCCTATGGCAGGGGAATTGGACTAGGTGATTTTTGAAGATCTCTTGCAGCCCAAAATTTTCAATGATTCTATGAGTCTTTTAATTCAACTCTATTTTAATAGGCAATAAATTAATTTTCCCCAGGTTGAGTCTGGTTTGCCCGTGATGGTATTTGATACTGGATTTCCTTGTCATTATCTTGACCAGCAAGCTTTTGTTTATTTTCTCCCTGTCCTCTTGTGGAGGAGGAGAGAGCAACTCTGTGAATACCTGGCAACCAGCCAAGATCAACCCACTGCATTTTATCTCTTGAAAACAGCCCAAATTAGCCTTAACTGATGTGTCTGGAATTATAAACTTCAAATAAAACTTTGTCTGCAAAATATTAATAAGAGTTTTGTTCTTTTATTAATAAACTTCTGTTGCCTATCATGTCTCTATTTTAACTAATCAGTTGTGCCTTATCATTTTTGTTAGAAAGGGTTGCACTTTTCTGCCTATAGGGAGCTTTACCACCTATATTGAGATTAACTAATATTGTCTGGGATAAAGCAAGTCCTTAAGGAAATCCTTAAGTGGTTGATGGCAACCACTCCATGGTTGTTGTATGATGAAGCTGGGGAAAACTGTGTAATCACGTGGCTATGTAAAGTCACTGAATGAACCGATATCAAGAAACTTAACTAAGATTGGCAAGCATTTAAATTTAATTACATTTAAGCACTTCACTTTCTATCAGTAGTCTTTCTTTAAAAAAAGAAAACAACCCAGCAATATCTATACTTTTATAAACATCCAGAAAAGAAGCCAGTGAAATTCTAAAGAAATTTCAAAGTTTGGGAACAATATTATTTCATTGAATTATCTAGTGTCCTATAAAATTCATATGAACCTTCAATTTCATGGTTTTCCTTATGTTTTTGCTAATCTGTCTGTTTCTTCTCCTGGGGAGAATGTTGCTGTGGAAGCTGTTTTGTATGTATTTTTATACACTCCGTTTTTTTCTTTGGGCACTTTTATAATTCTACAGATATTTCAGTCAGATGTGTAATTTTATTCTTAAAATTGTATACACATGAAAACAAGCAAAATGACTTATATCGACTGTTGAAGTTAAAACTCAGCCTCCAGGCCTGTCTTCAATGTGTATTAATCTACTCATGATTACTCCACATTCCTGTAGCCAACATGTCTATACTAGCTGTACTTATTCTTGCACCTTTTCTCTGTAAAAGAAGGACAAAACCAAAACATCTTAAAATCTACATATTGGAGAGATTCACCTAATTTGAGTCTACATGTACTACCTGCCATTTATTTTGGGTTCTTTATGAGTAGAAAAAGAATGAATGTAATTGCATGCCTGAAGACAGAATCATTTTACTGAGCTAAGCATATGATATCAGGTGCCTCGAAAAATTGCTATGACAGTGTACCGAGGAAAACATGAAAACTGCATTCTCTCATGTAAATTAGGAGGCAGGAAAAATTAATATTATTTCTCTTAGCCAATCTTTTTTCTCCATAGCTGATTTGCAGGATATGTTTCCAGAGAATTGAAGACTCAGAAAGAATGTACTGGCAAGGAGAGGACCAAAATGGATGTTTTCTCAATAGTAGAACTGTAACATATATTGAATTCCAGGTTAGCAAATATTAAAAGGCTTGACTTAGATCTTCTCTTTTGCATTTGAGATCTGATTCAAATCTGCCTAAGCAAATGGGAATAAAAAAACTAGTGTTGTGTTGTTCAGTTCTTTAAAAAATCCTTTCATATAAGAATCTCAGTATAGTTTACTCACAGCTTTTATTACATACGCTGGAGATAAGTACTGGGCCTTCAAAAATTAGGTTGATCACAATGCAAATATGTAGCTTTGGATGCCCCTATTTTCAACGAGTTCTTTCATCCAAAACCTTGGAGTGTGATTTTCAGAAGCATAATTTTAAATCACGTCATTTGAATAAATTTTTAGTCCTTCTGTTGAGTGTCTTCACTTTGAAAGCCACAATTTCCTCAAATCCAAGCATCCAAATGAAGTATTGGCCTACAGAAACTACTTTTAGGCTTGCATGAACTTATGTGTTCAGTAAAGACCACAAGTACAGCTGACATCTCTCAAACATTAAGCTAGCATAAGAATAGGTATGCAAGAAGGTATGTGAATAACCTCAGTATACCTACTTGTTGCAAAAACATCAGTATAAACCTAATTAAACATGTAATTAATCTCTTCAACCACAGTTTTAAAGATATTTCATAAATCATCATACCCACTGTTATTTGAAAAGACAGACCTTCTCTTTTAATCACATATCATAGTGAAACCTTTGTAGCTTGAGAGCAGAGGTGAAGCATGCCATCTCCTCTTGGAAGCAACAGCTCTGCCTCTTTCCTGACCTGGACAAATAAAGAAGCTGCCCACCACAGTGCAATTTTATCATGAAAGCTGTGCTCTGTGTGGTAGGTCTAAGAAGAGTTTGGTTGCAGCCAATTCTGTAAGGAGAGAGCTGTTATTCTGCTAGGGAGGGAGGGCAGAATTTCACAGGGACAGTGAGAAAGCATCCCCAGATGAGTTCCTGCCTGGGATAGTACTACACTGATACTAAGTATTTACTTTAAGAATATGTCTGTTGTTTCAAAATTCCTTTGACAGTTTGAGTTATTTTTAAGTTGCAAGCCATTACATTTCTTCATTACCCACATAGTTTCTGTCTACAATTCTCAGTTTTTTATGATACTCAGTAGTTGTTAAAACACTGACTGAATATATTAAAATTTTAGTGAAATTGAGTCTCTAAGGGAATCAGACGCTTCATCTGAGACATGGACAAGTCATACAAAAACCAAGGGAAGCCATTCCTTCTCTCCCTGTCCCTGTATTTCCCATCACACTCACACACACATCACTAACACAATTTTTATCCTACAAATAATTTGAAGGCATTACTATTCTTTTGTTAATGTAAGAAAAGTGAGTTTAAAAATACATATTATAACACATAATAAACAAGTTTATTTTTCTTTATGTCTTGGGGTGACTTTATGATGTGTATCCCCCATCATCGCTCTATGCCCGGATATGATTCCTGTGCCTTTAAACTGAGCCCAAGAGAGGGAAGAGAAAGAAAAAAAAAGGCCAGACGAACTTTTTCAAAGCAGTCTGTGCTCCAAGGTCACCACTCCTCTGCGTCTCTCTGCTGTGGGGAGAAGAGGGGAGGAAGCACCCTTCCTGCTTTCCAGCCAGCTTTTTTCGGCTCCATTTCTTCAGGGAGAGACGGAGAGTTAAACCTTGTTTTTCTGGGACTTCGGATTCTTTTTTTCTTCTCTTCTGGACTGGTTCAGAACATCAGAACCTCACTGGGGGACCTTCCCCCGGCCTGGAGGTGAGCCCCACGCCGACCCAGCTCCAAGAAGGACAGAGACCACACTCACAGAAGGACTCTCAAATCTTTCAGGTTTTCTCTCCACAGAGAGAGATTTCATTATTTAGCATTATTATTCTTTTCCTGTGTGTTTGTTAAATAAATAGTTTTTATTCTCTCTTTCACATTCCTCCGAGGAATATTTCTTTCCCAAACCTGGGTGGGGGAGGAGCGGCTATAACCTGCCTTCCTTTGAGGAGACGTTCCTTTTGGACGTTTCCCTGAATTTGGCCCAAACCAGCTCACTTTATTATGCCAAAAGCTAAGGTTGCATTGCTAGCAAGTTTTCATTGTATCTGAATAAGCTAATTTGGCTTGCAGCTCCTTAGAGAGATAATTCACTGAAGAAAAATGAATTTCAATGGCCTCAGCAGATGTTTAAAGTTCTGCATGTACAGAAACTGAATAAATATTTGCATGAATATGGCGTATTATAACCAAGGAGTTCTCAGTCAAATTTTGGTCTCCTTACTAATACTGGTAAAGATAACAGGACTTTCAAATATTCAAAGGCAGAAAAAAAGAACTTTAGGAAATCTAAGAGTTATACATAATAAATACAAAATCTTTCAAATAAAGCAACTTTCAGAATTCCTAGGAAACCTGTAGAGCAAGTCACTTGAAGCAACAGGGATGTCAGTGCTTGTTATCAGGCAGATCATGATTAGTCAGACTGTGCCTCATCCTACACTCAACCCCATAGTGTTGTTTTATGCTATCTGTTATGAAAAGACAGAGTTGCTCAGAAATAAAGACAGGGATGCTGCATTGTCTTCTATCAAATTCTCCTCTGTCAGACTTGATGTTGTGCTTTAACCCCAGCCAACAACTAAGTATCACACAGCTGATCACACAATCCTCACTTCCTCCCCATGTGGAAGAGGAGGAGAATAGAAGAGAAAAGATTAAACTCCTGTTTTAAGATAAGAACAATTTAATAATTGAAACAAAAACCAAACAAAAACCAACCCCAATTTACATATTGAACATGATATTCTACAGTATGGAATATTCTTTTGGTCAGTTTGGGTCAGCAGTCCTGGCCATGCTCCTTGCTGCTCCTTGTGCAGATCCTCACTGGCAGAACACAAGAAACTGAAAATTCCTTGACTCAGGATAAGCACTACCAAGCAACAACTAAAATATCAGTGTGTTAACATTATTCAAATACTAAATCCAAAATACAGCACTGTACCAGCTACTAAGAACAGAACTCTGTCCCGACTGAAAACAGAAAACCTGTAGATAGTAAGACATCCAAGATAGTAAGATAGTAAGGCTGTTATATTTCATTATGTCCCACTCTATCTCATGTATTTCATTTGTTCAGCCACTGCCCACAGTCTTGCAATTAGATTTTAACACTTTGAAAAGGACAGTAGAACAAAATAGCATTCTACTCTAAGGACAATAGAACACAACAACATAGCCTTGGAGAAGTAGATAAAGAATGTAACTTAAGCAGACAAAAGTTATGCAAGACAAGCAGGATGCCAGCTCAGCTCTGTGAGACTGACCAAGTAGAAGTTATGCAAAACAATGCATAACTTCTACTTAACTTCATGCTTACTCAAAAGGGGGGGCTGAGGAACAGCTACCTAAAAAGGACACTGGACTTTGAACAGTACATAAGAAGATCCCCAAAGAACCATACTGGGACTTCTGATAAGGTGTGGGACTATGTAAAACAAAGCAATACATATACATCAAGGGCATGGGGAGAGCTAATGAATACATAATTAATGTGTATGATGAAAATTCTCTTCAACCAATGCTTGGCACACTCAATTAGAGAAATGATCCTCTAAATGACCGATTCACTGCAATAAAGAATGACTGCTTTTTAATAACTCTTACTCAAAACTGTGTAAGAAAGTTTCTATCTGGCCCATTTTGGTATCAACTTCAAGTCTGAAAGTTACAATTCTGGATGCAGCTTGAATTCAGAACTCTTGAAATCTTCTCAAATTTCATTAATTCCATCGCCAGTGATGTTTCAGAGTAATGGACTATGGGACTTCACTACTAGATACTGCCCTAATTCTAGTATTTCATGGCTCTTGATATTAAATGCTGTCCACCAGGTGGTGTAAACTTTGTGTCCATAGGGAAGCACAAAGGCAGAGCTACTTCTTTAAAGAAATTGTTTATTCAGAACAAGTGGGGTTTTGCCAGGTCTCTCCTGGCATGCAGCAAACTAAATATTCCAGTTTTAAACAATTATCTTTTCTGCCAGCTCTTATTTTGTATAATAAACTGTAGTGACAGGGGAGGTTTTTCTCATGCACTCAGAAGATGAGCTTAAAATCCTTCACAGAGACTAGATCTTACCATTCCAGCCCCAGTAGAAGTGGGAAAAGTAGTGCTATAGCATGTGTCATCATTTTCTTAACGTAGCTGTTAAAGCCAGTATCCATAGGTCCTGATAAGTAATGTCTAAGGTTTTCTCGCTAGTTGTCATCTTCTTCCATTTCCCTAGACATTTTTGACATAGAGAATTTTTATTCACAGGTTGCCGTTGTCTAGGAGATGGGGTATAAGCCTTTTCAACAGAAACTGTGAAAAAGAGGAAGAGAGAAAATGAGTAAGAAATTGAAATGACAGCTTTGGTGATGGCTTTTTGTTCATTTAATCAACTCTGCTATAGTGCTGCTGAATGAGCAGTTTCCACTGTACCTCAGAAAAAAAAATGAAAGAGCAGTGAGTATGTACTTTTTTCCTCCTTGTAGTGCTGCATATGATGTCTTTAATGATGTTTCAGCTTGCTGAAATAAAATTGTTACCAAATGTTCCTTATAATAGAAGTTGTCATTCTCTATGAAGTTTTAAAGTAGTAGTATATGTAAAAATGAGTCAGCATTTAATCTTCCATGATACCACAAATAATCTAAGAGAAAATATCGGTAAGAATAGCTCTTATCATTTCTTGCTCAATTCAATTTTTATACTTCTTATATCTGTTCAACTGGATCAATACAGAATAAAACCAGTTGTGTACATGCATTTTAAACTGATTTCCAAATACACCTCTTTGTGTCTCATACTTACATTTTGAAGAATGTATAGAGTCATAGAGTCAGAGAATCGTTTGGGCTGGAAGGGACCTTAAAAACCATTCAGTCCCAGTCCCCTTGTGATGGGCAGGGATACCTTTCACTAGACCAGTTTGCTCAGAGCCCCTCCCAGCCTGTACTTCAACACTTCCAGGGATGGGGCATCCATAACTTCTCTGGGCAACCCCTTCTGGTGCCTCATCACCCTCACAGTAAAGAATATTTCCCTAATATCTAATCTAAACCTACTCTCTGTCAGTTTGAAGCCATTCCCCCTTGTTCTGCCAGTACATGCTCTTGTAAAAAGTCCCTCTGTATCTTTCTTGTAGTCTTCCTTCAGGTACTGAAAGGCTGCAATTAGGTTGCCCATAAGGCTTCTCTTTTCCTGGCCAAACAAACCCAAATCTGTCAGCTTTTTCTGACAAGAGAGGTGCTCCATCCCTCTAATCCACTCTGTGGTCCTCTTCCGGATGCTCTCCAACAGGTTGATGTCCTTCCTGTGCTAGGGACCCCAGAGTTGGATGCAACACTGGAGGTGGAGTCTCACCAGAGCAGAGCGGCAGAATCACCTCACTCATCCACCAGCACACACAAGTCCTTCTCAGCAGGTCTGCTCTCAATCTGTTCATCCCCCAGCCTGTACAGATAGCGGGGGTTGCCCTGATCCAGAGGCAGGAGCTTGCACTTGGTCTTGTTAAACTTCATGAAATTCATACGGGCCCTCTTCTCGAGTTTGTCCAGGTTCCTCTGGATGGCATCCCATCCTTCAAGTGTGTCAACTGCACCACTCAGCTTGGTGCACTTGCTGAGGATGCACTTTATCCCTTTGTCTGTGTCATTCATGAAGATGTTAAATAACAGTGGTCTCAAGACGGATCCTAGAGGGGACACCACTTTTCAGTGATGTCCATTGGGACTCTGAGCCATTGACCACTACCCTCTGGACATGACCATCCAACCACTTTCTTATCCGTTTCAGTCCACTCATCAAATCACTTTGTCTCCACTTTAGTGAGAAGGATGTTGTGGCAGTGTCAAAGGCTTTACAGAAGTCCAGATTAATGACGCCTGTACCCTTCCCTTGTCCACTGATGTAGTCACTCCATCATAGAAGTCCACTGGGTTGGACAGGCGGGATTTGCCCTTGATAAAGCTGTGCTTGCTGTTGCAAATCAGCTCCCTGTTCTCCACATGCCTTAACATGGCTTCTACGAGGACCTGTTCCAGGATCTTCCTAGGCACAGAGGTTTAGGCTGGCAG
The DNA here is from genome assembly GCA_013398115.1 of Falcunculus frontatus. Lineage (NCBI taxonomy): Eukaryota > Metazoa > Chordata > Aves > Passeriformes > Falcunculus > Falcunculus frontatus. The sequence goes on along the minus strand of VZRV01004805.1, from coordinate 823,530 downwards.
GTCAGTAGGTCCCACGGTCATCCTTTTTACCCTTTTTAAAGATGGGTACAATGTTTCCCCTTTTCTGGTGACATGGGACTTCACCTGACTGCCATGAATTTTTAAATATCATTGAGAGTGGCTTGGCAACCGCATCATCCAATTCCCTCAGGCGTCTGGGATACATCTCATCAGGTTCCACAGACATTCAGATTCCTCAGGTGGTCATGAACCTGATCTTTACATACAGTGTGAGGGACTTTGTTCCCTCACTCCCCTTCCTGTGCTGTCCGTCCACTCAAGAGGTGTGGGAAGAGATGTTGCCATTGAAGACTGAGGCAAAAAAGCTGTTGAGTACCCCAACCTTCTCCTCATCCATTGTTACCGGTTTTCCAGCGTTGTTTATCAGAGGGTGTACACCTTCTTTTACCTTCCTCTTCTGGTTAACACACTTGTAGAAGCCCTTCCTGTTATTCTTTGCAGCCCTTTCCAGGTTCAGTTCCAGCTTTATCTCAGCCTTTCTCACCCCATCCCTACACAACCAAACTTTATCTCCAGGTCACCTGTCCTAGCTTCAACTGTCTATGCATTTGCTTCTTTCCCTTTAGTTTGACCAGCAGATCTCTATTCAGCCATGCTGGGCTCTTGCCTTTCTTGCCAGATTTCTTGCTCCTGGGAATTGCTAGCTCTTGTGCTCTGTGGAAGATTTTCCTTTAAGATCTGCCAGCTCTGTTCCAGTCCCTTGTCTCTAGGGGCAGCCACCAGGGGAATCCCACTATCTCCCTGAAGAGCTGGAAGTCTTCCAGCTAGAATTCCTAAACTTCCTAGAGTTCAGGGGCTTAACTTTATTCCTTACCTAATCCATATCCCTCAGGACTATGAACTTCACCAATGCATGATCACTGCAGCCCAGGCTGCCTCCAATCTTGATGTCCCCAACCAGCTCGCTTTCACTTGTGACCAACAGATGCAGGAGGTATTAAATTTGCGGGACCTAAATTCAAGTTGTAATGAATACAAATTGTTTACTAATTAAGAAACTGATTTCAATTTACATCTCAGTATTCAGGTGTACAGGTTTGAGAGCAAACCAGTGAGAGACTGCAAGTCAGAAATACAATTTAATAGGAAAAAGTAAAATAAATGCAATAGTACAAAGAAAAACCACTGAGAGAGTCAGAATAAAGCCTGGCACCCGGTCAGTCGGGGTGCTGGTAGCAGTCCAGATGAAGTGGTCCTGTTGAAGCAGTGATCCTGTAGAAAAGAGTCTGGTCTTTGCCTGAAGGTCCAGTGGTGGAGCTCTTGGCCTCCAGGAGTCCCACAGGTAAGGGCAGCTTAGACGCTTCCAAGGCCAGGTTATATCCAGGTGGGAATGCTTGGCTCCTCCCTCCTGGGTGGAGCAGCTCACAACAGGATGAGATAAGTCCATGAGTCATGCAGTGGTTTCTTGATGGCCCATTATCTGTTATCAGGGGTGGGTCATAGCAGGAGGTAACAGCTAATGGCCTACAGCTGGTAGTAATAGAATACTTAAATACATCTATATTGTAACCTAGGACATCAGGTATTTCAAGAAATCTTGGAGCTGAAATGTATAAAACAGTTAAAACCAGCAGTATTTTCTACTTTCCACACATAAAATTTCTTATTAGAGAAAATAAGAAGCTTTGCATATAGTTCCATATATAGCGATTATATTGTACATATGCATGCATTAACTCCTGGAAACCCTGAAAAATCTATAATAAAAGTAATTCTAGGCACTTGTAATGATTATGAGCAATCTTAGACTATATGATCATAGATTTTGATTGCATTGGTTAAAACATTTCCTACAAGATATGAAAACAGGAAGCAAATTGTAATGAAGACCACACAAAAGAGAGAATGGAGACAATCCCAAATCAATCCAATTTCCTTTCGCTTTTAGTAAGATTATTTAGCTTAGGCAGATACTTCAAACAAACTGTGTGCTCACATGCAGGCATTATGAAACCACTCACATAGAAAATGGGATGGCACAGTAAAAAGGGTAATAAACACTGAGACCCACATCCATAAGTTACACTGAGATAAAAGAGCGTATGCAAAGCTGCTGCCCGTACTTTGATAGATGCAATTTATTAAAGTTTAAAATTTAGCTCCATGGGGATACAGAGGGGCCATTGCTTTTCTGCCTTTGTGCTTCTGTTGGGGCATGCTTTGCTTTAGATGTTCTAAGGAAAAAGTCTGCAGCCTTGGAGAAAGCCTCTATTTCTCTCTGCTTGAGCTTTGGTTGACAGAAACAAAATCTAGTGTTTGCTTCTTTATTCTACATCATACCTGATCAGGCATGAATTTCACATTTACTTTATGACATCTAGTACATACAATACTGTGAATTTACTGCATGAGGTGAAGGCTGAGACAATGTCCTCCTTATGAAAAGACACACACATCATTTGCATGTATGTTTGGCCCAAGATACTGGATGTTGTTCTGACTTTCTCAAAGAAATTGTATTTTTGTAACTGATTTTATAAAGAAGTGATCATTTTATGTAAAATGTAAGCTCTGATTTCTTCTGTCTTCAAGAAAGATATCAAAATACACAAGAACTTTGCATTCACTTAATAGTGCAAAACAGCAGAGTTGGCACAAGCCAAAAAGAAATCCAAAAGCAAAAAGCCCTAATCTGTCTGAAAAAAGGAATATATTGTCTGCTTAGAAATTCTACTAAAGTTAATTTTTCTTTTTTGTTCTTTTCTTTTCTTCCTATCCTTTGGGATTTGGTGGAAAAGTGAGTTTTGATATGTGAGAAATACATATCTGCTAGAGATTTACAATGTTCTTGAAAAAATGCCATAACCTTATTCAATGGACAGGGAAATGGAGGCACAGCAAGCTGGTAGCTCACCCAGCAGAGCAGTGTTGGGAATAAAAGTGGGCATACCCAAACCACAGCTCCAAATCCTATCAGCTAGGACACTTTCTTGTCATGTGTAGTGACACACAGTCATGCATTTTCCACTTCATTTTTCCCTTTAGGTAAATTCCTGTAGTGTTTCTACTGTTATCCCTTGAGTCATTTTCACAGTATTGTGTTTTTTACCCTGCTCTCAATACACCAGTGTCATTCTTGTTTACACTGTAGAGCTGCATCCCAGCTAAACATGTTATGGGAAGTCTGATTATGAGCACATTGGAACCTGTTCATTTAATTTATAAGTTTAATATTCTTTGAATACAAACTTTTATAGTGAATGGATATTGTAATTGATCCACTATGAACAAAATGCTTGAATTAAGTTCATTCCTGCTGCAAAGCCTTGCCTTGAGATTTCAGGCCCTGGAATGAACAGATAAGTAAAAAAAGGATTTAAGAACATGCTAATGAGCAGATCAATAGTATGTGCATGAAAAATGAGTACAGGGTAACAAATTCTGTTCAACTGAAACCTGGGGTGCTGCTTCAGCTGCAAGGTAACACAGAATCTTCTTGGATTCTCTATTATGTGTTCTCTACATGAAAAAGAAATGTGGGACGGGGTGGTGGATATGAAGGTTTGGTGACCTCCTATTTGTACACCACCAGACCCTCTGGAAAAATTAAGCAAGTTGTAACCAAAGTATCTAATCAAAATGCAAATCAACTACTTATTTAAGTATTCCCACTGTATCAGACCTACAGAATTGTGAGATTGCCTATTAGCTTACCAACTTTTACATTTTAGAGGAAATTGTCCTCAAAATGAGGGTCTGCTCAACCCATAAATTCACAGGCATTCCTATGCTGATAAAGGGACTTTCTGTTTCCCCATCCCTAAGAACTCAGAAACTTAGAATGAAATTAAATAGCTTTATCAGCTAGTGACCTTTCCAGCTACTCCTATAAATTGCATCCATCTCTACAGCAATGCATGTGAAATGACATTCAGCCCCTACTTTGGTCAGCCCCTATCTTCCCCTTCTGAAATTATTCTTTCTGTCCCTCTTCACAGCACATTAAAACTGAGCTTTGTGAACGAAGCCTTATTTTTCAAAAAGCAATTGCAAAGTTTTTTTAAGGTATCATTGGACGGAAAGAAAACCACAAACAAAAAAACCAAAAACAGTCCTATTAAAAAAAAAAATCACTAAAGACTGCTTATGAGATATGACCTGAGTTTGAAATGAAAAGCTCTTAGGAGACCTCCCATTTTAGCTCTGTGAGACTTCCCATGGTGGAGCTTTAGATTAAAGCTTTTAATGAAGCTCAGCTGTAGTGCACAAAAATACAGGTCTATTATTGCTGTTTTGCTGAATTACCATTAATTTCATCTGATAGAAAAACAGCAAAGAACACTGGATTAACGGTAGCTATAAGAGGCCAATGTAATTTCAGCACTAATTTGCACAGCATGGAAGTTCCATCCCCACCACATTTTCTGGTCCCAGCTCTCTAATAGGTACGAACTCTCTGGATTCTCTTTTCAGCAATCCCATCCATGCTGGCAAGTATTAAAGCTCTTTAAGTAGGTAATGGCTGCTACACGAACAGTAATGGTTTCCATTTCCATTACTGCTTCTTTAAGACAGAAAAAAAAGTAAACATAAAAGTTGCTTTTCATTTTATTAAAGTACTTGTGCATTTCCAACAATGTGGTTATCTAATGTTCCTCCAACCAAGCATAGGCTCTGGAGGGAACAAACTTTATTTGAAACAAATCTAACTTATTAAATGTTTTTAGTCTTGCCTTGAAAGATCACAAATAACTTTATAAACTGCAAACATATAACACCTCCTTACCTCTTAATTCTGGAACAAAAATTAAAAAAACCTGAAGATCATAACAAACAATAGTGTACGTTTTATTTGTTGGAAACTGAAAAGACAGTCTAGGTAGGTAATATGCAGTTACTCGGTGGCCTGGAAAATAGGCAAACTGTAAGACTGTATAGAATCTGGCTGGTATTGAGTTAACTGTCTTCATAGCAACTCCTATGGTGCTGTGGGTTGGATTTGTGCTTAAATCAGTATTGATAATACACCAGTATTTTGACTATAGCTAAACAGTGTTTGCACAGCCTCAGTGGTTTCTCCTTTCCCATTGTGCACCCCCATCCCTCCACAGAGAGTAAGCTGGGTATCAGAAAGGAGATGATAGTTGACTGGAACAGCTGTCACAATTTTTTCAAAGGGAAATTCCATAGCATATAACATCATAGCTAGCATTAAAACTGGGCTAGAGGAAGAAAGGTGTGGAGCTCCTTGGCTTCCAAGGTGGCCATTATGTGGAGACTGTCTGGGCATCAGTATGCTCATGGGAGATGGAAAATTATTAGATCGCATTGTGCAGCTTTTTTTTTTCTCTCCTTCATCTATTAAACTGTCTGTATCTTGATCCATGAGTTTATTAGTTTCAGTCTTTCTTTCTCTCCCCTGTCCTACTTGGTTGGGCTGGGGGAGGGAGTTTCTGGGAGTTTCTGTGTGCTTAAGCTGCTGGCCAGGGCCAAATCATCACAAAAAGAAAGGAAGCAGAAAAAAGTAAAAGAAAATTATTCCTTTTGTAGAAACAGTCACTTTCAGCTAAAAAGGGACAAGTTCAGAGTGGTAGAGATTAAACACTTTATAGCAGAATGGAGAAATACATCGAATGAAAATCACCGCAAAAGGAATTTCTTTTGCCTGGAATTTTATTTCAATGAGGAAAAAAACCCCAAAACCCAACCAAAACAAACCAAACCCCAAAACTGAAACATCAAAATGTCTGGTTACAATGTACTTAGGAGAAAATTATTTTGTCCTTTCCCAAAATATCTCTGGTATTTTGTAATTCCAGTCTTACATTGCACAAAGATTTAAAGTCCAAATCCAAGCAAAGGTTTTGATAGCTCTGTCTTTTTATTGCTATTTTCGATAGTAATGATTTTAGAATGTCTTGTTATTCATTGAACTTTGGAAGGAAGCCAGTAAAGAATTCACTTTGAAATTAGCAGAACTTAAAATGAACAGCAAGCAACTTTTATATTGGCTTACTTTAGTTTCATCTGTATTGGTCTTAAGTTATTCCCAATTATTTTCAGCACTTTTAAGTATCAAAAGCTTTTATGGTCTTAACAAAAAAAAAATTTCTTTAGAAACATTTTTTTAAATTTAAAAATGTATCTCTTTTATTGCTACTTCTTGATTTTCCAGCTTTTCTGTGCTATATTTCACTCAATGTCTTCCTAACTGGCTTCCCTGTCACTTAAAAGTGAACTAAACCTCAGACAAGAGTCTTTTGTCCTTCATATAGACAGAATGTCAATGTCGAGCAGTCATGTAACTTAGGAAGTAAGTTTAAACCCAGCTCCACTAACATCAGTGTGGCAAAATTACCAGTGATCATTACTCCAAACCACAAAAAATTCCCAGTTCATACTCATGCTAGCTCATCTTTAATATGAATATATTAATCTCCAGCATGCTCAATGGGACCTCAGCTGATTCTGTGTCCCTTCCATCCAAGGCTTTTCAGAATATGGCTAGTGTTGCTATGGTGCAGCCCATCGTCGGTGTGTGTGATTCAGAGTGGATCGATTTCCCCTTGCAGGATTCTGTCTCTGAGGGCGGATCCAAAGAAGACCCTGCGGCATAGAAGCTTACACCCTTTGAATATCACTCACACCGCGTCTCCTTCCCCTGTCACAGAGCCTCCTATAAATCCCAGGCTCGGACAGGGTAGGTGGTTTGAAGTTCCCTCCAGCTATACTGTTATTAGTTAGTTTAAATTTGTTCCTCCCCTGAGATTTCTCTATTGGTTCCTGTCATGTACCATCACTTTCTAATTGGTTAGCTCTATTATACCCCCCCTCACTTTGTACCCCCTTAAAGCCGGCCCCCAGAGAGTGAGATCCTGTCTCTCTGGTCGGCTCCCCTTCAAGCTATTATCTCCCTGCCCCCACAGGGCAGAGACAATAAAACTTGTACTGAAGCCACAGAGATTCCGACGCTTTCCTCTTTGCCTTCGCTACTGCCTTGTAACAACTAAGAACTGCTTGCTGCGAACGGCTTTCAGGCCAGAAGAGCTGGGGCATGCAAGCCTCAGTTGCCTTTCATCAATCGGTTGCTGTTATCTCGTGCGGGCTTAGAATCCCACGGCCGCAGGCCAAGCCGAAGCCAGGCACAGCAGCGTGGCAGACTAGTTTATTTTTGCCCGCTTCTTTCTCTCAATCTAAAATCCTAAATAGTCAACAGTGGCAGTTTCATCTGCTGGTACCACAGTACTTCATAGGGAACTTCTAAGTGTTTTTCTAATAGGTCTTAGAACTTCAGTGGTGTTTAAACCAGCCATCATGTCTTCACTCATTCACGGTGTTTAACAGTATTTGTGTTCCCTTAAATTCTTCTGGTATCCAAGATGTGATTCTCCAAGAATGTCTCAGAGGTCTATGTCTTATTGAAACCCTTCCATACAGGAAATATCAGAGTGAAAAATATTGTCATACTCCACTGCACAAAATTAAAGAGGAACTGAACGATATACTGGGAAAGATTAATTTCTTGGTTGTGAATGGAAACATTATATACTGAGATACCACAATCACAGCCACATACCAAAGCACATCTTCATATTAATCTTCCAAAGAGCATTCAAAATTAATTAGAAGTTCAAGCACTACCATTCATTCTGCAATATAAATGTTTTATTTCTGCTGTAACCAGAAAGATAATAACTAGCACAAGGATTTGAAGGGAAATTATGTTTTGAGATGATAGTGCTCAGAAGCCCCAGTGCCTTTACACTGCTGAAGCAGAACAAAATTTTTCTTTCACATTGCAGCCTGGATTAAAGCCATTCCTGGAAAGAAGTGCATTTTGAACTAGTTCAGTGTGAATGACTGGCCTTAAACATGATTCATGTTTGTGTTAAAAGTTCTGGCACATCAAAAAAGTTTTGCTTCCACCTTTTTGCCAAAAAAAAGCGGTTGACACTTGGCTGCTTTATTTATTTTATTTCCACAGTCATAGCCTGAAGTTTTAGGGAAGCTCTTCTGAGGGTGAAGCCTTCAAAGTCTAATTACAAGGAAAAAGGAACACTTTTCATATACTAGCTCACATTTTTGACTTCAGCTACTTGCTAATTCACACACTCAACAAATTAATCTGCTTAATTCATGTAGGTCAGATGCTAACCTGGGCAAGACATAGCATGAGATTAACCCTTTTCATGAGTGTGTGACTAGTGCAGAGTTGTCACTGTCAGCTACTGACTTCAGTGCCGCTGTAATGGCTTGGAGCAGCTCAGGGTGCACCCTCAGTTAATCTGACCAGTAAACACCCAATGTTATAAATTTTTAGGCTTCAGTGAAGGAAATCCTGAAAAATAACTTACAATACACTTATCTGAGAATGACATTTATAAGATTGCAGTTTTTAATACTTGTCAGATTTCCAGCTCTCTTGAGTACAAGGAAAATTAAAGCAATAGGAAATTGCATAGGGAAAGGCTTACTTGTGGAGTTGTGTATATATCCTTATTTCCAATGCTGAAGAAAAAACCTGTAAGTATAGCTTCACTAATGGAACTTTAGCATTGCTGCCTTGGCCAGAATTTCAAGTTACTAGTGTGTAGGAGAACAGAAATCATTGGAAAGAGGAAATAAAAAAGAGGGGAAGGGTGCATTCCCCCAAGCATCTTAGAATTCTTGGGAATCAGCATCTAATCTGTGTCTCCCATCTCTCTTCCTCTCATACTTCTCTGTATTAATTTCTTGATGGATTTGGTTCAGAAGGCTTTAGCCATTTGAGAGGAAAGAAAAAGGAATGGCATATAGTTTCACATATCAAGTTAAGCAAAATAATTAACAGTATGATTTTTTTCTAATAGTATGTAAGACTATCAATTTCAAAGCTTAGAATTCCACAAAACATACAATTTGATCTCTGTGAAACCTCTTCCAGCAGGTTTCTGGGGTGATAAAAGAAAGAACCTGGGATAACAAGTTGAATTAGATTCTACTTCCAGGTTTACCCTTTGAATGCCTGCAGTGTAGACACAGTGGAGGATTATTTCCTAATTCATGAATAGAAGTAATGATGTTGTCTGTCAAAAACAACCACAGAAGAACTGAATTACATAAATTGTTATTAATATGGGGAGAGTTCAAAGCAGGCAACAAACCAGGCATTTTGCTGCTATTGTTATTGTCACCTTCAATTGCTGTTAACCCCAGTACTTCTACATATTCAGGTCTTCAAAACAACATGAAGCACACTGGTTTATGAGTATCAGGTTCTGATACAGCAGCAAGGATATCTCTCAGCCATATCTTGGTCCTGTGACAAGTAAGAGTCTCTGGTTCCACAGCTGGTTCAGCAGGTTTCTTCATAGTGAGGGATGAGGAGTTTGCCTTGCCTCACCTGCAGTCCTAATTCAGCTCAGAAGAGACTGGGGACGTTGAATGTTGAATGTTTTTGTTCACTGACAAAATGCCTACTTGATCACTAAAGTCCTCTATTTCAAGACGGATACTAACTAGAAACACAGATATTCCTCTTGAGTTTCATTAGTCTGAAGGAAACGTACATTTACTTGACTACTAAAGAGTCTGACTCCAGTCATTAACTTCTGCCTTGTGTTTGCTTTCTGTGGTACTGGGAACTGCTAAGCTCCCAGCTGCTGTGCAGTAGCATAGAACTCTGTCTCACTCTACCTCTCTCTTGTTTCCAGAGATGGAGCAAAGGTACAGAGCTCTGCAGCTGTGTGCTGGGTCTGGCTGGGATGAAGTTAACATCTCATCACATCACATATAGTGCAGTGGTTTGTATTTGTGACTAGGACAGTGATGATAACACACCAGTCTTTTAGCTGTTGTTAAACCACGTTTGCATAGCATCGAGGCCTTTTTTTCTGCCATTCTATAGGTGTGGGTTGGGGTGCCACAAGAGTCTGAGAGGGGACACAGCCGGGACAGCTGACACAAACTGAGCAAAGTGATATTCCATACCTTACAGTGTCTGCTCAGCAATAAAAACTCAATGAAAGGAGGAGGAAGAGCTGATCCTCAGTGCTCCGGTGTCAGTCTTCCCCAGCAGCCTTTACGTGTGCTGAGGCCTGGCTTCTCAGGAAGTAGCTGGACATCTACCTTTCAACAGGAATAGTGAATTAACTCCTAATTTGCCTTCCTTGTGTGTGCAGCTTTGTTCCACTTATTAAACTGTCCATCTAAGCCCACAAGTCTTCTCACTTCTGTGTTTCTGATTGTCTCTTTAATCTCAGTGTGAGGAAATGAGTGAGCTACTGTTTGGGGAGGTAGCAGTTGGATGGAGTCATCCCACCACAACCTGAAAGAATATACGATGAATATATACTTCCATACACACATCCTGCCTCTTCTGCCTGCCTCATTTCTTAAGATTCAGGTCTCCAAATAGCCCTTTCTGTTCATGGGACATACAGATACAGTGCAACAGGAGAAATCAGTCTATGCAATTCAGATCAGGGAAGCTTTCCATCCCATTCTGATGTAATATACATGCAACCAACTTTTCTTCACTTGAAGGATCAACTCAAACAGCAGCTTAGTTCTAATAACAGTAAATGAATGTGTACTTCTGGTAGACAAGCGGTAACTGAGCAGCAGACTTATTAAACCTTTGGTTAGGGGCTTATTTCTCACACAAGCAAAAAAACAAGTGATAAAAGAACTTTAAGTTCTGTTGGTCTAAACCTTCTGATTCTGTCTGTCTAAACCCTATCACCATCCATTGCCTATCATGTGCTCAAGTAGCTGTATATTTTTATAGCTTAGTATAGCTTTAAGCATATGATTCCTACAAACTCATTTCACTCAGTCATTATTATATATTCCTAAAATGGAAGAATAATTCTTAAACAAGAAGCCTCCTGAAACAGGGTTTCACTTCACACTAACTGCTGTATAGGCCCTGGTACAAGACTGAAATTTTTGGGGAGGGCTCTTACTAGAAGCAACAGTACAAATGTTGGCAGAAGAAAATGTGATATCAAATTTCTTCATAATTTTTTCTAGGACATAGTCTTTGTAAAAAGTTGTTAGAAATTTGTCCATTCGCTACAATAGTGGTGACCCAGATTTTCTAAGACAGTGTACTGATTTTGACTGGGATAGAGTTAACTTTCTTCATGGTAGTTTGCATGGAGCTATATTTGGTATATGTGATCGAAACTGTGTTGATAACACACAGTTGAGCACTGCTTATGTAGCATCAAGGCCTTTTCTGTTTCTCATGTTACCCCTCCAGTGTCTAAGCTGGAGTGGGCAAGGACACAGCCAGGAGAGTTTGTCCAAATTAATGAAAGAGGTATTTCATACCATAAGATGTTGTACTGAGTGATAAAAACTGTGTGGGAAGAGGGACAAAGGGGTGACATTTGGAGAGATGGTGTTTTTATTTCATTATTCTTGATGAAGTCCTGCTTTCCTGTGCATGCTTTGCTTTCATGCTCAGATTTTTCTTTACCCTCTAGTTTTCTCACTTTTACCCTTTCAATTCTCTCTGCCATCCTGCTGCATGGGAGTGACCGAGCTGCTGTGTGGGACTGAACTGGCTACTAGGCAATACAACAAATAATAACTGTTTTACATATATGAGACACACATCATCCCCCAAAACTGAAGAATTTATCTAAAAATGTCTCCTTTTCTTACCCTCTACTGATTTGTGTGTTGCCACACACCTTCAGAATTTAACTACAGACTAAATAGTCTCAGCTGTAAGACTTTTATTTCTATATCTTGAGATATGCCTAGAGAAAGAAAGATAACATAACCTCCTTTAATCTGGTCACTCTCCTAATACACCAAAGTATCATACCAAAAATTTTTGCCACATCAGTTTAGCAGTTCATGTTAAGCTGATAGTCTCTATGCCCTTTACAAAGAATTTTCCTGGATAACAACTCTCAGGCTCCATGTATAAATATATTGCTTTGCGTATGACTACATCACATTTGAGCATAGATTTTACTACCTTTGAATACAAATATTCTATACTGAGCATGCTAATTTCTTTGTCTAATCATAAAGTAATAAAACAAAAAACCTTCAAAAAGTCAACCTGGTTAACAGTCCTAAACAAAACTCACAAATTTCAAAGCAAGAATGAAGAATTTAGAACACTATTTTTTTTATAAAATATGTTTGATTACTGTCAGTTATATTCCTTTTTTCTTTCACATGAATAGTATATCAGCTAGTCTGTTGTTTTACTTGGCTGACAACCCTGTAGAAAATCAGATAATTTTCTAGAATCCAGAGAGATATTTTTATTTATTGCTTGGACAAAGAGTGGTACAAATGGAAGAGGAAGGCTTCTATATCCAGTAACAGCTTCTGCTCATGTCTAGACCTGACTGGAACACAATGAGAGATGGATAAGAAGGTCAAGCAGTTTTTCATTCCTTGGATGGAGCTGTTACAGGTTTGTGTAGGTAAAACTAATATCAGAATGTAGAAATATAAGCATGAAATTTCAGAAATAGTTACCTGAACTTTATCATGGGAGAAATCGTAACATCTCCTCCCCTTAATAGCAAACCTGCCTCTAAGTTATTGTGGCAATAACTCTGATGGTAATCCAATCATTTTGCTGAATGACAAAGACGGCTCAAAGTACACCTGATTTTCAAATATGTTTTCAGTTATGCTGATACAAACATTAAAAATCCTGGATCAGTTCCTTGATCTGTTTGACCATGCAGTTCTATAAAAATGAAATCAGCACAATTGAGACGGTGTAAAGAAACATGGAAACAGAGAAAAGACAGAACAGTTCAAAGAGGCCTTGACTCCAAGAAAAGAATTCTCTGTAATGATTTTCAATGAGACCAATGGGAATTGATGAGTTTTCCCCCCTAATTGAATCCAGAGTTGACTTCAATTAGAATTCATAGCCCATGGCATTAGTGTTATCATCACTGCAAAATCACATTACAAAGGGCATAAGTTATTCAAACTAAGATGCAAAGTTTTCCATAGTTTCAAGAAGACGACTGTAATTAGAGTGCATTAGAGGCTATTAGATTAAATTGCACATTCACATTCCTTTTAAAGTTGGTGGATTTTCTAGATTGAAAGAAGATGTTAGATTCAATGGTAACAAAGCAATATTAACTAGATAGCAGTTAGGTAAGAAGAGTGAACAAAATTATTATTATGTAATATGTTCATTTGTTGGTGACAAGACAAAATTTAGAAGAATTTATCTGTGGAAGAGCTTCCCTTTTTGATCAAATCTATACTGCCTTTATAATATTAATTCCTTAAAAACACAGAAAAAGCCTCCTTAGAAAAGTAATTATTGAAAATTTACTGGCTAAGTAGAGACATTGGCATCACAGGTTATTTTCTCAAGTTAAGTATCTCCGGCTATAAAAAGTAGAATATGTTAGCCATTTTTCCAATATCACACATCAAAAAAGCCCAGTTCAGAAAAGTTTATTAGGAAAGAATTAATGATGAGGAAAAAAACCCCATTTCCAGAAGAAGACTAACAATATTCTTCTCAGTTTAAAATATTAAGAACATAAGGAATGTGTAAAAATCCCCCTACCCTTCCCTCAATTCTGTTTGCATGTAGAATCACACACGGAAGACAATTTGGATGCCATGGTTTTCGTTTGGAAGCTGTTGTGGTTTTGTTTGCTTGTTTTGTTTTGCTTTGTTTTGCATTTTACTTCGAAGACTTTAGCAATACTCAATTGATTGTTTGTTTATGCTTTTAAGAATCACAAATACAGCTTTTTTTTTTTATTTCAACAAATCCTTCATTGCCGATTTGTCAAAATGATAAATTAAGCTTTTTGTAGTCTTAGGGGTTTAAAGTACAAAACAAAATGCTAACAGGAAATACACTTGCAATATCACATTGACTGTTACATCTTATGGAGATATTCCCTAATGATGAGTAAGAGTTTACTGAAAATATGCTTATGTTGAGCTTTGTGTTACCTGGAAGTTTAGTTTTGATGAAACAATGTCATGGTCAACTCTATGTCTCAACAAGAATGCAGAGCAGGGTTATTAAATAATTATTTAACTGACATTTCTCTGAAAAAAAAAAAATTAAGAGGAGGAATAATTAATCTCAGTAAAGCTCACAGAAAGTGAAACGATCAAATGACAGTAAGTAAAGAACTATTGCAGAAAGTACTCAAAATGATGAAAAAATGAATTATTTATTTCATATTGTTTTGAAAATACTCTTTCCCTGATAGACAGACCAATTCAACTCCCAAAATTTAGCATTCACAATTCTCTGTTTACTTAATAGAAGCTATCATTCCTGATGACAGTTAGTTTTGGTACTATTTTGTCTGCAGTTCTCAGTGGAACCATTTTCAGAATAATTTACTGCATGACACTGAGGAAAACACTGACTGAGTACCTCAACACTGCATACCAAAGCAAAAAGATAGGAAAAACTTTTTGCTAGGGTAGACAAGAGAGACCCAGGCCAATTTGGGAAACGTTATTGGAGGAGTAGCAAGAATTATACATTTCTTTGTATGCAAAAGTGAAAAAAAGTTACTTGTTTGAGTTTGGCAATGTTTGGAAACAAGTTCTAGATGCATGCAGCACTGTTCATCACATTAAGTGTCCACAGAGAGAAAAAAACGTGCTTTGTATTCAGAAACCGGAAAGTATTTTGGCTTACTGCTCCTTTTTCCCAAACCCACTACAAGGCTGCCCATTTTGTTTTACAGTTACTTTTCTAAGTCTCAGGGCATGTTTGCTTTTAGAAATAGATACAACAGAAAGGGAAAATAGTATTCCTTAGACTTGGTGAATCTATGAGTGTCCATACATCACTGGGGGGCAGTGGCGTACTAATTGGTAGTAGTAGCCATTCTTGGTGTTTTGTGGCCTCTGGGGGTCCATACTGGGTCCAGTCCTGGCTAATATCTTAATCAATAGACTGAATGATGGGACAATATATATACTCAGCTATTCTACAGGTGTCGTAAGACTGGGAGAAGCAGTGATACCTCAGAGAGTTGTGTTGCCAGGCAGAGAGGCTGACAGGCTGAAGGGATGGGATGACAGGAGACACATGAACTTCAGCAAAGAGAAGTGAGAAGTCCTGCACCTGGGAAGGAACAGCCCCACACACCAGTAAATGCTGAGGGACACCCACCTAGAAAGCAACTGGGCAGAAAATGCCCTGGGGTTCCCACCTGAACATGAGTCAGTGATGTGCCCTTGCAGCAAATATTACTGGTATCCTGGGCTGCATTAGACATCATACAGCCAGCAGATCAACAGAGGTGATCCAATCCCTCTGCTTAGCACTGCTGAGACCACAGCTGGAGTACTGTGTCTGGTTCTGGGCTCTGCAGTGCAAGAGAGACATGGATGTGTTAGATAAATTCCAGAAAAGAGAAACGAAGATGCTCAGGAGACTGGAGCATCTTACCAGTGAGGAAAAGCTGGAATATCTGGGACTCTTCAGCCTGGAGAAAAGAAGGTCCAGCAGTAAGGTTGCTAAACACCTGAAGAGAGGGTGTAAAGAAGACAGAAACAGATTCTTTTCAGTAGTGACAGGACCAGAAACAATGAGCATAATTGGAAACACAGGAGGTTCCCTTTGAACATCAGAAAACACTTCTTGTCTGTGAGTGTGACTGAGTACTGCCACAGGTTGCCCCGGCAGATTGTGCAATGTCTCTCTTTGGAGAACTTCAAAAGCTCTCTGGGACACTGACTCCCTGTGGCCCTGCTTGACTGGGGATATTTGACTAGATGGCATGTAGAGGTCCCTTCTAACCTCAACCATTCCGTGATTCGGTGATTCTCTGACTGTTTCTGTAGCTCTAGGATATATAAATTCTATTACTCTCAAATAATTATAGGTGATTAACATGGTGGTTATTTAATATGGGATGTTTGTTCCTCTGCAAGATGTTCTTGAAAGTAAGATCTATTAGAAGACAAGAAAGAGATCTAGTAATTAAATTAATTTTGTCTGAGGCTTTTAAAAAGGATGCAATCCATTTCTCTTCATTTAAACAACTGAACACCAGAAGACACTAAAATACCTGCTATTTCATTTCTTTCTAGCAGCTTCATTAATGTCCTGAACTACACAGGAAATTTCAAATAGCGTCTTCTCCCAATATGGTTTTGCAGTTTTTACCACCTTACCCAAAAGACTGCTGAACACATTGACCAGCTACAATATATTCACTATGATGCTGACTGTTTCAGTCCCTTAAAATTTTTTACTGGATTGCACAAAATATCAGCATTAAAAACAGTTCAAAAATCTAAGCCTGCATTCAGAACCATTCTTTGTGTCCTGACTTCCTATGAAAATTTGCAAGGCTTTATGGGATAGAATTTTCTTGGTGAAGAGTCTGATAGACTTCACAATAATGCATTTGAAAAAGTAATTTTGTATCATGGCAGATAATTAATAGTTTAGGATGTCTCAAATACCAGTAGCAGTTGCAGGATAGGGATGTTATCTTCTATTTCTAGGATTTTCAGGAGATTGACAGTTAAACAGTTCGCCCTACAGATATGATGAAAAAGAAAAAACGTGCTCTCAAATCTTGTTCTGGAATAAACACAAATGTAAGCAAAATCAATAAAGAATCATGAGCCACTCAAGTGAAGTCACTGAGAAGTCCAATTACTTGAGAACAGTTAATCATCCAGAATGGAACAGAACATATGAATGGACGTGATGAACATTTTTTCTTTTAGGGTGGTCATTTTGAAGATCCATAAAATTTTACTAAGCATAAATAGACGTATTTTCTTGATTTTTTTTTTTCATAGCAGTGAGAGTACATTGTATTCGAAAAGGCTGACACATTAAAGGACAAGTCTAGAAGTCAGTCTGATTTCTTGCCACAAAATTATTTTGCAGCTCTAAGTGGTTCTCATTTTGGCAATTTTCTTCACAGTACTAGTATGGGCTTTGTTTTGGATTTATGCCGAAAATAGTGTTGATAATACAGAGATGCTTTTGTTATTGCTGAGCAGCGCTTTCACAGCATCAAGGCCTTTCCTGCTTCTGGTACTACTCCTCCAGCTAGGAGGCTGGGGCTGCACAAAGAGTGGGGAGGTGAAACAGCCAGGACAGCTGACCTAACTGACCAATGCGTTATTCTGGACCCTATGGCCTTGTGGTTACTGTGTAAAGCTGGGGGAAGAAGGAATCAGGATGTTTAGAATGATGGTGTTTGCCTTCCTAACTCACCATTCAGCACGATGGAGCCCTGCTTTCTTGGGGATTGCTGAACATATGCCTGTCCATACAAAATGGTGAATGAATTTCTTTTTTGCTTTTTTGCTTCGATTCGGTGAGTAGATTTTTCTCTACCTATTAAACTTTTTTTATCTCAACCCATGAGTTTTCACATTTTCACTCTTCCAATTCTCTCCCCTGTCCTACCATGGGATGGAAGTGAGCAAGTGGCTGTGTGGGACTTAGTTGGTGTCTGGGATTAAACCACAATATGAATGAAAAATACAGATTGCACGTTTTCCTGAGAGTAATATACTAGGCCACTGATTTTACAAAAATTCAAAATGCCATCCTGATACAAGAAAAGAAAATACCATAGTGAGAATCCTTTTCAGTAGCCATTTCTATAAGAAGTGTAATGCATATTTGATGAATCTTTCCATTCTATTGAGTAGTTGCTAACATTTCTCTGAGTATCACATCCACAACTAAGAAGGAAGTGAGCCAGAGTAGTTTAGAAAGGGAATACAGAAAGAATGAGGGATGCAGTTTAGTAAAAGAAAAGCTTGACTTACAAGGAGAGACTAAACTAAACCAGAGTTTTCAGCCAGAAAGGAAAATAACAGCAAGGAAAAAATTATAGCAGCTTTCATGGACCTAAAGGATTAATGAAGCTCCATCACCCTGCCTTTGGGGAATAAGTCAAACTGTGGTTGTGGAAAAAAGATATTTGTAAGGTTTTATTTAATACTAGTTTACTGGGAAGCACTGGGCTGCTCTGCAGAGTAAATCTATGGAATTCCGTAACAAGGAGTTTGGGGTTTTTATTCCTCTCTCCAAGACCAGGTCAGGTAAATGACTGCCAGGAAAAAGGAAGCATGATCTTTTTTAAGATAGAGATGTGGTGCAGATGACCTTTGGAAATCCCTTTTACTTTTTTTTCCTTATGAATCCATGCTTCTACTTCATTATGCTATCACTTCAATACCAGAAATTCTGACAGAGCTTAAAAAAAGTTAGAAAGGTACCTTACATCACAGAAATATCACTTTTTCTAGTTTTGACCCAAACTGGAATCTGCGTGACAAAATCCCTGTCACAAACGTGTTGACTATCAAGCTTAAAATGCATTCCTGCTCCCTGGTAGCTAGAACCTTGTATCCTCCAAGTGGGTAAAAGTTACTAGTTCTTGCTGCAAGAGTCTGATTGATTGTCTCTAAGTGAATTTAATTATAAGTCAATAGCTTCTCCGGTCTTGCAAGCAGAAGCATAGAAATAGTAGACCTATACAGTTCATCGTAAACAAACTCAAACAGGTTTTATTTTATTTAGTTTTATTCTCCTTAATAACTTCAAAACTAAACCACATTTTAATGAATGGTTACCAGGCGAGACACTGACTTAGTTTATGCGATACTGCAATTCTTATATCCCCTCTGACTGTCACAGGCGGAGTGGGAGCTTTAGACAAAGTTTATTAGACAAGTCCTCCCACTGAGTCACAAGATGCAGAAAGGATCCCCTTTGTTTTCTAAACTCCTTCTCAGAGAGGAACCTGGGTGCAGCTGGATCCAATCTTAGTCCAAGACTTTTGTCAATGGTTTAAGTCTAAGGAGTTATAGAGGTGTGAGGAATATTTGTACAACTTTGTCCTTCAGGATTAAGGATCGCAAACCAGATATATTTCTACAAAAATTAATGATTTAGTGTGATAAATGATTAGACAAAAAGATCATAAGCAGAATTTTTTACTGCAGAGTATGGAAGCTAAAACTACTAGTATAGTATAGTGTGTTATGTCAAAGCAATTATACTAAAGCAATCATATTAAAGCTAGCAAAACCCCCAAACCCCTAAATTTTAAGTAGAGATTTATGCTCATACCAACAACTATGGGCAAATCTCTTTCTCTCAGCCTTGAGGAGAAACCTAGAGGGACTTCCTCATCCAAAGGAGGAATTTCCACACACACTTCAAGAAGGGCTATGTTAGAAGAACCTGCCATTTGAAAGTGGAACTGGACTTTTGGAGTATAAAGTGGTTGACTGACAGTCATATGTCTCCACACAACCTGTGCCAGATTAGCATTTTTAGATAAGGATGCTTTACAGTCTGCCCCATCTTCACCTCATTATCAAGATGTTTAACTTTGGGGTTGGTATTAGCATAACTCAGCATCAAAAGCAGCATGCCACCCCCTCTCAGTTTATCAATGAGAGCTTTGCAAAATAGGACATTTTTTGAGTTGTTTTACCCCATTCCAGGCAGAGCATTGTGTTACACTGACATTGTCACAATAGGGCACTTTGTATTAGGCAGAAGGTTTAAGGTCCAGTCTCAAAACTGGTCATGCTTTTACCCACCATCATGTGGTTTTCTCCATGCTGACTGTGAAACCACTGTGACATGCAGAGATAGCATATTACTGTGAACAGTTGTGAGACTGCCATGGTGACCACTGATCATCTTGCTCAACATGCTCTCTGTTCTGGTGGATTTTTTAAGAAGCTGAGAGCTGATGTTCCGTGATAATAAAAGTTCTTCAGTGAAATGTTACTTATCATGGCAGGACTTTTGAAAGGTGCTTTTCTCTGTGAAATAGAAAAGGTACATCCAGCATGGACTTGTCTATTAGCTTGTCTGACACTTTTTTCTTCCCAACTTTGATGTGCAGAAATGCTGAAACATGCTAAGAAGCAGAACATTGCAGGAGAGATCAGTCAGGGGAAGACTAGCAAGATGCTGACTAGTGTTTAATGAAGTTTTAGAGATCTGGGCTTAGACACTTCACATCCAGTTTTAAATAAATACATAAATCACCATTGTCCTTATTCCAGGTGAAGTCACAGAAACAATCTTTCTTGGGGACACGGACCTACACCAGCATTTTAACATGGCAAGACTGACCACTAGACTCCAATACGAAATGCTATCAAGGCCACTGATATCATATTTGCACTCCCGAAGACCTATTGCTGGCTGCATCTTTTTTGCTACAACCTTAATGGGTAGCCAGCATGTCACAGACAGCATCAAGCTACAAAAAGCTGCTCCCCGTAATACCTGACATCTGAGCTTGTATATCATTAACTACAGCACTATGTAACACAAGCTTCGGCAGGGTGTGCTTGAATACTACTTGAGGATGCCATACCATGCCATGACTTTGACTTTTATTCCATCTAGGCTATTCTAAACCTGGCTGATCCTACAGAGTCATCTTTTAAAACAGACTTTTTAGTAAAGATTTTATTGATGCTAATTGGTGCCATTCAAAAATAAAAAAGAAATAATACCTTTTTAAAAAATTAAAAGATTCAAGGGAGAATGTACTGAGTTTTTCCCTCACATTGTAGATGGAGAGAGCAAGTCTTGAAATGGAGGAAAAGAACTGCCCTTTTAGTAGCTGAATTCATTATCCTTGTTTCCAGCTATTTCTGACTTTTTTTCTTTCTGAGCAGTGAACATTTGAAAAAGTTACTCTGTTTCATCTTACACTACACAGAGTTTTCAGAGAGTTTCACCACTCTATTAAAAACTGTGGTGCTTTGCTATGAGATTAAAAAAAATATAATCTGGCCATCACTGAGAGCATTGTTCCCACATTCTATTACTGATTGGCAGGTGGGCAAAACACCCGGTAAGAAACTAATATAAATTGGAAAAAATACTTAAAAGGCACTAGAAGTCTCAGTAAAGCTTTAAATATTTTACAAAAGCTATGATCCATAGGCTTTGCCTTCAGCCAAAATCCACTCAAAGTGAAATAGGCCTAAAAAAACCCCTCTGCAATAAATAGATACCTCCCGGAGATATTCTAGCCAGCAAATCTCCACCTTTGTGTTTTGAACAAAAGCTTCAGGAAAACGTTGAAAAATCCTCCATGAAAGATAGAAGAAAATAGGAGATTTTTTTTCCTACCTCTGTAAGTTTTTCTAGTCTGCCTCACAAAAGATCTATTTTAATAGCAATGTCAGGCCAATTTGGTGTCAGCACCAAGTTCTGAAGTACATGTTCTTAAGTGCTGCTTCTCAATCCAATTCATGCTATTCTCACAAGAAGTAACTTGTCAAAAAAAATAAATGCTTTTCTTGATCTCAGCACATTGACAATGAACTTTCGGGAAAAGATAGCATGCAGAGAAAATAAAGTCATATATATTTATTTATATTTATATTTGCCACATATATAAATTATAATATTTACAACAGATAATGGTAAACCTAGATGCACTTATGTTGTAGGAGTCTCTGTTTTCTGTCATAGAAGATGGAAAATCCCTGGCATTTTAAATTTGAGGCTGAATAGCAATATTTTAAAAATCCAAGTTAGGTGAGGTCCTATGTAATTGGGGAATAGTAAAGGGTAAGAAGTGATCTTCTCATCTAAAAATCTGGTTTTCTGCTCTGAAAAAAAGGGAAAATTTCAGCAAATTGGTAGCTAAATGACAGATGAAATTTAATAAAAGACGACTCTACTAGAGAAAGATAATTCTGACATGATGTACTTAACTTTCTTCAACATGTCATTTCTTTCCATTCAGGAAACTAGAAAAAATAATCTCCCTGGACATCTACAAATGTCTCCTATCATGCCAAGTGGAAAATAATGGTGAAATCTGGGAAGTATGGGTGTCAGATGTATGAGGTAAATGAGCAATTGGCTGAAGGGAGAGCCCAAAGTGAGTTATACTGAAAAAGACATTTTGAGACCGTAAGCACATACCCAATGAATTTCTCTAGAATACAATTTGGGATCAGTTTTATTTACACTTTCATTTAATGATATTGACAAACTAGTCAATATATACTCATGAAATTTGCCATCACTGTGCACTTGGTGAGCTGTCTTGGAGAAAGAATAGCTGACTTTGAGGACGGGAGCCATATAAGTGGATGGACCTCTTTGTTATGAAACAGAGGTTCACAACCTTGTGAAGAAATAATGAGCTGAGAGATCATTAACTGGTAGAAGAAATAAAAAAGTATACAGACTTCTTTAATTAATCACAGGAGGTGAATTGATTAAAATAAACTTGGCCCTGGCTATTAAAAAACTAAATACAATCCATAACTAGGAGCAATGTCTAGCAGGCATAAGGAACTAAGAAGAGAAGTGTAAGAGGGATAAGTGACAGAAAAAAAAAGAAAAAGCAAATGGAGAAGTCTCTTTGAACCTTGTCTTAAAATAAGAAATCCAGAACAACAAATGAAATTATCAAAAAAACTCAATAAGAATATACATTTTCACAACATGTATAATTAATATTGTGGATTTTATCACACATGAATGAATTCTATGTGATGTTGTGGATGTCAGAAATATGAATGCAGTATAAGGTAGTCAAACTGGATGCAAGATCCCAAGGAAAATTCCTTTACCTATGCTCCTAAAGTTATATATTTTTCATGTCTTTTTAAGTGTGTATGTTCATAACCCATTCCCATTCTATATTTTAAAATAAAAATCTGTGCATGTAATTTCAATTTTAGTTGTAATATAGTAATAGATGTATACACATATAAGTGTGTATACAATAGATACTAAAATAAATCAACTGTACACTATTTCAAGAAGAAATTGAATCACAGACATTGAAATCTAAAAATCTTATGAATCATATTGGGGGGAAGTAGTCTACAAATGTAGATTATATTTCATAATTTTAAAGGAAAAATTAATCCTTCTACTAAGCCTCATTAAAATAAAGCTCATCTCATCTTACCCCTAACAAAACAAATCAAACTGCCATAACCAATGGAGGGAAGACAAATATACAAAATAAAATACCAGAACATTAACCTGAGTATCAGACTATTAAACAGAGTACTAGTACCTTAAGTAGCAAGGCATATAATTTGCTATATACAATATTATTTCCTCCTTCACCACAGAGGGTGTTTCAACAAATGTGCTAAAATTTTTTGGGTTTTTTTTTTTCTTTTCACGTATTCATCTAAGACTGTCCTGTCTCCTTATCCTGCTCCTCTTTACAACATGGCTCTGTCATATTTACTAGGTTTTGTGTTATACATAATTACATGTTTCCAAATTAGCTCTCTAAATCATTTTCTACTACACCACAATACCTAGTTTAACCCAGCAACACACTCTTAGAGAGTGTCTGTGCTCCCACTGCAAGCTTTGGTTTTTTGCTTTGAATAAGTATGTCTATGACAACGCTTGCTTGCTTGCTTGCATTTTGTTAGATGAGGTTGCAAATTTCCTTCCAAACTGCAGTGCTTGCAAGTACACCCACATGCTTAAGCTGATAAATGAAATGCTTACAACACATGGTTTTTACAAACAATTTCTATGAGTCAAAATTCAGAGGAAGACCAAGCAGTTCTGCAAAATTCAATATATGTAACACTGCTGCCTTCAAAGAAAGCTATGAATTTGTTGTTTAGAAAGAATCAAGGTCACAACAAACACAGTGAGACATCTTGATGGGTGTCTTGCCCCTTGCCCCTCCTGATCCAATAGAGTCACACTGAAAAATAAAGAAACGTCAGACTTTAGACCAGAAAGTATAGTTCATATTCAGTAAGAAACACAGCTCCGCTACCATAAAATCCACAAATTTTTATCTGCCTTATTTATTTTTATCTGCTTTGGGCAGTTTATCTACCATAAACTTCCCAAAGCAAGAAGTGGGTGATACTTTACATAATTTACAAACCTCACCCAGTTCCATCCAAAATAAATCTTTTTTATTTAGTTAGAGTTAACAGTCCCAGCTAATATTTAGTTGGGATTTATTTATTTTAGCATCAAATTCCTTTGTGATCATCAACATTAAGAGTCAAATTCTGCCTTTCAAAGCCTGTACCTGGTCCTAGTGTAGACTGAGGAGAGTGAGGGGTTAAAGTCCTCATTTTTGCTGCAGTCTTCTGGCTGCTTGTGTGTGTTAAGTAAGTGGAGCATGAAACAGAGCAACCAAGAAAATGAAGGAGAGAACGGGGGAGGGAGCAAAGTTTCCTAACCACCTACTAATCTGTCTGCTGTTAAATACAACAGAGTCTAAATTTGGTGGGAAATTCCATTGCTGAATTCCAGATTTTACAATTATAAATGGTCACGTAATGCCCCATTCAAAGAGTCTATCAAACATCCATTTTGATCATGAGCATACACACAAAAGAGTTCTTAATACCATATAGGGATGATATTAAGGACAAAGGAAAGGAAGAAGAGATGAACAGCAGACCAATTACTAGATCTCTGTAATAGCAGTGATTTTATAAAACAAAACTCCTAAATGATCTTAAAGGCAACTACAGTCATGCTGGAGAAGAAGGTAGAAAGAAAACAGAAATGAAAAAGGGTTATCAGCAACTCCTGCCACAGTCCTATCCCACACATCCTGACACCTCTGCTCAAATAGTCCCCATTTCCATGAAGAATGAGTGAAGTGCCTCAGACAAAAGGCATGTCCTACTAGACCCTTAAATCTCAAATTAAAACCAGTAGTTATTTTACAGAAAAATGTAACATTTTTTTCTTGCTATTACAATGCAAAGTTTTTTGTGTGTACGCATATTCACCGAGGGGAATCAGAGGGGCAAGTACTGATCTCTTCACTCTCATGTCCAGTGACAGGACTCAAGGAGATGGCATATAACTGTGACAGGGGAAGTTTAGGTTAGAAATCAGGAGAAGCTTTTTTACAGAGGGTGGTTGGGCACTGGAACAGGCTCCCGAGGGAAGCAGTCACAGCACCAGGCTGACAGAGTCCAAGCATTTGGACAGCGCTGTCAGGCACATGGTGTGAATCTTGGGGTGTCCTGTGCAGGGCCAGGAGCTGGACTGTATGATCCTATGGGTCTCTTCCAACTCTGCATATTCTATGGTTTTATGATGATTCTTTCAGGAGTGCAATTTGCTTCTATCTCATCTTACAGAAGTATATGTATAGTGACACTGTAGAAACTCATCTGCTGTAGGCAACAAATTTCTCTGATGAAGGCATATTCACTTCTTTTTGTGGAGAGGTTTTGCATTTCTTTTATTGAGATTAAGCTTATAAGTCTTATTGAGAGGAATGGAGTTTTAAATAAATTATGGTAACTGGAGCATTTTTACTGTTTCAGTTAGCACAGACCTGACATCAGCGAATGAACAGCGATTTCTGCAGTATCTTCTATCACTTTGTTTATCCACCTTCCATCTCCAATTTGTCTGTTATAGAGCGCTGTTACCCGCTACATTCTTGATTCATGCCACAGACACTGGAAAGGTATTGTGATGCACCTGAATGTCAAATTAATCAGAACCACCACAACGAAGTGGGAGACAAGGAGTCAAAGACAGGAAGAACATTAAAAACTCTTCTCAAAAGAATCTCTACGCGATTGGTTCCCTCCTATCACATGGCTGAATGAGGCTTGAGCAACCCCCAGGCTGCTCCCATTCCAAACTCTTATCACACTGACATCCCTATTTATCTGTTGTCAGAAGCCTGGGTGAATTCAGCCATGATATCAATGAATGGATAGGAACTGATGCAGTCTTTCTCTCTGAATATGATACAAAACTACCAGGCTAATTGGAGAAAACAACAGTCCTCCTAGTCCCTCAGTAAGTTTAAGATTGCAAGGAGCTACATAACTTGCTATTTTTAATTTCAAGATAATTAAAATACTCCCCACAGCCTTAGAGTACCCAGTGTCTCCCAAAGGAAAAATAAAATAACCTTCCTTCTTTTAATTTTTAATTGTCAATCGTTACACTACAGATATAGGTCTAATACATCAAGTGTAATAAATAGGCCACCATTGAGGACACAATTGAGGTTACCATCCCTGCGGTTGACCTGTACTGTAAAAAGCCTCACTGATAGTGACATTGTCCCACATCTACATGACATATTATGTTTGCTTATAAAGCGACTACTGATGCATAAGAAACCATAAGGTTCACAGGGTGAAATGAGATTTTTTTTTTTTTTTTTTTAACAGATCACTTCTGGAATCCAAAGTTAGTCTTAGAAACAGGTAGAAAACAACATCATTAAAATTTTCCATATTGTCAAAATAAATGCAGTTGAAATTCAGGGAAATATACCAAGAGGTTTTTAAATTTAGGGAAGCAATGAATGTAATGAAGTAAATAAACATATTTTTCTAAAAAAATTTAAGAACAGTTGCACAAATATTAAGAAAAATATGTCTTCAAGAATTTGAAATACTTATGCCGAAGTCTTACAAGAAGACTAATAAGCTGAATATTTGCCGACTCTTCTAGTTTTGTTTTAATTGTTCATGTTGTAATTTTACATCTTATTCAAAATGTCATAAAAATATTGAATAAAATTAAGCTTAAGTCAGACCACTGAGGAACCCAATTTGAAATACTCCCATTTAACTTGTAAGCTAATGATAACTTCTCTCCAAGAGTGCTTTTTTCATGGACTATATACTCACTTTATCTCAGTTTTGCAGACTGTATTTCTGTAGTTTAAAGATACATCTAAGACTATATTATTATAAACAAAGATACAGTGCTGCTTGACAATATTAGTCTGCCAGAGAAAACAATTAGAGCAAATTAGCACAATTAGACCAAAAGGTGATATGCACATATTGCCTGTTTGAAAAAAACCAAACATCTATTCTTGATAGTATTGATAATTCATCTTGGGTTTTCACCAGAAATCTAACTTCAGTTAAAATATTTGTGTTTTGTCTTCCTTCCCTCATTTATTTCATGCTTTAGTTTCAACTACTTATACCTCTGGATTTTCCCTCATTCTCTCCTTTTTTGCCCAAAGTTAGTTGTTGGTGGAGTGTAAATTGGTTTAGCTCTTCACATGCATTTATCAAGATATCTCTGGTACTTCTAACTTGTGTAAATCCTCCTTGATTTAATTTCTCAATAGCTTGTTACATTCGGGATAATAAATAAATAAATGGAATCTGGAAAGAGATTACATGTCTTCTCCTTCCTTGATTGTAGTGCAGATTCAGATGCAACCTGCAAGAGGCCTTCTGCTGACTGCAAGCTGACAAATAATAGCTGAACAACTGCCAATGTCACAAAGATCTGACATGACTTAGGTCAGGATGGTCAAAGGGATCAATTATTTTTTCATTCAGTTCTCACAGAGCAGCACAGTGGCCTTTCACTTCACATATGGCTTCCCACTCTTAAAAAATGAGCCCGTTTATGCAAGCCTACAGCACCTGTGTCAAGCTATACTGTGATAATATATGGATTCATTAGGCAATAAACTGAGCAGCTTCACAACAGGCATTGAAAGGTTCACGTGATGCATGAGAAAGTTAGTATCTCTAGAGTGAAATTACACTTGTAAAGAACAAATAATAAAAATACTGAGTATGTCAATTGTAGTGGTTTAGTTCGCATCTCTTACTTTCTGTGAGATAGGAGATTTGAAGAAATGCAGAACAGGCTCAAACTTCATATGAAAGAAAGTTTATTACTAACAGACTTAAAAGTAAAATAAAATAAGAGATTAAGACAAAAACCCCCTTTACCTCTAGCACTCCCCTCCTACTCCCTCTAGCACAAATAATAACAAAACATGGGATTTGGTCAGCATTCACAATTCTTAAAAGTTTCTCTCTATTATTTGAGGAGATAGAGGTTTCTTTTGCTTCTCATGGTTCCCAAACTGCACTAGCTAACAGCCCCCGCCTGGAAAATCTGCTGCTGTAAAAAATACTTCTCTCTCTCACGGGAAAGAAATCACAGTTTCTTCCACCCGGTCCCATGATCCACACATGGAGTATTCTCATTTAAGGATAGACAAAATTCCAGCCTGAAAAACGCAGCTCTCTTCATTACAAAACATTTTAAAAGTCTCTCACAACCTCTCACAGTTTATGGGTAACTTGGCGTGGTTACCTTTGTTTCTCTCTCAGGCTGCACACAGAATTCTCATCCCCCCATGTCTTTAAATGGATTAAAGAGAAAAACAGTTTGCGATATTACAGTCTTTACCACGGTCTGCAAAAAGCAGATTCAAGCTGCGCACTGAAAGCGCCACTCCGCCCTCTCTTCCCTGCCGCCATCTTTCAGCTTCACTCACTTTCTCCTTCTCTCAGAACCCGAAGACACCATGATTATGAACAATTTTCGTTTTCTCGGGTTTTACTGTGGAGAAAGCCTCACTCCTTTTATGCCGCTCATTACTTGATGTTATTTTACAGTGGAATATGAGCTGAGTTAGTTGCAGAAAAGTTCTATCATCCCCCGCCGGATCTCCGCAGCCACACGGGGGTGGGGAGAGGAAGGGCTCCCCAGCAGTCGCCTCAGGTGGACTCGGTTATGCAGTCATCATGGCCGTGCCTCAGCTGCCCAGGGTGGGGGCTCTCCTGCAGGCACCCGGGGAGGCCCGGGGCCCACCGGGGCCAGGGGAGGGGAGGCCCGGGGCCGCTCCAAAGAGCCCTGGCCAAATTCCCCCCCCCGCCCCCCACCAGGAGGGAAACCAAAAAAGGGACACTTCCTGTCTCTCCATTGGCTTAAATATGTAAATTTTGGGAAGCGTGACTGGTCGAGAGATCTGTCCATCAAACTTAGGGTCAACCCACGACTATTATTTCTGAAATAATAGTAGCAGTTAAACCTTTTCATCAAGTCATCCAGAATCCATGATTTTCCAAAGGAATGTTACCGATACATATTCATTCTCAGGTTAATTGAACTGTGTAAATCTAATATTGTAGTTTTCATGGCAATAAAAACTATTAAACTGCAATTTATAATATAATAATTCGAAAAAAATCACACAGCAGCATTTTTTTTTTTGAGTAATCCATTATAGGAAAAGAAAAAGAGAATGGCCGAGTTATTCAAAGAAAGAGTATTCATTTAGAGGCCTTACTTTGGTGGCAACAGGATTACTGGTAAAATTAACAGTAACAATGCCATTTTTATCAAACAAACTGATCTGGCTGCTCAGAAACAATTTTTTAAAAACTATTTTCTGTAAAATAATGTCAAGATACTTTTCCTATCTTGGAAGCATCATCTTGTTAAAACCTAAGTCATTCCCACCAGACTGTACTAGACTATATCTGATGGTCTCTACTAAACAAAAACTACAGTAAAGAACCAGTGAATTGTAGATATTACTGTACAAATTACACATACTTCACAAACCCTGTCTTTGATGAGTGTTCTCCATCTCAGTGGGCAGACCTCTTTTACTTGTCTGTGCCCCTGTTATTCATAACAGATTGATGCAGACTAGAAAAAAGTTCACTGCGACAAATGTAAAGGAGTTACTGTGGATCCAAAATACCTGTCAGCAGTTCCTCTGATATATTTCCCCAGGCTGGAGTAAACCCAGACTCATTTCTGTCTGAAGCTCCTGTCCTACAGTGGCGGAGTACCTTTAGATTTACCTCATGTAGTAGATCAAATTTGATATACTTGAATAATTACTGAATGACTGTAATAGTGCATAAAGAGAAGCATGTGTGAAAATCTTTGCGCACTCAGGGCTCAGGAGATACTTACCTTTCTAGATGATAAATTTGGTAGCTACCAGGTACTAATTTAGAATTTAGAAGGACATGATTTTAAATGCACCAGTTTTTAATCTCAAATTCTCCCTGTCCCAAATGGTTTCAAATATGGGAATGATTATTGACCCACTGTCCTCACTGCCAATGATTGCTGATTTTGTATCACACTTCAGTAACTAAGTTTACAGTCTTGGAAATAAAAGTCTAACTGAATTTTTGATCTGCTTTGAAGCAAAAGAACCAGACCAAGCATAAATTTCAACAATCTGAAAAATTGAAAACTATATCAGATACAACTGCTAAGCAAAAAGTCATTGATTCCAATAGTGTAACATCAACTGAAAACAAACATTTCTCTTCCAAAGCTCCTGGTATTTGTTAATATAAAGAAAAAGAAAAAGACTTGTTGTAGTCTTATGAATATTTAGTTTTTTTGTTTTACTACCATTTCCTTGAATACAATATTGGCCTAACAAATGCACTTATGCTAAATTAATCATCCTTTTAGTCTGTCTAAAGACAGCATATTAAATAGTATCATTTCAAATGACTAACTTACATTTAATATCCGGAGAGCATTACAATGGTAGGAAATCAGTAATTTTGACAGAAAATTTGAAATGTCTAGGAGAGCCTGAGTTTCAAGTCTAAGAATATGCCTTCTGAAATATAGGTTGCTTTGAAGGTATTTCAGGTTCAAAGTCCTAGATGGAGAAACCCTGAATCAGCCAGCAGTCACATTTGGAAGTCTTGTCCATGAGATTCCTTCCCAGTCTCAGAACACTGCTGTCCAGTAGCTGCTCAGAAGAGAGTGCTCTTCCCTCTGCTCTTTTCTGAAACACTTGTGATGATGTAATAGGACAGAAGAAAGCACAGACTGAGCAGATTCCTTCTCATGACAGTGTGAACTTAAGATTTCAGAGACTCCAAAGCTAACATTTCCTTGGTTGCCAGATCTTAATTAATAGAGCCTTTAGGATTATAATAGACACCATGTCCTAAGATAAAAGGTGGTGTAAAGGAAGAAGAAATTGAAGCAATTAATCTGACTAAATGCCTTAGAGTACCTTGAGAAGAAATGGAAATTTTCTCATTAACAACCAATTGTATTAAACAAAAAATATCAAGTGGAAATCTTTGAGAACTAACAAAACTAAGGAAAATGTATGTCACAATTCATCTTTCCTTTCTGGTAGAAAGACAATAAAAGGATCTACATTTCATTTGCTTCCTCAACTTATTTGAGAAGCATTTAACACTCCCCCATCTCTACCCAGTTCTCTTAGCACAGGTGAGAACATCCAAAACAAGAAATGGGCTATAGACAGTAGAACATTCCCATCTTATCTCAAGTTCTTGCTTTTGTTTGGGATGGATCAATTCACTTCTCAAGTATTATTCCTGTTATATTTTATGTCTTTCCTGTCTCCTGTGGGTTAAGCCCATAAAATAAAACAGAATTTTCATTACTAGATGGCTCATATTTATGGCTGGCAAAGTTACATTGAATGTATTTGTCTCAGGAGCCTAAGGTTCACCTGTAAATAGAAAGTGCACGTCTGTCGCACTTGGACACGAAAAGAACACGCAGACACCTGTTCAGGGAGAGAAGCAGAAAAAGAAGGGGCCGAGAAAACCTTGGACTTTATTATATATCTTCTTGAATAATCACCTTGGATTGGAGGGTGAGTTTTACACCCCTCAACCACACTGGTCAAAGGAAAGTCCATCAAACATCTCCGCCCAGGAGAAAAGAATGCAAACAATAGAACAAGTTACAAAAACATAACTATGTTTACAGAACAGCGCGTGAGAAACTCTTATACAGAAGTGAAAACATCGAAGAACTTCAAAACTCAGGGTGACACACGTCCTTAATAATTTTTTTTTTTTTTTCTCAAGACTTCCAGATATTTGCCAGCCTGGTCAGGGGTTGTAGTGGTTTAGTTTGCATTTCTTACTTTCTGTGAGATAAGAGGTTTGAAGTAAGGTAAAGCAGGCTCAAACTTAAAGAATATAAAAGGAAGTTTATTATTAACAGAGTTAAGAGTAAAATGAAATAAGAGATTAAGATAAAAACCCCTTTTTCCTCCAACCCCCCCCTCCTACTTCCTCCAGCACAAATAATAACCGAACATGGTATTTTGGTCAGCATTCACAATTCTTAAAAGTCTCTTTCTGTTAATTTGAGGAAATAGAGGTCTCTTTTACGTCGCGTGGTTTTTCCCAAACTGCACCAGCTAACAGCCTTTATTTCTCTCACAGGCTGCACACTGAATTCTCATCCCCCCCTTATCTTTAAATGGATTAAAGAGGGAGAAAACAGTTTGATATTACAGTCTATACCACGGTCTGTAAAAAGCAGGTTTAAGCTACGCGCGGGAAAGCACGTCTCTGCCCTCCCATCCTCGTCACCATCGTTCAGCTTCACTCACTTTCGCCTTCTCTCCGACCCTGAGGATGCCATGATGAGGAACAATCCTCTTTTCCTCAGGCTTTGCGATGGAGAAAAGCTCACTCCTGTTATGCTGCTCGCACTTGATGTTATTTTACAGTTCAATATAGGCTGAGGTCGTTGTAGGAATGCTCCATCAGCTCCTGCCGCCTCCTCATGGTCATGTGTGGGGGTTCCTCAGCAGTCACTTCAGACAGTCTCGGCTCTGCAGCAACAGCTGCTGCCCACGGCTCCGAGGCGACTCTCCCAGAGCCGGGGCCCATGCCCGCCGGGGCCAGGGGAGGGGAGGCCCGGGGCTGCTCTGAAGAGCCCCAGCCAAATTCTCCCCCCACACTCTCCCCGCCAGGAGGTTCAAGCAGAAAGAAAAAGGGACACTTCCTGTGTCTCCACTGGCTTAAATATATAAATTTTGAGAAGCGTAACCGGTCAAGAGATCCATCCATCAAATTTAGGGTCAACCCATGACAGGGGTACTGTTCTGTGTATGAGGCAGCATTAGTGAAAGTCAAAAGGGCATATAGAGGGGATCTGTGAACAGTATCTATCTGTACACAGACGCAAAAAGTGAAGACAAATCTCCTACAGGGTTATTTTGTGTTACTTCCACCCACAACCAGCTTTGAATATTTTTCATGCTAAATATAATTTCTAAGTACCTCAAATTGATGAGGCACATTTTCAATTCATATCAGAGCTCCATTTCTGAAATATAGCACAAGTAAAAGATTACATAGCCAAGTGGCATGATATCCTGTCAGGCATTGTGCTGGTATTTACTTGACTGCAGAGGAATAGCAGGACAGAATTAAGCAAAGAGAAAACAGACTATAATGCACTGAAAGACACAAAGGATAAAAAAAACATATGTAAAGCCAAGAATATCAGTAGTTTGTCTGCTTTTTCCATGTTTTTGAAATTAAAACCTTTTTCCCAAGATGAGCTACTAGACTTGCATATTTTGGAATATCAAATCCAAAAGTTTACATCTCTAAAAAAATGAAGAAATGCTTCAGTTTACTTCTATCCCATGCAACATTTAAAATATCTATTGTTAATGGTGTTTTCTCATAGTACAGGCATTGATAGTATTACTTTTCACACATTAGCACTGGACAGTATTCTCCTCTGGAGACACAGAGGTTTTTAAAATATCCTCCACCTCCTGCAGAATTTGTAAATATAATTTGCTTTAGATATCATGAACACCCCCAAGATGATTTACGAACCACTAGCCTATATCAGGACTGAAAGTCCTGAAATGGAAAAGAAATCCTATGGAAGAGAGATCACACAAAGGAAGATGTGAAGAAAAGTTCTCTAAAAATGCAGGTGCTTGGAGAAATGAACAAGGGGTCTGAGAAAGCACTAGGAAAGCTGCCAAATTATTTGTTTGACAATAACTCACCTTCTGGTGATTCAGTTGAAATAATTGTATCTGGTAACTTCACCTCCATTGCTCTAGCTTAAAATGAAGTAGCTTTGCAGGACCAACTTTTCCTGAATTGCTAAATAGCAGATCAACTTGAGCTTGGGTGCATTATTAGGCATCCACCTGAAAAAAGAAGGAAAAGAGGGGTAAAAGGATGGACAAAAATGAGCTATTGGACAAGTACAGATATACTTTTACAGATATACTGTTATAATACCTCTAAAATTAAAAAAAAGAAAAGAGAAAGGAAAAGAAAATTTAATTGTCTTGCAGTTATGCAACATGGTTTGACAAGCCAGCAGAGTAAATGAAAGATTACTCCGGACATTATTTATTCTTTAAGGTCCTAGAACATGAATTCCAACATTGCACTACCTATGTCCAATCAACATATCCCAAATACTTAAAATAAATCTTTATTTCCAACTTCTTCAAGACATACACTATCATGAGTACATTAAGTAAAAAATTCTTTTCCTTTTTGTGTTTCATCAGAAAATGTGATTTTTCTGATTTGTTTAATGAAGCTATATAAATTATTGAAGACTGTCCAGCAAAAACCTATAGAAATCTTGCTATCTTGTGTGTGAGAAGCCAATTTAATTTTGATTTCTGTCTCAACAATGTCAGATGCATGTGGGAGAGGGGTTGCACATGTGGCACTTGCAGGAGGCAACCAGGAGAAGATGGGAGAAAGCCTTGTCTCTAGGGGGACTTTGCCTGGCAACCATTTCATATCTCACATGGGACAGGCAGTCAGCAGGAGATCACCAAGGGCCCTGGTCCCTCCAGAGAGGTTCTCCAATCAGATGGCAAAAGGTCTCCACCAATGGACTGCTGTGGAACATTGGACTGGGCCAATGGTCTCCTGTCAGCAGGAAGACTTTGGGAGGAGCCAGGGGGTATAAAAGTAACCGCATCACAAGCTCTTGGGACTCTTTGCCCTGGCTCTAGCCAGCTTTTTGGTCTTTTTTTTTTGTCCTAGTTCTAGGCTGCTTTTTGTCTTCTTTTTTGCGCTGGCTGTAGCCTGCTCTTTGTCTTCTTTTTTGCCCTGGCTGTAGCCTGCTTTTTGGCTCTTTTGCCCTCATTTTTGCCCTTGCTCGCCCTTGCTCATCCTCCCTCTCGGCTGGGCACTTGGCTGGACACCGGCTGACCTCCAAGCCTTGTGTGTAATCTGTGTCCTGCCCTACCACCTCTTCTCCCTCACCTGCTCCAGCCGTTGCCTGCCCTGCCCTCCCTGTGTTCCTGTCCAATGCCTTGTCTGCTGCATCCCTGCATTCCTGCCTGANTCCCCCCCCCCCATTCTTTTTCAGTTTCCTTCCTCCTTTTCTGTCTTTTCTACTCTTCCTTAGTAGGGCAACACCCTTTTTGTTACCAATAAACGGTTCTCAGATATAATATTTGTCTCATTTGGCTTAATTTTGTCCTAGACCATCCTTTTTAAAAGAACTCCCTGCAGTTCCCCATAGTTGAACGTGACAGTTGTGCAACATTAAATTTAAAAATTCAGTTCAAAAATTTTGAGAAGTTCCATGCTTCTTTAAAAGTTGAGAAAAATGTTAAACTTTCTGTTCTTACGGTTTCTTGTGAATAAGTAAAGGAGGTATATCAGAAGAAAGGAGAACTCATAAATCACATTTATGAAGTAGAAAAATCCGATTGTAGCAGATGTGCAGTAAAGAACTTTTATATTTATCATTAATATTTTGCAAGGCACTCTATAGAAATGAAGACTTAAAAAATAGGGGTGTTTTTAAAAATAAAGTTTCGCTAAGATAGAATGCCAATTAAATTCAAAGTAAAGAGTAGTAAAGGAAAAGGCTGTAGTGCTATATCTACATCAGTCCCCACCAGTAACCACATCACCACATACAGTCTTTGTTTAGTGACATTCAGTGATAAGATTGCACAATTATTAGATGTTTCAAAATATTAATTTTGATTACACATAATTTTTTATTGTTGAACTAAATTTCATAGTCACTATTTAGTTGAAATAAAAAAACCCCAAAAACCCAAAACCAAAACACAAAAACCCTAACATTTTCTCTTAATAAAGAAGTTAAGACCAAATGTTATGCTTGCTTCGTTTCCGAAACAAATATCCTTTATGACATGAGCTTATGATACTTGAACTACCGGGCAACTTTCTTCTCCAGAAATATTTGGACAAAACAAGACACTTGACTGAAAAAAAAATACCTCTTGGAAATTTACACCCATGGGGAGATGGGGATCTAATAGGTTGAAAAATTTGTGGAGTCTTAGTTTTCTTGGGTTGTAAGATGAGTTGTCAACTAGGAAATTATAATGGAGTCCAACGGTTCTTTGATTTTATTCAGTTCTCTTCATACACTGAACCTCAAGCTACAGCAACAATCTGTATGGAGTCTGACAATATCGGAAATTCCATCTAAAGGAATTTTATTATAAATATATGGAAACTTAGATTATATACTTAATTAATGCAAAGTATTTCTATTAAGCAATGATAATAAATGTTTAGGCAGCTATCTTCAAAATTTTATCCTTGGGGTAGAAGATACATGAGCAAAGCAATGCCAGTTCACAACACAAAATACTTAAATGTTTCATAATTTAAATTTTAGCTTCATTTGGCAGATTATTCTTCAGCACTGTAATCCCCTTTGATATACTTAGGTAAAGTTTATCTCAAACTACATTGAATTTGAAAGAAATATCTAAGCAAAGAAGCAGCCATAAGAGGAGGCAGTGTTCAAGAATAAATTACTGACAAGGTCTAGGTTATGCAAGACAGTGTGGCATTTAACTGAAGCGCCTCTTGAAAACAAAGGTAACATGAGGGTCTGGAGTCACACACTGGAGCATGACACACAGTTGGATTCTCTGCAATATCCCTCCATTCCATTGCAACAAGTACCATTTTAATCAGTCCACAAGTACATCGTAAGTGTATGTTTAAAAATAGCAGCCCGATCAGTGAAACAGGGATTTGGGCTGAAGTGTTTTCTTTTTGGATTTTTTTTCCCTTTTAAAGCAGGTCATAGAGCTTTCAGTAGTTAATGAGCTACTTAAGGGCTACATTGCTATCAATAGTAGTGTCTTGTTCCAGTATAGAGTATAGCACTGGCTAACCCGCCTTGGTAAAACTTGCTTTTTGTGAACAAACACACACAGACACACAGACACACAGACAAGTTCTCATTTTACAGCTCCAAGCCAAACATCTAGATTCTACCACAGACTTCTAACAACCTCTTCACCAACAACTCTGAAGACATTAATAGAAAAGCAGTATATTTACCTGAACTGGTACCAGGAATGCTAGTGCAAGGGTTTGCAAATGCTGAGTGAAGAGCCGACAAGGCTCTCCTGAACTTCAAGGTGGCAGTGTGATAGGTATCTTTTGGGGAACCAGGGATGCTGCAGCCTTAACCTCCTCAGTGGGTCTTGAACAATAGCCTCTGATTTCCCTTCCTTCAAAAGAAACGGGATTTTTTTACATGCTAAAAAACACAGGAAAAAACTAATGCATGGTAAGTGAAGACAGATGAAGGAATCACTCCAAATCTGCACTAGTGGTCTAAACCAACTGATTAGTGTAGACACAGCCCTCATGATGGGCATCAGCCTCCTCAGAAAGAAGACAAGACAAGCCACCTGCTGCCACACAGCCCTGTCTGACTTGATGTTTACCTGACTCCTCAATCTAGATCACAGATCAGCAGTAATCACCAGTAGAACACTGGTGTTTAGAAAGAAAAGGACCTTTCTGAGTTTGCTTTTCTTATTTCTAAAAAGATCTTGATCTCTCACTGTTGCTGAGAAATACTTTAAAAGAGAAGATGCGCATATAAGCCAGTCTCTAAAACTGCCACACAAATAAACAGCTTCCAATCCTACATTTTATAATTTCCAACAGCATCTTTGTGGGGACACAAGAATGGGCTGCAGGCAGCCTTGACTTTGATAAGTTACAGCTGTATCCCTGGGAAGAAAGAAAAACAACTTGGAATGCAGGTGTGTGTTGATTTCTGTAACAAGAAGCATGTGAGTGACATAAGAGAAAGGTATAAAAGGTTATGCTGCAGGATAATAAAGAGCTGATGCCTGTCAATGCCTGCCACCATCTTCTGCATCAGTCTTTTGTCCTCCATCAAATGGTGCCCCATGTGAGGAGACCATTTTCAAATGGTGACCCTGACATGATGGGATTATGACTGCAGACCTAAGAGCAGCCAGTGCTGGGCCCAGTCAAGCAGGATAGCGGACCTAGGAGCCTAGAAGTCTGGATGAAACACCTGACTCGAGGTGAGTGACTGGGAACATAAATACAGGGGCTCACGAAAGCAGAAAAAAGCAGAAAGGAACATTCTGTTGCAAGTGTTGCAGAGGAGAGGCATCAAATGTGAGGAGCAGGCATTGAGCACCTTGTTCATTTGGTGCAAAAGCAATGGGGTGAGAGGGGATGTACAGACTGCCTTTTTTGTTGAACCATGGGAGGAAGCAGGGTGAGAGTTATGGGAGGCAGCTACAAAGGAAGACAAAATAGCCATAAGATCGGCAACAACTTGGCGCTTGGTTCAGGACTCGTTGCTGCAGTTAAAAGCTGATAGAGAAGTGGCGGCTGCTGCAGCAGCCACCAGCCTAGCAGCCAATGCTCATACTGTGGCTGCTTCCCCTTTGTCTCCTCCTCCTCCTCCTCCCCTTGTTACTGCTTCTGTGCAAGATCCTGTTCCGCTAGTATGGCATAAAAGTTACCCTCCCCAACACAGTATCAAATGGAGGAGCTTACAGAACTAGTTGCTGCAGTTGTGCAAATTTCTAAGAGTTGTTTTCGATGTGGTCAAGTAGGGCATTTCAAGAGAAATTGTCCTAACTGACCTCATGGTGATTCAGTGCCAGGGAATGGTGGGCAATGTACTGTCGAGCTGTGTGCACGCTGTGGAAAGTCAGGACACTATGCCAAACAATGCCGTTCTAAGTTTGATAACCACGGACAAGCGCTGCCACCCAGAGGGCCGCCAGGAAATGGGCAGAAGAACGCGATGAAGGCACACACCCAGATACAATACGTCCAATTAACTCCTTCCAGGCCTATGTGGCAAACTCAGTGTCAGGACCAAAGGGAGCTCCAGAGTGGATGTCACTGCAGCTGCCTCAGTCACCGTGGGTGACACCAAAGCGCATAAAATACTGTTAGATGCTTTTGGATCTTTGGGGTATGGGTTAAGTGCATTACTGGTGGGACGCTCAAGTGTTACCTTGTAAGGGTTGTTTGTGCTACCTGGAGTTAGAGTCGTATTGCCCAATTGATACTTTTTTTGGTGCAAATACTTAGTGTAAAATCTGTTGAGAGAGGGATTAGAAGGTTCGGATCTACAGGCACCCCCCCAGGTCTTTTGGACTCAAATGGAGTACATGCTGTATATATTTAAGATTCTGATAGTATGTGCTGTATAAATTTGAGGGTATAGATTTGTAGTATGTCCTGTATAGATTTAGGATTTTGATTTTGATGGT
The DNA here is from genome assembly GCA_013398115.1 of Falcunculus frontatus. Lineage (NCBI taxonomy): Eukaryota > Metazoa > Chordata > Aves > Passeriformes > Falcunculus > Falcunculus frontatus. The sequence goes on along the minus strand of VZRV01004805.1, from coordinate 784,489 downwards.
ATGTGCTGTATAGATTTTAAGGATGAATCAAAAACAATTCACAGTTGCATTCGGGAATTGGTGGAGGCTATGCAAGAGATGCTTGTTCTATGTTTGCTGTCTTGCCTGCAAAGGGCCCTGCAGAGGACAGTAAATCCAGCACTTGCAGTGGAAAAAAAAAGGGGGAATTGTGGGGACACAAGAATGGGCTGCAGGCAGCCTCGACTTTGATAAGTTACAGCTGTATCCCTGGGAAGAAAGAAAAAACAACTTGGAGTGCAGGTGTGTGTTGATTTCTGTAACAAGAAGCATGTGAGTGACATAAGAGAAAGGTATAAAAGTTTATACTGTAGGATAATAAAGAGCTGATGCCTGTCAATGCCTGTCGATGCCTGCTGATGCCTGCCACCATCTTCTGCATCAGTCTTTTGTCCACCATCAAAATGGTGCCCCGTGTGAGGAGACCACTGTCACATCTTGGCTGAGTTATCAATATTAAATATAGCAACCCATGCACACAGGCTCATGTAAAGTGTCAACTGTACCATAGATGCCTTTTATGTTCTTCCTCAGCTTTCCTAGTCCAGCCTAATTGTCTGTGCCCACAGGTCCTCAGCACAGCTCCAGGTCCTCAGGATCCTAGTGGTGAGCTGGGTAATTTTGCAGACTTTTTGATTAAAATGTTACTAATCAGCTATCACTCTCTCACTGCAAGGCAGCCCATTCATCTTTCTACAAGTACGCAGCAGTAACTATCACAATCTTCTTGCAGTAAAACCAAAGAAACCCACATAAATGTCAAACAAAGAAAATCTCTGTTTTGCTGATAATTTATTTTAAAATTTATTTATTTCCTTGTTAAATGAAAAATGCAGCTAAATTCCTCTTTTAAATCAAAGCAGGTCGTTTTGCTTTCACAAGTATTTTGACAGGTAATCAAAGATAATTCCTTTGCAAGGAAAGATAAAACTGTATTAGATTGACAAGTCTCACTTCCTGCTGATTCAAATTTCTTTACGTTCAATAAAAGAACAAGATTTTTGGCCAATCTAAAAGTTTCAGCAACTTACAAAAAAGCTGCATCAGGTTACATTGGCAAAGTGACCAACAACTTATAATATCTCTAAGAAAACTGCATATTCATACATTCATGCATATGATATCAGTATTTTTCAAGACAAGAGCATCAGAATACTCCTTACTAATGTAAACATAGCCAGAGTATGAGAGGAAACCCAAAGGATATACAGCTGGGAGCTCTAGCAAATCATACAGTACTCTGGTTCACGAAGATATTACTTTGCAAGTTTATTTCTATTGGATTGTCCTTTAAGGAGAAGATGCAGAAGAATTGGTAACTTCAGTCTCTCTTTATTGTCCAAAGACAATAAATTCTTCATTCTTGGCTAAGTCTAAAAGAATTCCATTGCACCAAATGAAAAGCAATGCCTTACAAAACGCCATTCCTGACGTTAATGGAGAGCTGAGGGGGCTGATATAACCTCCAATACATTCAGCATTACTGTAATGAAATAAAAAAAATTGTAATCAAAGCGTGAAATGCCTGTGTAAAGACTTTTTATTAGTTAGTTAGTTAGAGCCAGAAACACTCCTTCAGCTATCATGTCTATCTCCACATTGCCCTAAAATCTTCCTTAAAAGTCTGGCCAGACAGCATGCCATTCACAGAAATCTTTAGGTACCCTAAACATTTTGATAGTTTGTTCTATTATCTCTTTCTAATCTTCTTCTTCTTTTGGTAAAATATCAGCAACATTTTAAAAAACACACACAAATGTTCTACTGTTTTTGTTTCATCTCTTGTGAAGATCAAACTGTGAGAGAGTAGGTTTAGATTAGATATTACATAGAAATTCTTCACTGTGGGGATGGTGAGGCATTGAAACAGGTTGCCCAGAGAAGGTGTGAATGCCCCATCCTAGAAATATTTAAGGCCAGGCTGGATGGAGCTCTGAGCAACCAGCTCTAGTGAAAAGTGTCCCTGCCTATGGCACAGGGGCTGGAACTAGATGATATTTAAGGTCTCTTCCAACCCAAACCATTCTATGTTTCCATGTAGTACTTTTTTAAGGCTAGATAGTATTTGTACGAGTCTGCTGGAACCTACACACTAACTGATTACTTCTTCCCACAGCTGAGCAAGTGTATATACAGTGGTGACACATCTTCCTTTCTCTTCTCACTAGAACCATCCTGGTTAAAGTAAAGGCCACAAAAATAAGAAGTAATATTTTTTTTTTAGCTATAGAAAACAAATAACTCTTTGACAAGTAGCTAAAAAGAAGAAATGTAACTTTGAATTTTCTAGCATCTCCAGAAACACATATTCAGCAATTCTCTCTCCCTTTATGGCAACACCCTCAAATCAATTTCTCCTGAATTCCCTTAACAATAACAATTTCAAATAGTGTGCTTTCCAACAGGCAATTTCTTGAAAATCCCACATTGTCATCCACCTAAATTCTTTAGCTGTCCCTGGAAGCATCCTATAATCAGCGTTGTTTGTTAGCAGGACAAGTTATATCATGAAAAAAAAAAGTTTCCTCCTGTTGGCATGAGAAAGAGGGAATGAGAAAGAAGGGGCAAAATTAATGCTTTTAACTTCATTGTAATAGACTAGTTTCAAAGGATGGGAATAAATACCTTCCTAGTTTAACGTGATAATTACTAATTACTTACGCTGTCTACCATATTCAACACCCTAAAAGTTAAACTTTATTTAATCATTTGAGAACTGCATAGCAGTATATTTTTTAAAAATGCATACTTTAGTACAGGCAAGGTTTAGAAGGTCTCTATCTGTTTCTCCTGTTCAGCAAATAGAAGGAAAACAATGATAAATAATGCAATGTAAAGAGATTAAAAAATATTTTAAATTATTTTGGTTTAGTCTTTCTTTCCATCAGCTTAAATTTTATTTGCCTATCTCTTCCTGAAGGGATTGTACCCCTGCCTTTTCCTCTTGAAGTTTTTTGGACTTTCACCTTTGGCTTACCTAAAGATAGACTGAAGTAAATCAACAGATGGGATATTTAAGAAATACACACTTCTTTTTTCTTTCATGGACCAGCCTCCACATTAGAGTTTATTTCTTGAAACTGTACCTTTATATTAATAGAAGTAGTACTACTAAAACTATTCGTCTGTTGGAGAAACACCAAGATTTTTATTTTTTTAAGACCATGCAGTATAAAAAGAATCTGAACATTTAAAACAAATTGAAGCAGAAAATACCATATGGTCTGAAATGGTTGTCAAGTTCTCTTTCAGTTAGTGCACTCAAAGTGACAAGTAAGTCTTTTATCGAGTGACAGAGAGAAATGTTTTCCTCAGCTGAGAATTCATTTCAGGCCAATAACAAGACAGAGGTCTGAAGTGCAGACAAATCAACTTTTTCTCTTGTCTGAAAAGGCTCTGCTCCTATTTCATTCCAGTCATTAACTCCAACAGCACATCTTTCTGGTTTGCTCAGATGTCAATGTGGTTGCATGACCACGAGTGTGCAGATCCACCACCGTGGGCCAGTCAGTGCTGTCCTTTCTCATGAGGTGCATGAGCTGTGCTCAACATATGATGCATTAAATAGAGGCAGTTCCATTATCCCTATTAAAACACAATCATTCCTTTCCAGATCCCACCTGTAGCTATTTGCAACACTATTGTACTCTATACTTAGAATGAAAAAAACTACAAAACAAAAATCCCAACTAAATTTTTAAAGCAGCCTCCATGCAAAACTTATTTTTATTCCTGCTTGCTGTTACTGACTGCTACATCATAGTCATAGAGATGCTGCACATTTTATTCCTATTATCATCATTCGGTGCTATTAAAATGCTACTATTTTGTTGTCCCTCGTCTTTTCCTGTTGAAATATGAAGACACCACTCAACACAAATGGAAAGGCTACATTTTTCTGTCAGGGAATAAATACTCATTACATGGCATAGTATTTGTCTTATGTCACATGTGGATAAAACCCTTATTGCAAGAGCTCCACAGCATGCAACAGGCATACAAAATAGCATGTCTGAAAACTGCAGTGTTTGCACCTGTTCCTGCATCTCCTGCATCCTGGCTTTCCTTCTGATGAAACAACCCCAATGCTGAGCCTTTGAGGAAATAAGTAGCTTTAAGAAAAGAAGAAAATACAATAGTGTCTGCACCTGAAAAGAACCAGGTATGCATGATTACTTTTAGAATTTTTTTCCAGCAAAATTTTGGTCAACTCTTATTTTAGCTGAACACACTCTTCCGTCCTTAGATAAAAGATAAGCACAATATATGACTCAATCAGGAAATGCCTACTGGGGTTTTCAGTGGATGTGAACTCAATAGAAGTACCTACTGCCAGGTTCATCCCAAGCAAAAAAAAAAAAAAACCCAACCAAATACAAGTCAAATGCTTGTGACATTTACCAAGAATTGCTTTCATGGCACTGACTTTACTATCTGTACCATAAATCCAAATCTCAGTAACCATGACTCTAGTGCTTGTGAACTCTCTAACTTTATCTTCTTAAGGGTATTAAAACCTGGTTGCATTTTTATAAAAAAACCTTATGACACTGATGAGCTATTTCATTTTGCCATTATCCCTCGGTGTTCTGGAAAAATAATTTCCATTTAATAGACAGTGAACGGCTTAACCTTCTTTGATGACTCACTAAGTTATTGCAACTCTGCACTTTTTTTTTAAACTAGACTCCTGAAAAATTGTTTATAAAGGTCTTTATCTCTCCCCAATGTACATGCATGTAAAAGACATTGCACATTTTTGTGTCACCTAATTTTCAAAAAACCCGTTTTTCAAACAACCTAACAGATGTCTGTCTTTTCTCCTCTAATTACATTCCTTTAGCATCAGCAGCAAAGCTATTTCTCTCTTTACACTCAGGGAAGTAAATAACTGTAGACTCTAAGAAGTTACTATATGGTGACAAGATAAATGCTGACACATTAATGGAAATTACTGCAGATGTTTTTTATTTGTGCTTTAAATGGGTTACTGTTAATGACAGCAAAATTAAATGTTCATTTGGCCAAAGCAGAGAACATGTACATAGCTTTTTTTTTTTTTTTTTTTTTTNTTTTTTTTTTTTTTTTTTGTACAGTGATCAGCTGCTAGCCTGAAAGAGGAGAAATTGAGGTTTTAAACCTGGTTCCAGAAACCACATTGCAAAGTAAAATGGCATGGAGACAGATAGTGTCAAAGTGCGTTAGTCATCCTCAGTATTCAACAGCCAGAAAGTTTTCAGGAGAGTGATCAGCTGTTGCAGTCTTTAAAGCAACAAGATTAATAATAACTTCCGATCCTTCAATTATTATGAAAATGGACTTTTCACTGTGTTTTGAAACTGTAGGGCACCAAACTCCATAAGCAACCTCTGCTTTCAGTGTGGGACAAGTGAGAAGAAATATCACATTTGAATCACTTAAACTCATTTTAAGGCCCTCATATCTCTTTCTTCCTAGACAATAATCCAATATTGCCTTTTACATGCTGATTCTTTCATCATCTTGCCTGTAAAATTTTAATTCATTTTCTCCCAAACCTACTAGCATCCTAGTCTTACATATCCAAATATTTCTCTCAGCCCTCTACCCTTAGAGCAGGGCCTGGTAAGACCAAAGGTCCATCTAACTCTGTGTATTGTAGCATGACACAAATGGCTGACAAAGGACAGGTAACATGAAAGGAAATAAAATACAATACTTGCCACTAATTTCATTCCAGTCTCTGGGTATTTTTATGTTATAGAATCATAGAATAAGCTCAGTTGGAAGCGACCCATCAAGATCATAGAGTCCAGCTCCTGGCCCCACACAGGACACTCCAAGAATAACACCATGTACCTGAGAGTATTGTCCAGATGCATCTTGAACTCAGACAGGCTTGGTGCTGTGGCCACTTCCCTGGGGAGCCTGTTCCAGTGCCCAACCACCCTCTGGGTGAAGAACCTTTTCCTGATATCCCACTTAAATCTTCTCTGACACAGCTTCAGGCCATTCCCTCAAGTCCTGCCACTGGTCATAAGAAAGAAGAGATCGGTACCTTCCCCGCCACTTTCCCTAATGAGTAAGCTGTAGACTGCAATGAGGTCTCCCTCAGTCTCCTCCAGGCTGAACAAGCCAAGTGACCTCAGCCACTCCTCACGAGAATTCTCCTCCAGACCCTTCACCATACTTGTTGTCCTTCTCTGGATGCTCTAATAGTTTAATGTCTTTTTTGTATTGTGGCAGCCAAAACTGTCCCCAGGACTCCAGGTGAGGCCACCCCAGTGCAGAGCAGAGCAAGACAATCCCATCCCTTGCCCAGCTGGTGATGCTGTGCCTGATGCACCCCAGGACATGGTTGGCCCTCCTGGCTGCCTGTGCACTGCTGACTCATATTCAACTTTCTGTCAACCAGGACCTCCAAGTCTCTTTCCACAGCGCTGTTCTCCAGCCTCTCGTTCCCCAGTCTATACATACAACCAGGGTTGCCCCATCCCAGGTGCAGAATCCAGTACTTCCCCTTGTTGAATGGTTGGTGGTTGCCCATCTCTCTAATCTGCTGAGATCTCTCTGCAGGTCCTCTCTGCTCTTGAGGGAGCTGTCAGCTCCTTCCAGTTAAGTGTCATCAGAAAACTTAGTATTCCTTGGAGTCCTGCATCCAGGTCATTAATGAAGATGCTGAAGAGAACCAGGCTGAGGATGGAGCCCTGTGGAACTCCACTAGTGACACATCACCAGTCTGATATCACCCCATTCACTATAACCCTTTGTGCCTGACCCACGAACCAGTTGCTCACCCATCACATGCTGTGTTTATCCAGCTGTGGGCTGGACATTTTGTCCCAGAGGATACTGTGGGAGACAATATTGAAAACTTTGCTGAAGTCCAAAGAGATTACATCAACTAGCTTTTCTAGATCAACTGAGTTACCCTCTTATAGAAGAAACCAGGTTCAACAAGCAGGACTTCCCCCTCATGAAGCTGTACTTGCTGTGACCAATGACTATGTTGTCCGCCAGATGTTTTTCAGTAACTCCCAGAATAATCTTTTCCATTATTTTACTGGGCACTGAAGTGAGACTGACAGGTCTGTAGTTTCCAGGGTCCTCCTTCTTGAAAACTGGGACAACACTACTAATGCATTAAGGGAAATCAGGCTACTTCTAATCCTTTCAAGGCATCGTTGGTACAATGGAGATGCTGAATATGAAACTGGTGAAGAGATCAGAAAGGAGATGACTTCTGATTTTTTTTTTTGTGAATTAATGCATGCCCATGCTATTCTGCTCCTTTCCCTCCAACAAATAGGGGCAAAAGTGCTGCCAGCTATGGGACTTAATGTAACTGCATTCTCTTTCATGTCTGCTTCATCACTCTTCTTTCCAGACATACATTTGCCTTCTCAAGGAGACAATGAACAGCACTGAAGATAGCATGTGATGAATGGAATGATAGCAAAACACTGTGATTATGACACTGATCTGACTGCTTCTGATATTCTCATTGTTGTCATCATTCATCTTTCTTCCTTTAAAATGTTTTTCTTCTCTGTTCACTGATTTCTTCAGTGATCAAGCACTTCAAGTCCAGGACATTTATCCATTAATTTCCATGTTGTACTTAGTGTATTTTAGAAAGGAACAAATCTAGGGACATGTGAAGGTTTGTTTGTTTACAACTCCATTTCCTCCATGTAACTTTTTTCTACGCTCATCAGTTTTATTTTTAGTAGTCAAGAAAATGAACAGTAAATTCAGCACAGGCTTGGACCCTCTCACAAGTCTTTACTCACCTTTGTTGCAGCTAGGAAGGGTTCATTGTCTAAACTGCTGATACAGAGTAGGAAGGCTCCTGTAGGTTCCCTGTTGCTTAGCAATATCATAGGTTAAGTTCTCATTTTTCACACGTACAGGAGATTCCCATAATGGAGTTTGTTATTCATCTGAAATAAATTTCAGTTATACTCTTACCTTCAGATTAGAGGGGAAAGGCTACCAGGAAGTCATTCCTGTGCATGTAAAATATTTTCATAATTTGCTTTTGAATACAAGTAGGAAAACACAACTAAATAAGGCCTTAGGAAACAAGAAGTTGTTCAATCAGTTTCAGTAGCACTGTTGAAAAAAATTCCTTCTAGCTCCACCTTAAAATTCTTCTTCAAAAAATGTGATTGTAAAGGATCAGTTCAGAGTAGTCAGACAATAGACTAAGTCTACAGCTTTTCACCTAACCATTTTAATGTCATGCTGTTGGTTAATTTGTCTGTTGTTTCATCCTCTGGAAAGGAGTAGCAGTTTTGTGTTTTGGACTGCTCAGTAACTAATATTTCAAGGCTAGAGAGGGGGATCTGCCAAGAAGTATCATGAAATAGCTTATTTGTTTCTACAAGAACATTACCAAAATGGTGTTTTTAAGGAAAAAAAAAAAATCCAGTCAGGATGGCTACGTTTACAAAAACACCAAAAAAAGACCCAAGAAAAAAAAGTCAAAATAATATTCCAGATGGTTTGCATACCTGCTACTTTTTATCTATAAATGCCAAATAATGGATTATGTGAGAAGCAAATTTTGATTTTCATAGGAACTTGTCGAGCTCCTAGTTTCTTTTACCAGCTTTCCAGCAAAGATCAACACAAAATATGTGATCAAATATGAAATATACCTATTACCAAATGCTGTGTAGAAATTCTAACATCAAATGAACATTCTGTTACTTTAAAAAAAACGGAACAAAACCAACCCTATAGACTATATAGCAGTTAAGTTCTGCTTGCAAGACTGACAAAACAAAATAATCACAGGTGATGAAATGGCAAATTTCTCCCTACCTTTTTTTCACTCTTGACTTCTTCTCTGGCTTTAAAAATGTAAGAATGGAAACTGCAAGACCCTTCACTTTACATGGCTGACACATCTCACTTAATTGTGGAGAGTTTTCTCAACAGAACTGAAGGAGATACTACTCATGAGTACGAAGGGAAAGCAATATAAAAATATTCACACTCCAATTTAAGAAAAGCAAACCTACTTCAAAAACCATACTTTTTCCCTCTGTAAAATGTTTCTTTAGACAAGACAAAAAAAAAAAAAAAAAAA